>WOVY01011770.1:0-62412 GCA_013436015.1 Rhipicephalus annulatus
GTGTCTCAGCTTTTAAGAGCGTTACACACGTTCGATAGCAATAAAGTATATATATTGTCGCGACGTCAAGAGAGAGGTCGTACTCGAAGGCACTGAGAAAACAGCAGCGGGTCGGTCTTTTTGTTAACCGCGCGAGAGAGAGTTCCTCATCTTTCTCGTTGTTGCGTTCTGCAAAAAGCGTGCAGATGCGCGCATGCGCTGTCGCCTTCGTCTTTTTCGCGGGACGCATGTGACATTTGCCTCCCTCCAAAAATGGCATCGTCCCGATGCGCAGCCAAGGCACTCTACTTATAAAAACGCACATATGCACCAGCACGATCAGGACAAACGAGAGTTAGCTGGACAAGTAGGGTTTCATCCGGATGACATGCACGATTTCGGGGTGAGCAGTTTCGGCGACTGGAACTGCAATCGCCCGTCGGGAATAACTTCGTAGTTGATGTCGTTCAATCGTCGGGTGACTCGATATGGGCCAAAGTATCGTCGTAATAGCTTTTTCTGAAAGTCCGCGTCGACGTATTGGGATCCAGACCCATACCTTGTCGCCTGGTTTGTAGGTTACCAATTTATGTCGTAGGTCGTACCGTTTCGCATCTTTGTGTTGCTGGTGACAAATACGCACGCGGGCTAGCTGTCGGGCTTCTTCGGCACGCTGACCAAATTCTTCGGCGTCAGCGTGAGTGTCGTCACACTCGTGCGGCAGCATAGCGTCCAACGTTGTAGTGGCTTCGCGCCCGTGTATTAAACTAAATGGCGTCATTCCGGTAGTTTCCTGCCGGGCAGTATTATAGGCGAAGGTCACATAAGGCAAGATTTCGTCCCAGTTCTTGTGTTCTGTGTCGACATACATGCAGAGCATGTCTGCGAGGGTCTTATTAAGCCGCTCTGTTAGTCCGTTCGTTTGTGGGTGGTACGCCCGTTGTTCTCCGGTGAGCTGTACCACTGAGCCTGAAAACCGACTCCAAAAGTTCTGCCACGAACGCAGTTCCTCTATCCGTGATGAGAACTGTTGGAGCACCATGCCGAAGGACGACGTTTTCTATGAAGAAATGAGCCGCTTCTGCTGCTGTGGCCCTCGGCATGGCTTTAGTTTCTGCGTAGCGAGACAAGTAATCAGTGGCGACAATGATCCATCTGTTCCCTGTGGTAGAAGTTGGGAATGGGCCCAGGAAATCCATTCCGATTTGGGCGAATGGCTTTGCTGGCACTTGAACGGAATGTAATAAGCCTGCCGGCCTGCCGGGTGGTGCTTTGCGTCTTTGACAGTCGACACATGTTTGGACATGATGTTTCACAGCAGCAGGTAGGTTAGGCCAGTAGTAACTGTTTTGCAGACGGGACAATGTTCGAGTGTAACCGAGATGACCAGAGGTGACTTCATCATGGCAGGCTTCCAGAATTTCTTTTCGCAGTGATGCAGGGACGACGAGCAAGTATGGGCTGCCGGTGGGAGAAAAGTTTTTCTTGTATAGGACGTCGTTCCTTAAACAAAAAGATGGCACTCCTCTCGCAAAAATTCGCGGCACGTCTTCCCGTCGTCCTTCTAAGAAATCGATAAGCGAAAGCAAGTCAGGGTCACGGCGCTGCTCTTGTGAGATAGTGGCCGCGTTGATGACTCCCAAGAATGCGGCGTCCATAGACTCGTCATTAATAGCGGCAGGCTCAACGGGTGACCGCGAGAGACAGTCTGCGTCGGTGTGCTTCTTCCCTGATTTATAAATAATGGTCATATCAAACTCCTGAAGCCGAAGGCTCCAGCGTGCTAAACGGCCGGATGGGTCCTTCAAGTTAGTGAGCCAGCAAAGCGAGTGGTGATCACTGACGACCTTGAATGAGCGGCCGTACAGATACGGTCGAAACTTGAGAACCGCCCAAACCACGGCGAGGCACTCTTTCTCGGTAGTCGAGTAGTTCTCTTCCGTGCGAGAGAGAGCTCTGCTGGCATAGGCTATCACTTTCTCGGAGTTATCTTGCCATTGTATCAGTACGGCGCCCAGGCCTACATTGCTTGCGTCCGGTGTGAAGTGCTGTTGGCGCTTCCTGGTCAAAGTGCGCCAGAACCGGAGGTGTTTGGAGGCGTTGGCGTAATTCGTTGAACGCTGTTTGTTCCTTTTCGCTCCAAAGAAAGGGGACATCCTCTCGTGTGAGCCGCGTCAGAGGCGCCGCAATAGACGAAAAGTTGGCGATGAATCGTCGGTAATAAGCGCAGAGGCCTAAGAAGCGTCTCACTGCTCTTTTGTCATGCGGTGCGGGAAACTTTGCGACAGCGTCGATTTTGCCCGGGTCAGGTCGAACACCTTCGTGGCTGACCACGTGGCCTAAGAAGCAAAGTTCGTTGAAACCGAAATGGCACTTCTCTGGCTTTAAAGTCAGGCCAGCCGAACGTATAGCTTCTAGAACTGCGAATAATCGACTTAGGTGTTCCTCGAATGTAGCTGAGAAGACGACAACGTCGTCTAGATAAACCAAGCATGTCTGCCACTTAAGTCCTGATAGCACAGTGTCCATTAACGCTGAAAAGTGGCTGGCGCTGAGCATAACCCGAATGGAAGCACTTTAAATTCATAAAGACCGTCGGGCGTCACGAAAGCAGTTTTCTCACGGTCTCTCTCGTCGACCTCTATTTGCCAATAGCCACTTCGCAGGTCCATCGATGAGAAATAGCGTGCATGCCGCAGCCGATCAAGAGAGTCATCTATACGTGGCAATGGGTAGACGTCTTTCTTCGTTACTTGGTTTAACTTGCGGTAATCTATACAAAAACGCAAGCTGCCGTCTTTCTTTTTAACCAATACCACGGGGGATGCCCAGGGACTCTTGGAAGGCTGTATTACGTCATCTTGGAGCATCTTCTGAACTTGCTTTTGGATCTCCTCACGTTCTTTCGGAGCCACACGGTATGGGTTTTGACGGATCGGTCTCGTATTTTCTTCAGTGATGATTCGGTGCCGGGTCAGTGGTGTTTGCTTGACTTTCGACGTGCACGAAAAACAATTTTTGAACTGGTGTATCAGCTCTAGTAGGCGCTGTTTTTCCGAGGCTGACAGGGTTGAGCAAATGTTGACAGACAAAGGTGTCGAGGCTGGGATGGTCGCCTCGTCCGGTTGCAAAGCGAAGCAATCTCTGGCTTGGTCCACGTCGTCGTAGTAGGCAATCGCGGTGCCCTTCTGGATGTGACGACGCTCGTTGCTGAAGTTGGTGATGAGGACTTCTGCCCGCCCATCAATTAGTGCCAGAATGCCTCTCGCTATTGAAACACCTTGCGTAAGCAATAGCGTGTCTATTCGCTCCGCTATCACCTCATTATGGCACGGCCGTTCACACAACACCGACACAAGGCAGCAAGATCTCGGCAGGAGCATCACATCATCGGCTACACGTAAACGTTGCAGTTGTTCTTCAGTGGTGGCGTCGACGTAAGGATGGGCGGAAAAGGTGACGATACGTTCTGGGATATTGATGATAGCACCGTACTCTCGCAGAAAATCCATACCCAAAATCAACTCTTTACAACAGTCCGGTAAAATGACAAAAGTGGCGACGAAGTTCGAATCATCGATTACGAGCCGAGCGGTGCATTTACCGGTTGGCGTCATTAGCTGCCCACCAGCACTCCTTATGCTCGGCCCACTCCACGGCGTCTTAACCTTCTTAAGGCGGTCGGCGAGCTCTTGTCGCATAATAGAGAAGTCAGCACCAGTGTCAACCAGTGCTGTTACGTGGTGCCCGTCTATAATAACGCTGAGGTCGGCACGTACAAATTCATTGGCAGTAGTACTCGTGGTTGTTGTCGTCTTCGTCATCACCGTCGTCACGTCGTCTTTGTGTAGAGGCAAGGGGGTCTTTTTGGCGTCTCGGCGATTGGCAACCTTGCCCCCGGAGGTCGCGGCAGTTAGTTTCCCTGGCACGGGCTTGGGGAGCGGTTTCTGAAGGCGTCCGCGTATCTTTGGCGATTCGGGGAATTCTGACCTCGTGCAGGTGAGGGAGACCGCCAGCGACGACTTGGTGAAGACGCTTCGTTGGTCGGTAGGCGATCAGCAGCATGGTCACGAGGGTCTTCAGAATAAAAAGAAGCGGGCCGAGAAAAGTTTCCAACCCGGGTTTGTCGATGACGGCAGTAGCGCGAGATGTGGCCTGGTTCGCCGCAGTGGAAACAAAGGGGTCGACGGTCGGCGGTGCGCCACAAGTCGGTCCGACGTACTGGTGGTCGTCGGACAGGTTCACGCTGCCACCACGGCAAGGTAACGGGCCGTGGCTGAAAGGGTGGTTCTTCTGGGGCAGGTGGATGACGGCGGACGGCATCAGCATAGGTCAGTGGACGTGGTTCGGGTGGTGGCGCCGGAGAGGGAAAGGCTTGCCGTAGTTCCTGGCGCACGATTTCTGCAACAGAAGCAACTGGGGGATCGGTAGACAGAAGGCCGAGGGCCCGCAGCTCTTCCCGCAGGATTTGTCGGATCATTTGCCGTAAAGAGTTTTCAGAAACGGCGGCGTTTTGAGCGGCGGCACCAACAGGCGTTTGGTCGGGCAGGCGGTCAAAGTGGCGGCATCGTTGCCGGAGCGCCCGCTCAATGACAGTCGCCTCTTTGATGAATTCATCCACTGTTGTTGGCGGATTTCGTACAAGGCCGGCGAAAAGCGGTTCCTTAACTCCCCGCATCAGATGACGAACTTTCCTTGCCTCGGGCATGTCAGGGTCAGCGCGGCGAAATAGGCGGGCCATATCCTCAGCGAACATGGCCACGCTTTCGTTCGGCTTTTGCATGCGGGCTTCGATCATCTGCTGTGCGATCATCTGCTGTGTGATCATCTGCTGTGCGATCATCTGCTGTGCAATCATCGCATGTGACAATATATATATATATATATATATATATATATATATATATGTCGAAATTCTGATGAACAACATGATGGTGACTCTGAGTAAAACTTTGAAAGTGAGTAAGAACACTAGTTATCGAGATGTGGAGAGATAAGAGTGGCTATGTTACGTGAAGCCTGTTAAAAATTACGGTGTGTGAGGTCTAGGTAGTCTAGGTAGCAGTTTTTGTCAAGAGTTCCTGCGTTATCTGAAAATTTTATCAATTATTCGATTGTTTGTTTCATCACTGCATTTAAGTGCTTTGTCGCTCTTTATTTGCTAAAATATCCCCGCCGCGGTGGTATAGTGGCTAAGGCACTCGGCTGCTGACCCGCAGGTCGCGGGTTCGAATCCCGGTTGCGGCGGTTGCATTTCCGATGGAGGCGGAAATGTTGTAGGCCCATGTGCTCAGAGTTGGGCGCACGTTAAAGAACCCCAGGTGGTCGAAATTTCCGGAGCCCTCCACTACGGCGTCTCTCATAATCATATAGTGGTTTTGGGACGTTAAACCCCACATATCAATCAAATTATTTGCTAAAATAACTGTGAAAAGATGTCATGGAAATAAAAAAAACACCCGAATAGTATTTTGCTTTTGTGATATCACACACACACGAACACGCACGTTCTCACGCACGCTCGTACACACGCTCAAACACACATAATAAACACGCTAATACACGCTAACACACGCATGCCCACGACTAGCGCTCACACACAGTCACACATTTGTGCACACAAACACACACGCTACCAGACAAACATATACACTGACAAACATGTGCCCTCACACGCATAAACTCACACATACTTCAGTGAAGTACTAGGCTGCGAACGCGGCATCTTCGGTTTAACAATTAAGAATGAAACCAGGCTGCCTCAATAATTGTTTTAAAAATAACAAAAAGCCCTGATATAAATTTGTTTTATAAAAATGTTTTATTCGTCTCCAGACAAGTTCTGGCGTTATCTCGCACCGAAAAAGAACACTGTTATCAGCCTTTACGTAGACGATGAGCCTGTTCACGACAGCCTAGATGTTGCAGATGCTTTGAACCGGTATTTCTGTTCAGTGTTTACTGATGACGTAGGAAACATCCCGCAATTTCCTTCTTTCATTGAAGTGCCTCCTATCAGTGACGTGTGTGTCAATGAAGAAGGTGTCTTTTCCCTTCTGCTCCATCTAAATGTTAAAAAGTCCCCAGGTGTTGATGGCATACCCAACGCTTTTCTTGTGAGATATGCTGAGTGGTGCGCGAAGTACTTGTGTTTACTATTTAACAAATCTCTCGAGTGCTCTGAGCTTCCCGAGGATTGGGTGTATGCTAAAATCACTCCAATACCGAAAGGTAACGAAAACCGTTCTCACTTATCGTCATACAGACCGATTTCTATTCTCTCAACATGTGTCAAAACGCTCGAACATATCATATTTAAGCACATTTCACAATTTCTTGAGAGCAATTGCATTGTGGACGCCCAACAGCATGGCTTCCGCCAGGGACGGTCCACTGTAACTCAGCTTCTGGAAACGGTTCACGACTTCGCTGCAACACTGGACAAATGGGGGCAAGTGGACGTCATATTCTTAGATTTTGAGAAGGCGTTTGACCGTGTGTCGCACTCAAAATTGCTGAGTAAATTGACGGCCATTTTAAAAAATGAAACTTTAGTGGCATGGATTAAATCATACCTTTCCTACAGGCAACAGAGCGTAGCCGTTAACGGCGCATGTTCTGCGGCCTCGCCAGTACTTTCGGGCGTCCCACAGGGCTCTGTTCTCGGGCCACTTTTCTTTCTCGTTTTTATTAACGATATTGTACATGACATACCGGTAAAAATTAAACTTTTCGCAGATGACTGCGTTCTTTACAATGAAATCTGCAACCATAACGATCAGGCCGTCTTAAACGCGTCACTTAAAAAAATACAAACATGGTGTACTAGGTGGCAGATGACTCTTAATTACAAAAAAACTGTTTCAATGACCATTACACGCAAAAAGGCCCCGTTGAAGCACACGTACCAAATAAACAATCATAGTCTAGCTGAAGTATCATGCTTCAAATATTTAGGAGTTTTAATCACATCCGATCTGAAATGGAACGAGCACGTCACGTACATTCAGAAAAAGGCAATGCGAAAACTGAGATACTTAAGGAGAATGTTACCGAAAGCTTCTCAGGATACCAAACTGCTAGCTTACAAAACTTACATCAGACCACTATTAGAATATGCTTCAATTATCTGGGACCCATACACTCTAGTTAATACCAATAAGCTTGAGAGCATACAAAGAAAAGCCGCGCGATTTGTTTACAGTTCATACAGCTGGAAAACGTCTCCTACGAGTCTTCTCCACGGGGCCGGTTTGGAAAGCCTTGCGGTAAGACGTTATCATGATCGGCTAAAATTTTTTATTTGATGTATAACGATAGACTTCAAATTAATAAGGAAGCATACATCCAGCCGAGCAATTGCCGCCCAACACGATCCAATCGCCCAATGAAAGTCGCTGAATTTTTGTGTAAAACAAACGTCTTCAAAAACTCCTTTTTCCCCGTACGTGCCATGAGTGAATCTGTACCTGCTTATGTTGTGCAATGTTCTGATGTCTCATCCTTTCTTCGTGCCCTGTTGAATTTGGCATGATTTTTTTTTCGGTTCAAAGTGTACCCTTAGAAGTGTATTATTATGCTTGTATGTTATCCTGTTTTCTTGTTTTGTATCGCCCACACCTGCTCAAAGCCTGGCACCCAGGCTAGCAGTAACCTGTAAATAAATAAATAAATAAATAAATAAATAAATAAATAAATAAATAAATAAATAAATAATTTACGGCGCGCCGATTTTTGCGGGAGAGGTGTCTTTTACGTGAAGTGTCCTTCGTTTTTTTAAATAAATTCTTCTGAACAGAGGGTCCACCTCCAATGTTTTATTCAGTCTGGATTAGTTGTAACTCTAGAAAATCCATCGTGATCTTATAATAACATGAAAAATAAGATAAACTGTGTTAGAACCGCTACGAAAACTCCGTATGGTGTGACAGGATCATGATAAGTGCAAAAAAAACGAAATTGTGGTACTTGGCGTTAGCATCAGATTCGGCAAACATTCTCAAATCATGAATGGTAATCTACCGATAAACCTCATGAGGACGGTGTATAACGGCATGGGACAGACCTTCGCCCTGCAGTGGGTGTAGTCAGGCTGCTGCGGATGATTATGACATGCTATGGCAGTTCTATGTGTCTATACTGCTTACAATTTCAATAGCAATGCATGATTTTCCAAACAAGTTTTTTTTATTAAGTCATCTGTCATTTTTTCTTCACGTTAAAGATATTTTTGTATACCGGCCTCAACGCACTTTATTTTGTATGCGGACAACACGAACGCTTATTTTACACCAAATCACTCAGAAATGCCAGAAAAAAAATGTACATTGGTGTATGACTTCATTCTCAAACTAGCTGAAGCAGAGCAGGGTACACTTAAATTCCTCAGGGTATGTTTTAGTCAAAAATTAACCTGGAACATCCATGTTAATCATATAGTTGGGCGACTTTCAGAAATTGTAGAATGGCTGTGTAGAATTGGTCTGCTCATTCTTCACTAATAAAAGAAAATTTTCTGCAATGCACTATTCTATTCGAGGCTTTGTTGCGGTTTACTATTATGGTGTACAACAACAAAAAATATAACAAACATCTTATGTTACGAACGATACCATTTCGGTTATATTAAAGTTACTAGGGCAGAATAGACAACTTGCGCGCTTCAGTGCTCTTTCATTAACATGAAATGTTAATGGCAAGCCAGATATAATATTTAAAGTACTTCAAGAGGTACACAAAACAAGTGGCATAAACAAAAAGAGAATGACTATCGCTATCCTGCTAAACGAAACTTACAGCGTTTACAAAAAAACAGGACTAATTATGGAAAACAAACACTGCACTGTCAGTCAACGCTATTAGTTAACGAGTTCCAGAATACCTTGCAGTTTTACGTCAGTGTAGGGACCTCTCGAAAACAACTCGAATAAACTTGGATCAGGAAAGAAATAACTGATCATGACTAATCCATAATGTATAAAAGAGAAGGTAGAAATAATTGGGCTTTGTCATTTTCCCAAGTGCTGGGAAAGCGTGGGGTTTCATTGCGGTATACGATGCATCTAGTCTTGTTCCTGTCTTGTTTTAGTTTTCCCCTTTTTTGTGTGTATCACTTGTGTATATGCACTATGTTAAGTGTATTATGTGTTGCTTGTTTCTGATTACTGCATTCTTTTGTTTGCGCGCATGTGGCACATGACATGTCAGTTTTTTTTTCTTTCTGTATCTGCAAAAAAATTGTATCTGTGATCAACTACAGTTGTAGAGACCTTTTATAGATGTATTAAACGCCTTTTGCATCTGAATCATTTTTCTTGCATAGCAAGAAATGCAATAAACTGACTACTTCTACTATAGTAGTACTAAGAAGAAAAAAGCCTCCCTTTAAAAACCACCTGGACATCTTGCCACCTTTTGGCAATATGATAGTTTACAAAAAGGTCCAGTTCACAGAAATATCCCTCGAAGTTGCACGAGGTGTTTCAAGCACTGCTTTGTTTTTGTTATGAACAAAGCATCTGCTAACTAGTAAACATTCGTTCTCCTTTTCACTTTCAAGTTTTCTGTACTCCTGAATGTGTTTCAGAGCAAGCTTGCGATTTCTGGCAGAATTCAGTGAAGTGCTGATATATTTACCACACTTTTTAAAGGAATCAAAGCGACCGTGCTGAATGCGGCGTTCACTTTTCAATTCCTTTGAATGCACGCCCGCAACGATAGTGCGTGGGAGTTAAGAGAGTATTAAGCGTCAAGCATTCCGCACTTTGAAACTTCTTTCCCCTTCAATACCGAGGGCATTGATTTGTGGGGTTAACGTCCCAAAACCACCATTTGATTATGAGAGACGCCGTAGTGGAGGGCTCCGGAAATTTTGACCACCTGGGGTTCTTTAACGAAATACCGAGGGCAGCGTGGACAAGATTGTTAGGTTACAGTATGTCGTAGTGTTTTAATTTTTAATTTTTACGTAGTTTCTGGCTCAAACTTTCTCGGGCTTGTGCTGCAGATCACAGCTTTGATTTACAGAACGTCAACGGTGAACAAGAATGCAAGTTACTGGAATGCTTCAACTGTTCTAGACCTTCCGCAACATGCAAATTTTTGAATTATATTTCTGTTTGTAAAAACACTGTACTAGTCTGGCCTAACGCAGCACAAGTGCTCCGCATAAGTTCTCACATTCACCTAAATAAAGCTTGTGTCTCCACCTTGTAATTTAACGCTCAAGGCATGTTTTACAACATCCATCTCAGTGAAAAAAGAAACGCGTAAAGAGGTATGGCTATGACGCCGCTGATTTCTTTATCCTAGTGTCTCGCCTCGAAAAAATATTGCGTGAATAATATTGCGCTTCCCTTTCCTACATTAGAAACTGCTGCTATGGCTGGAAGGAATGAGAGAAATAATGGTTTGAGTGACAATTCACAAGGCTGATTGAGTAGTACATTCACCCACCGTGTTTCGTCAAAGAGAATGCACATGTCAAGTAAAAAGATTCTTGTGTGCACCCATAATACAGATGCATATGTTCTGATCTTCGTCTTCGTTCTCTTCAGAGTAACGGCAAGGGACAGCAATGGTGCGTGCGAAATCCCACTTTGACAGATATGCGCCATCGTTCGTCTTGTGCCTCGAGTGAGATGAGTTGATTTGTAAACGTGTAGTCTTTTGCAAAATGTACATTTAGTGCCTAAAGTTGCTTCTAAAGGGGAAATAAAGATGCCCAGTTCTGTAAAAGAAAATCTACGAAAATATTTGTGTTCCACCATCATACTGGCGTCGGTTCAGGGGTAAAGCGTGTACGGCGCACTCTAAAATAGTATAAAGCCGCTTGAACAACTATTTCAGGAACTGCTTGATATGCGCAAAAGCTTATCGAGAAAATTGAGTCACCTCAGACAGCGGTAAAACAAAACGAAATTTTTTAGGAGCTTGTCGCAAAAATTCTAAAGTGGTTCACACTAATATAACAGCGGAAAAATATTCATTCAGGGCATGTCGAGAAACGGACTTAAGTAAAAGGCCTAAGGTTCTTTTGCATAAAAAATATTATATCAAAACAGTGGCATTCCCATGTGATATACTCAAAGCCACATCTGGTGCTGGAATGTAGATATTCTGGAGACTTTCAGAGCAGTCACAAGGTCACAATGTGCCTTGAGCCAGTCAACGTTAACGGTATTTCAGTTGCGACGACGGAAGTTGGAAAGTGGCTTAGCACGTTTCAGCCCGTTATTACCAGGAGATGTTTGAGGAAATACCTGATAGGGCCTGTAGTACTTTAGAAGGAGCTTAGACAAAAAGCCTGAAGCAGAAACAGGCGGGATCCAAAACTGCGCGAGGAAGTCGTTGGCGAGAGAGTCAGGGAGTAGTTCTGAAGTACGACGCTGTATTGGACGATGCTTTTCAGTAGGCGTCAACCACTTGCTTGACTTATTGACATGTTGAGTGATTGCAGACACGACGTTTGTAGTCGCCAGGGTTCTCACGTCATACGGAAAAACCCTATGAATGGCTCTGGTGGACTTGTTGCCGTAGAGCCAAAATAACGATGTACTTTCTGGAATGGCATTAGATGCAACGTTGTATGTGTAGGTGACAAACGGAACTAAAAGATATCAGTATTATTGATTTCATGCTACATAGATAAAAATGTTACCAAGAATTTGGTAATCTGCTTCCGTCAAGATATAGCTCAGAGGGTGAAAAGTGTTAATGACAAGGTGAATGATTCAGCATTAAGGTATACGTGATGCCGATTCCTCAGTAGCTCAAGATGTGCACGACGGCGAAAACAAGAGCCCGTAGTATTAACGAAGCAAAACTTCAATAAAATATAATCAAGAACCTATTTCTGTTGACAAAGAAAATTGGTTGCACAGGCTGAATTACACTGTCCAGAAACGACCTTCTTGGTTGTTATTTTACGCCGGTTAGAATAAATACATGGTAAAACTTATCAGGGTTGTCTTGTGCCAGAAGCATGAGGTGAACATAAGGTGCGTGTTAATGGAGGACTCAGGAATATTGGACTCTCTGGTGTTTCTGGACGTGTAGTTAAACCGAAGAGTAGATGGGCCTGTAGCACTCCACCACCTTTGAAACGCTACTACAGAAGCCGGAATTGAGCCCTTGCTTTTAGGGTCATGCAGCTGAGCACCTAAACCACAATGCTACCGTTGTGTACCACGGAAAACCATGATTCAGATGATCATGAACAAAGAAAACGATATGTCACAATTTAACAAAGTGCTCGGTCATTTATACTTTATGTAGGCTCAGCAAAGAGGAAACTGACTTGTCTTTCTAACGTGGAAGCCTAGCTTTTTTGGATGAAGAGAAAGATTGATGTGTGTTATACAGAGTTCATTGCCCTGACTTTTCTGAAACATTAGCTCTTGTGTCTTTTTTGTGCTTGGACCAAAATATTTGCAGTCACTGATTTCATTTTTCCGAATTATTTGCCCACTCAGGGGGATATATTTAAGCAAACAGTGACTGACATCTCCTATGGGCAAAGCGCCCTGTCAGAGTGAATTGTTCCCGATGGAAGACCTCCTCAGTAGTCGACTGAAGAGATCTTTTGCCAGAGTGGCTGCACAACGATGTCAATATGCTTTGTGTCTTGATTGTTGGAACGCTGCATTTATCTCAATGCTGATTGGTAAGGTCGTCATATGAACAGAACTACTTCATTTACAAAAAACATGAATTTCTGCAAGTAACGCTTCGCTTGAAGTCCAGAAATACATATGGACAGTTATTCACTGTCTGTTTCGCATCACATTCGCACAATGAACAACACCTAATGATTATCACATTTTTTTTCATAAAAAGCTTCGAAAATTTGCGTAGCTTTGTAGGAGGACATCTGCTTGCACTGCGGAAGGTTCAATTTCAAATCATAGCCGTGATAACTATTGTTTGCTCCCCATTTTCCTTTTCTCTAGAAAGCCTATTTTTTGTTGAAAACTAACCAGACAACACTTAGGTTTCAATTTGTGTGAAGTGAGTATCTTTTAATTATTATCTAGTACAAGTCCGATTGCACCTACGGTAATGCTCGAGAGTACCTGCTAATTCTGCTCTAAATATTGAAGGCCGCAAACTTGGGCTGCCTCAAATTCAACCTCTAGCCGTCTTTTTTTTTCGTGAAATTTGCAAACGGTGCTGTTTGCGAATGTTGTGAAATTGTACGCGTTTTCTTTCACAAAAGCATTCTGTTGCTTAAAATCTTTCCTTTCATGAATTGGGTAGTAATATGAATACAGAAAAAAAAGATCTAAAGGCCGGCGCAGACTGGCACGCATTTCTCCTGGCAGTTTCGCACGAAATCAGGTTGATGATTTTGCCGAACACTCCCTGTACCAGCCCGCGAATTGTACAAAGCACTTTGGGCACGGCACACAAGGTATGATTCCTCGAAGATTACGTTCATGTGCGACTAATCTATGCACGCTAAATAATAAGGGCGTGGAAGCCAAAGTTTATACGAATACGGAACTTCAAAGGCGTTGGGAAAAAATACCTTACGGCACAAAATTTAGCGTTGTACAAACATAGTCTGCTGATGCCACCGAAAGATAACGAATTTTTGAACATGGAGATATTATGTGCCAAGGTTGTTTCAGACCGATTGAAATATTAGGTAGCACCAGCGAACCACAAGTACCCGTCGCTTACACAATGACAGAATAGAAAGAAGTCCGTCATTCCTTGTGCAGTCGCCAAGGATGACTCGAATGCGAGAGATACTTTCATTTTTTATTTTCATTTTATATTGATTGCATTGGTCTCATTGATTCTCCGAAAGAATTCTGCACCTAACGCGGTTTCAGACTACTTCAATTCACCAAGAATTTAGGTCAAATAGGGACGGCAACATTATTTTTCACTCTAGGTGACGTCATACTGGCGCATCGAACAAAGCAGAGCGTGGGGGCTGCTGCATGGCTGCCCCACTGCTGAGAATCTCATTCTCTTTAAACAAATTATGTCCGAAAGTCGGCGAAAACGCCCACTAGTAAGAAGGGAGAGTTGGCACAAGTTTTTATTGGTAATTAACTCCTATGCAGATGTGACTAAGGCCTGGCACAAGGCAAATAGGATGCAAGGTGAAGCAGCACACTCTCTCCCTTTAGTAAACACTGATGTCAACAGCCTGGAAGATCAAGCAAACCTTCCGGGTGCACATATTTAACGAGTGTCCAGCTCTGAGCACTACTATAACACGTTCAAAAATGTCAGACAGCTATAGAGAGTCAAAAAACGAGAAACAAAATGCGCCAAGAATTAGGCGAATTCAATGATGCAGTAAACGTAGCTGAACTGCTGCAATGAATCTGCACAAGTCTCTGACTGTGTTGTGTACCAAATGCCAAAGAACTTACCTGACGACACACAGAACACCCTCTCTGCCTGTGTAGAACTGTATGGACTTCCACTGAGATCCCATCTATGTGAAAAGAGGTCATTGTAATCGCAATGTCATTGATATCGCACAGTATCGGGTCTTCCCATTTCGTCAAAATGCGATCGCCATGACCGGGATCGAACACTCGACCTCTGGGTCATTCACCGAGCGCCCTACGCACTGTTTCACGGAGGTGTACTAGGTCGTTTTTTGTTATTCTATGGAAAGCCATATAATAACACATTCATAAGGCATTGTCAGCCTCTGTTGCGGCTGATGGTGATCAAGAATTGCGATTGAGCCGTTTGTAACGGGTCGGAGGCATTCGGCTACCGACTCGAATTGGGATTCGCACTGTGTGACTTCTGTATGTTACATTACTTTACTACCATGTTATCAAAAGAATTCAAACGTGATTCTTTGCCTGACATGAGGACTCTACGGGATATTTTAAACATGACCCCTGTATAGGCACCATGCTGACAATTTCATGGCTGAGGTGACGCTTTGACCGACATAATGGCTGTATAATAACAAAAAAAAAAAAAGGTTTGCCGTAACTGCACGGCCCCTTTGAAGCTATGTGGAAGTATGCTAGAAACACGTAGCATTGTTGTTTATTGAAATGAGTGAGCATAAGCGCTCGTGACTGATTTAAGGAGGGGCGATAAGCATGCCGGAAAAACGTTTCACACAACACGCTGAATTTTCTGGTTCCCCCCCCCCCCCCTCAGCGTTTCCGCTGTTAAGTTTTCTCGCTCCGTTTTCCGCTTTGTTAGGATTGCTGCTTCCACCATAACGTTTAAAGATTCATTACCGCCAGCCTCAAGCTCTCTGGCTGCTGGCACTGCGCTTTAAGTTTTGTAGCACTTCAGTGTACTTCTTTTTCGTCCCCTGGCATGGACTCAGCCGCAGAAATATATATATGTTTTTTTCTGAATGAACGACAACGCTTGGCGGTAGGTGAGTTTCTGTTGGGGCTCTCGTTTAAAATCTAAAGTCACATAAAGAATTTCCGTTTTATAGAGTACTTAGCGGCCAAAAAGTTGGGAACGACATGAACTTAAAAGCAATTGTCTCATGAGGCTGCATATAGCTGCTAATGAACAACCTGCAGCACTACTTAGAAATTAGTTCCTAAAAATAAACAGGACATTCTAATTATTGGAGCAGTTTGAAAATAAAATCTTATAAAAGTACTTTGGTCGAGCAAATTTTTTTCGCTTTCGTATACTACAGAATTGTACGTACTTTGAACTCCCCTTTTAAGCTCTATTTCTCGCTTCCGGCAAAACTATTTGCAGAATTTCGCGAGTTCTTCAACATTGAGCCATTTTTGCCAAAAAACTTGTTATGCAATCACTCCATTTACATTATGGGACGTATCGGAGCTTCTTTCACTGCCTCAATTTTGGAAGCGAAGTGCCCTAAGCGTTGGGTCGTGCGTCCGCGATGTATGTAGCAGTAGTAGTAGTCATCGTCGTAGTAGTAGTAGGTGGCCACCCCCACGGCCGGACTAAAGGAGTGGCACGCGCGCACCGTTTTGAATTGAGGAGGAAACCCACGCATACTAATCATCAATAGAGGGATGTTTGTTTTTGATAAAACAACTTACAGCGACGAGTATTGATGACTTAATCTCCAATAAAATTTGACTTGAATTTGATGCCTACTAAAAAAAGGAAGTGTTGGAGAAGGACGCACATTGAGCACTATCTGGCCAGAAAAGGTTGACACGTTAAACTTGCTAGGCGTAACCATCTTGCTTTTAGCAAGGTTTAGCGAGGGTTGGGTCACATCGCTATGAATTAGCGGCAGTGAAAGGCGGGAACTAGACACGAAGAGCAGGCCGTCAAACAGTGCGCGTGTGCCACTCCTCGAATCCGGCCGTGCCACCTTTCGTTTAGTCCTTATATTGTCCGCTGAATGGCGGTACACCTGTATGATGAATTTATGATAAAAAGATACGAGATGGCGGTACTTGGAGTGTTCACTAGATGGACGGACGGATGGACAGACGCACGGACGGACAGACAGACGCACAGACAGACACAAGGATGAATGGACGGACGAATGGACGTACAGACTAATGCAGGGACGGACGCATGGACACACAGACAGATGGAAGCACGGACGGACTTACGGGTGCTTCACCCCACTCTTCTTTATGCACTCCGTAGATGTGGTTTTGTTGTTTCTTGAGACAGAATGCTCGCAATGTGAAACTGTGCGTTGTCCTTTGAGTGCCTAATAAAGTGTATGCACCATGTAATCCTATAACTCTATAAAAACCAAGACAAAAAAATCTCTGTAGCATTAGTCAAAACAAATGGCGCTCCACGTCTTTCGTCTCAGCGGGAAATGATTTCCGCATAGCGGGGCGACCGTATATAGGCAGTATAGGTATGGATGCTGTGCGCAACTAGGCTCCCCACGCTCGATCATTGACAGCCCGGATGCATTACACACTAAACGACAATGACCGGAAATAACCTCAAAAAACTGGGTAAACCATTTGCCCTCTAGCGCACTACCTTTCCTGGTTTTTTTTTACCACCTACTATCGAGGAAATTTAGTCTGGTGCTAACTGAGTTTTTGAACGTATGGAGATTAGTAATTATTTACCCCAGTGAGATTTTGAGTGAGTACAGAGAGAGTAAATTTTTACTGCCTTCACAAGGTTTTTGAGGTGATTTATGGGAGTTATTTCCGGTAGTAAAAAAATAAATATTGATGGGTGCATTCGCCCAGAGTCGACAAATTTATCAAGTAGCAGAAATGATTGAATGCATTAAACGGCAGAATTGGTGACACATAGATTCACATACAGACAAACACGCACACAGAACAAATGCAGAATACTACACCACTCTAACAGACTGCACGCGTTGCTCGACTACACATCGACAATCCGGTATATATAGGCACGACTTTTTCACTGGTCGTGTAGTACCAGTAGGAGAGCTCTTTTTTTTGCATCGATTAACAACAACGGTTAAGGTGCAAGCTTAAACTTAAGGTGGGCTGCATAGCACTAAATGTCACTCCAACCTTTTATTATAAATCTACCCGATCTCACCTTTTTGATTATCCAATAATTACTTGGCACACCGGGCTCATGGCCCCACGCGTGTTAGCACTGCTGATGCACAAGTCCATAAAATATACCTAAGTAGGCACAAACCATAACAGCTCAATGATTTTCATCGAGCGACGGTGCACAAACACAGTAGCAGCACGTTTCATCACAACGGGCGTAGAAGAGCGGTCCACGCCTGCACGCAAGCTGCTTACCGATGGCGTGCTAGGCCTTTTTGAAAAGCACGGCTATCCGATGAAACACAGCTGGCGATCATAGAACACATATCCTGTGCGAATTTCGTCGTCATTTCAGACACAAATGAACACGTGACCGCTATCTTACGGGGACGGGGCGGTGTATGCATACTTCCAACGAAAGACCACCGTCCGGGCTTTCTTCGTGCTCACCGGCAGCCGCTAGTTGGTTCCGTCCGCCCCTTATCGGCTTCGTGCTACATGTTTTAGAACAGTTCGTGCATGAGGCGGGTCATTCGGGCAGCACTTTACTCATGCAGACATCGCCTACTGTGAAACAAAATATATGCGATGCTTCTTTCACCTGCCCCGGCGACACACTACCACTGGTCACTGGCGGCCGCGGCTCGGTGCCGACGACAGAGTGAAGCATTTTGCTTATAGCTTCTCCAGTAGGCAAGCATGGACAATGACACCAGATTGATTTTGTTACCACTGTCAGATCTTCGCGATTCGGCTCGGAAGTGAGATATTCGCGACGTGCAGGTTCGGAGGCGCTCGAAAGCGCACGGTCGCTTGATGATGTAGGAAACACGTGAGATCCATAAGCCCAACCAGACACACAGATACCGAGCTTCTTGCACCGTCTGTCTTCAAGGCCACCGCCGAGCAAAAGCTAAGAATTTGCGAAAATATGCATGACAACTTTCCACAGCAGGTTTTCTTTCTTTTTTTTTCTTTTTTGAGAGCCCCCTCCCCGTCTTTTTTTTTTTCGTTCACAGAATGCTGTTCTTGTTTGTTGTGCTTATGCTGCCCCCAGTTCCAGTAAAAGTGCGTTGACTCGACGTCAGTCCTGAGGCACGGCAATGCCAAAAAAAAACAAAAAAAAACATCTGTGGTCCTCACGTACCTTCAAGATTCACTGAGAGCGTCACAAGGTGGGTATGGGGCAAAAGCTGCTGAAGCAGCTGCACCTTGCAGTCACGTGGTAATAAACTCTAAAACGCAGGTTAAAAATCACGCGATAAAAAACTCCCTATGTGGTATAACTGGCTTTTGACACTCTTTTACTACTTGCCTGAGAGATAGTGGTAAAACTATGTCATGTACCATCGTTTACTCCTACACGAGGTAGTAATTTTAAGCGCGAGAGAGTTTTCAGAGGTCATGAGCCGCAAAAACCCCGAACTCAGATGGTTTTTGCTTACAGTGTAGGGCTAATGAGTCAGAAGCAGTGCCCAGTAATCACCTCCACTGTGCAATGATTTTCATGGTGACCAGTCTAAGCTCCTGTGTAAGGCGAAATCACTAGCGAAATTTATCACATGACGATTAGAAATTATAGATCCGTTGAGGCTCATCTATAGTTGCTTGCAGTGCGTTACATTGAATGAACGCAGTTTGGTTTGTTGAACGCTGGCATTTCATTCATTCCAAATGTTGTCACAAAGAACGCCTTCTTTACCAAAGCAGTGCCTAATGTGTTCTTGAAAGTTTTTGCTAACCTAATACATATTGTATATACTTTTCGGTAATTTGCAATATATCGTATATTTGTTTACACAATGCTAATAATCTTTAGAAGGGGCGCATTGTAAACGGCTTTTACAGTACCGTAATCTGTAGTCATTTCTACATAAAAGATGCTGCCACTTAAAGATAGAGCCAAATAGACTATGGTATAAATAAGACCTTGCTCTTTATTCAGGCCCGGGATCAAAAGCATATGATGCTCCTTATGGTCAATTACCGACGTATTTTTTGGACTGCTCTGGAGCAGCTGGCGAAATCAGTTTCATATGCTAGCTAAAGCAAAAATATTTCTGAATGAATGTGGTAAATCACCAGGTCAGCAAAAATATTTCGCTAAAATCTTTGTAACGCCAGTTGAGAATGTTGTATATGGTTCATTATGAATGATGCGCGCATTCATCGCAAGTACCACGTAAGTGTCTACCAAAATAATTTTTCTGAGTAAACGGAAAGACCACTTCCAATTGTTATGTTTGTTAATGTTTGCGAAAATTAGTAGAGCAAACACAATGACAAACAGACGTCATTATAGCGAAAAATAAACAAACGAAAATGATACCTAGGTGAGAGCTAATGTAGCTCACAATTTTGAAACAAGAGTAGCCCACTGTATGAACGGAAATGTGGCCGCGTGTTCGCGTGAACGTGCGGTTTGATGTGTTCGTTTTCATGTGTTGTTGAAAACTGCCAAAGCTTAACTTCCTTAGTGCCAATATGGTTTTCTATGGCATGCCCACAAACTTTTGTTTATTATGCATTAACCTGCACAGAGTGAATGAACAATACTAGTTGTTACAGTGAAGTGCGGCAGGAACCGCCACTACTGGTCCAGCCATCATCACCACCTGGCTCCATGTTACTGCTCCAAGTCAGCGCCGATGTAATCTCCGAGTCAAGTGCAACGCGGCAATTAGAAGCATGAATCGTAATCCTCGTGTGATTCTGCAACATCATAGCGTTAGTGCATAACATCTGGTGTAGTTATTATCGATGCCTTGGCCGTATGAACAGTGTACTGGAACACATGCAGGGATTTTTCGGCATTTATAACAAGCCTCTATAATTGACGATAAACCAGCGAGGAGTGTCTTCGTAGGCAGTGTTTGCACACTTCAAAAAAATAATTAGAGCGCAGACACACGACACTTTCACACACGCATGCAACCAGACACCCACATACCCAACCACCACACACCTAAAACACTAGTGTGTTGTGTAAAGAAATAGTTTAGAAATGCTCCTGTTTTCTAACAATACTTTGTGGTTGCCTCCCCTGAAACAGATTTTTCTGATCCTTGCCGTTTTTCCTAGAGACGTCTATAGCGGTGGAACACGACGGCGATTTCTCGTGGCAGGTATTGAAGCATAATGTCGTAGCGCACTGCTAAAAAATTGCTCATGACGTTGTCTAAAACGTTCAGGCAGCGTATATTCAGTTGGACTGCAACGTAAAGCTTGCTCAACTTCTTCATATCTGATGAAGAATTTACCGGCGGCAGTTCACGAAGTTCTTAGAAGTGCTACTGTGCGATACTGCTCTTGTTCCAGAGCCTCTGCTTCAGCAACCAGGCGGCACTCTCATAAGAGGCTTGCGTCTTTGGTGACCCGGCAATCACCACTATGGCTTCATCTACCAGGTAGTTGCGGAAGTAACAAAATTTTTCCGTCTTGCTCAGAAATGTAATGGTATGGCAGCACCGCTGAACTGCTTCCAGAAAGATATCCACTGACATGCGCCCCCGCGACATGGCTCGATAGTCAGCTTTGGGAGACGAGGTCCAAACCTCTGGGACGCTTCTGTCCTTGGGGCAGGCGACATATTGATCGCCGTCCAAGTAGAGGTCCCCTGCGCATTTCATAAGCTGAGCTCTTCAATACGACACCACTGGCACGTCAGAACCTGAAGTACCTGGTCGTCATCGTGCCCCGCAGACTCGTACTCTTTATCAAGTTCGTCCACCGGAATCACGTTCTCGGTTGCGGATTTGATCTTCCAAAGCTCGTCAGGGCTTGCGACGAGCTTGTATATGACCTTGCTGAATACCATTCGGTCGTTGCTGTCACACCCCGAGAGCGTTGTCACCTCATCCGTGGCTCTCGTACCTGCATTTGTCTAGCAGTGCATTTAGCTGTCAGGCGGTTCTTGTATTGTAATGATCACGGCTTACTTGCTAGTGAGGTTGCCGGTTCCGCTCGTTGCTTCCATGGTTTCGACACCATATGTCGCACAACGATGGTGTGCGACGCAACAGCGAAATTACTAAAAAATGTCTTTAATGGTTACAATAGAGCGCAGAACGGTACAAGATGATGACAGTGGTACACGCACCTAATGGCGCCTGCAAGGGAGACAGCAGCCCACGATCAATTCTTCATCGTCGTCTGCTGATTACCGACATAGAGATATTCTGTTCCTAGTGTGTAGTTCAACCACCCATTGTACGAAATCTTTTCGAACATTTTATGCGTTCACTACGTGGCCTGAAGGTTGCAGTAGTGTGTGCTGGCGACTGGTTTTGAACTATGACACCATGATAATTCCATGTTCTGACACCTGATGGCAATGTACGCTTTTCCCACGCACTATTACGGCTGTATTACTTGTTATATTGTGAAACATGTACGTACACAGGACGCGTGTGCTGGTAAGGCATAATAGTTATTTTCTCTTCATTTCCAAGCAGAGGAACTTACTTCCACTGTATTCACAAGCAGAGGCGTGGCTGTGTGGTACAACACCCGCATGCCACGCAAACGACCCGGGTTTGATTTTAACTCAGACTCGGAATTCAATATATATTTTATTTGCATCTTTGTTGATTTTTCGGTGAAGCAATGATGATTAGTTTTCGCTCGCAACCACCTACGCTAGAACCCTTTGAAACGAGCTCTTCAATGCTATATTTTTAAAATACATTCAGTGGAACAAGCATGGCGCGCATATGCGGCAAAAATTAAATTTACTGCGAAAAAGGGGACGTTGTCTTCTAGCACTTCACAATGTTGCGGCTTGTCATCTTATCGATCTGTGTTCGTAACATGCTGCGTGAAATTCGTGTAGGAAAAAAGCTGCAAAAAATAGGAGAAATCAGGCATTGTGCCGGGCGTGAAAATAAAGGATGATAAATGGGAGTAATGCCATCTACGTGGCCCTGCGCAAACAGGAATTACGCTCAGCTTTTGCAAGTGCCATATGCGGCATGTTCACTCGCAGCACTTGCGCTTATGGACGTTCTATAAGAGCCCTATCTGGTGGAATATGCAAGATACAAAAGACTGATTGGATGGAAGCCGGCAGCTGAGTTTTTGACCCCGGTGAGGATAAATCTGTCCTGATATACTCTGGCTCAACCATCCTCGGAAGTCACGTCTGAAGAGTTTGATGCTTTATACAGGGCAGCTCTAAAATATCTTCAATTGAATTCTTCAATTGAATATCTTCAATTAGACTCTAATTTTGTCATCATCTGTCGAAGGCTGAGGAAAAGTACTGTTCTGGGAAGATTGCGGTCGTGTTTAGAGAGAAAGGAACAACGCGAAACAGCAGCTTTTCACAAGTAAACACCGCTAAGTTTCTATTCTAATGTAATTGCATGGGCAACCCATTTGTGCAAATTTATTTTGAAATCAAGCACATACCCGTTAGCGTGCGCCCTACCAAAATTTCATGCTTTCGATAAAAAGAGAAATAAAGATTATCGTTTTACTGTCTTTGGCCTTTTAGCCTGCCTCACGCAACAGACGTTCGGATGAAACTTTTATTATTTATTCGGAGAGTACTGGTCAGCTCGACAAAGTTGATTTGCACCTTGAATGCACCAAATGCGAGACTTTATCAGGGCGCGTGCTGTCTGGAAGCCAAAAGACTCAGTTTATTCTGTTATTTGTATTTTCAATTTTTTTATTTTTTCTGTCTCTTCCTGTCTCCGCACAGTAGCACGTCAGTGATGCGTAAACGCCGGGTAAAGTACGTGCCTTTCTATAAAAATATACATATTTAACGTATAGTGGGAATGCAATATATACGAAGCGCGAATAAGGAAGGTCTATACATCACTTTAAAATCAACACAATGTTACGAGGTGGGCGGACGTAGTACACAGTAAACACAAGTAGATTTGCTATGCATGCTCACATATATAGACAATATGCAGGTATGTCGTTTATAGTAGCGTAACGACAGCACCAATGACATTTCTAATACCAGCACCAGCATTGATAGGCGTATAAACTATGCCGTACATGACTTCCATGTCATAAATATTATGTCCCGAACACAAATCCGCCTGACATTACTCCGTAATACGTAATACATTACGCAAAACTTGTTATATGTGAAGCTAGCGAAACGGCCATGACCGCGCTATGATCTCAGCATGTAGTCATGTTTACATGACGCGCAAATTATGACTATAATACTCGGACATGTCATTTGCCTTTGTCGTCAATCACGTCACGTAATACCAAATTTGGTACATAATAAGCTAGTGAAACGGACGTGAGCGCGCTATGAGCGTAGCATGTAGTCATGTTTTACATCACATGCATATCATGTTATCATGTTATGACGTGTAACTGACCTTCATCGTCCATTATCCTCATTTAATACCAAATTTGGTATTTGTCAGGCTAGCGAAACAGCCACGTGATCATCATGAGCGTATCATGTGGTGATGTTTTACATGACACGCATGTCATGATTGTCATGTCTGGACGTGTCATTTACCTTCGTTGTCTATTCACGTCACGTAATACCAAATTCGGTATATCTGAAGCTAGCAAAATTGTGGCGAACGCATCGTGAGCGTGGCTTGTAGCCATGTGTTACATGACACGAATATCATGTATATCATGTTTGCACCAGTCATATACCTTCATCATCCATTCCCGTCATGTATTACCAATTTTGATGTAGGTGAAGTTTGTGGGACGGCCGCAAACCCATCATGATCGTGTTATGTCGTCATATCTTCACATAACATAGATGTCATAATTATCTTGTTTGCACCAGTTATTTATTATCGTCATTCATTCACGTCCCGTAATACTAAAATTGGTATCAGTGAAGCTAGCGAAACGACCGCGAGCGCACCGTGAGCATGGCGTGTAGTCATAACTTTCATGACATGCATGTCATGACTTACATGTTGCGGCCTGGCACTTATCTTCGCCTTTCAAGCATGTCGTATCTTACCAGTTTTGCAATATATCATGTCAATGAAACCGACGCAAGAGCAGCAAGATCATTAAATGTTAGTTATGACATCCATGGCATGCATGTGTTGGTTTTCATGTTACGACTAGTCAGGCTGAACAGTGGAAGTGCCTTAGACAGGCTGACTGACGTTTCGATAGGGGGATCTGTCTTTCTCAAAGGCACCGTGTCATCTTTGGCGTGTTTGTTTTAAAGGGGTCAGTGGTGACATAAACTACTGGTGTGGCGCGTGCCCCGGTTGATAATCACTGGCGATTATCAACAGAAACACTTGACACCACCCGGAGATGACTTCACTACTAACTCCTTCAAAACTAACACGCCAAAGAAGACACGGCGCCTTTGAGAAAGATAGATCCTTCTATCAAAACGTCAGCCAGTCTGTCTGAGGCACTTCCACTGTTCACCCTGATTATCCCTCGACGTTGTTTCCATCTATCGGTTCCCATCTTGATTTTAGATTTTAATGTTGCGACTAGTAACGTATGCTCGTCCTACAGTCATGCTATGCCAAACCAACTTATAGATAGATAGATAGATAGATCGATAGATAGATAGATCGCTAGATAGATAGAATAGATAGATAGATAGATAGATAGTAGATAGATAGATAGATAGATAGATAGATAGATAGATAGATAGATGATAGATACGATAGATAGATAGATAGATAGATAGATAGATAGATAGATAGATAGATAGATAGATAGATAGATAGATAGATAGATAGATAGATAGATAGATAGTAGATAGATAGATAGATAGATAGATAGATATAGATAGATAGATACGATCAAACTGTCCGAAGTTCGCTATGAAATGCTTCGCGTTTAAAAGTTATTCTCCTTTTGCTCTCTATAAAAACGGACTGAGCGTCCTGTACAAATGAATACTCCGAAAAGATATATCCTCTCACTAAATGCAGAGAAACCGCTTCATTCATGATGGAGAGCGTATGCCAGTTGCAGGCACGTGCACATTTTATTCGACCGTGTCTGGACCGAGGCATTCAAGCCATCCAGAAAAAAAGGAATAAAGCTTAGTACTGGAAATGCAAATTACAACAGTAAGAGAATAAAAACTACGACTTCAGAACTCATTTTTTGTGGAGGCGGAAATGTCGTAGGCCCGTGTGCTCAGATTTGGGTGCACGTTGAAGAACCCCAGGTGGTCTAAATTTCCGGGGCCCTCCACTACGGCGTCTCTCGTAATCATATAGTGGTTTTGGGACGTTAAACACCTCATATCAATCAATCAATTCAGAACTCATATGGCCGCAGAAAGTGATTCCGTAGTAAGCGGGTGACAATCTGGAGCTATTTATTTTACCATAAGCGCTCCCTTCGCTACTTTTGCAATTGTGATTGCGTTCATGGCAGTTTTGTCTGTGGGTTATAGAGGTACGTGGGGCCGCTAATTTTGATTTTCTTAAAACGTCTATGTCATTGCGCCTTGTCGGTCTGCGAGAATGAATGACTTCTTTTCAATTCCCAACGTGACCCGGTGAGCAGTGGGGTGGCAGGCGCACCGTAATGTTTCCAGTTAAGACCACTTCTACCATATTGCACTGCGCACTACCACGCTTTCATGGCGGTGCATAAATTGGCCCTTGCAGTATGGTATCTTATCTTTTGTAGAGCTATACGCAGGGCACCTGCATTACAATGGCGTCCTTTTTTCAATAAAACCAAATTTATATACCAACACTGATCTTAGCATGAAGTACTAACAGTTGTTTAGCTTCCGTGTTTCTGCAGCGCATTCGATAAGACATATAGCGTCTTGCACACTTCGACCATTCCCTTCATGCCCGTTAGTTTACTGAACGTGTAATGCCAATTAAGGAAACGAATTTGCCGGTGCGTCAAATCAGAAACATTTAGCTAATGAACAAAAGGAGGGCAATATATCAAATGCTTGTTTGATCCTAAGGCACAACCTAGTCACACATACAGGCAATGAAGCTGAGTGAGGCGTCAGGATAAACCTTTGTAGTATTTATCCATAGGGCGAAGTGACACAAGAGAAAAAAAATAACATTATCCAAAAAGCGAATTGTTTTTATAGTGACCAGGTGGCCTGCAACATTTGCATAACGTGACGTATAGTTCACCTATTGAAGTAAAGCGCTTCGCTTTTCTCTCCACTTTATCGAGAATTTTACTACGCCAAGTCTGAGTGCATAAACCAATTATGCGACTGACATAGCACGATTTGCCGTTGTTACGTATGCAAGCTAAAAGCACACTGGTTGACATTTGACCCACTGGAGAAGCGGAGCGCTTTCCTATAAATATGGAACTCACCTGTTCACTTGACAAGCTAGAAAGTTAGGATAAGTGCATATAAGAGCCCTTAGGTCATTGCGCGGCCTAAAAGTTCTCCTGTCTGCTTTCGTCTATTAGGAGAAAGCGGAGCAGTGCGGCGCAATAAAGTTTTCATTTCATGTCATCTCAGTTCTGTGAACTCAGTGGCCTTTCGGCTCTATATGAGCCGGCTGATGCTGGGGCTTGGCGCAGTGCTTCTATGTGAGACTGTGGTGCATAAAATGAGTGAAAATATTGGAACGAAAACGATCGGAGCCGTACAAATACACATGCAGCGGAAAGTGCATCGTATCAGTATTTTATGCAGCCGCATGCATGGTGCACTTCAACTCTTATTCCAGCGAAACACTACCGCTATAAGAAGGGAAGTCAGCCCAGAGAAAATATTCCTAGCGGAACCCGTCGTCATTACTTTGTCAGTGCACAAATCAAAGGATGAGGATTACCAAAAAAATGAAATCAAATATGCATTTGAGTTGTGACGCGATAAAAGCCGATATTTATATCATTTGCTCTCTACCAGCGGATATACGCAGCGTGGGGCCGCAACTATCAAGACTCCTTTGCCAGACCAAGACACTCTGCAAAGTACACAGACTCTATTTACAGCGAAGAAAGTACAAGAGCGTCTATACTAAAGTACACACGATCTATCTATGGTGATTTAATTATTATTTTTTTATTTTTCGTAAGTCTCACCTCGTGATCTCGAACGGAAGACCAGTCTGCGTCATTTTCTGAGTCACTCATAAATGGTTCCTCTAACCTTTTCTCTTCTTTATTATTTCATACCTACTGCGCGATGTTTGGGCCATCAGATTGAGGCCTGCAACCACACCGCTTAACAAATTATTTCGTCTTGTTTCATTTTAACAACACTGTAAACGCTCGCTTGGTGAACGCCTCACTCACCTAGTTTGTGAATATGCGAACAAATTCTAGTCTTCATCATTACGTGTATTTTGAACTGATGGCAAACATCTGACGAATATCGCGTCATCCTCTAAAACCGAACGTTCGAAACTCGATTGCTGCTTGTTTTTGCTTTTTCTCGATTGCCCGAATTATTACTTTGACTTTAAGCTATAGCTTCGCATTAAATGACAAAAATATCTACATTGTTTCACATTATGGACAACACGAAAATGATTCCTGTCAACTTGGGCACAAAAACACCACTAAATATTGCTTTGTGGTGCTGCAATGTACACTTTTAATTCTTGTGTCGTGAACTGCATCAAACTACGATGAGCCTAGCTGAATTTCCGATGCATGCTTTAAAGAAAGTCACCAACCATTTGTTCTTCTTTTCTAAAGAAAAAACATATTTTTCTATGCAGTCGTCGAGAACTTGGCGCATATAAAAATTATTAATATCTCTCTTTTTTGTGAAAAATTACTCCTGTGCCACGAGTCGTAAATGATGACATTTTATACTACAGAAATATAAAAAAAGCTAAAAGTCGCATGAATCAGTGTGCTTGAAAATTTGTGATGTCCCTGGTGATAGCACGATGGGCCATGGCTGCTGGTGAACCGAACAAGTACGCGAGAAATGCAAGAAGCCATTTGGAGCAATCTCATTCGACCAGACAATATTTATTGAGAGAGAACAAACATAGCTCTTCGAATTCTAGTTCATGCGAAGGCGTAGGCAGCTGGCTGATTTCGATATCGACAACTGCGAGGTGGCACAAGCCCGGCTGCAAAGAATGCGCGTGCTTCATCTCTGTCAATGAATTTGGCGCATGAAGTTGCCAGAGATAGTATGCAAACTTTCTTTACACGCCAAAACTTATTTTCGGAATTATATCATTTAGTGCTTTTTAAAGAAAAGAGCCTAATGGAACTTTTACGGCTGCTTATCGCAGGCACTTCAGGATAGCGTTACAAATTTTGCTCGTTATGAAATGAAGACGAACAATGAACGACGAAGACAACATTATTTCTACAATATCTTTGATAATGTGATTTTCTGTCAAGCCGTAGTTGAAGACAACCGCTGCGATTTGCCTAGCCATGCATAATATTATAGTTAATTACACGCGAGTGAATACTCGCGTGTAATTCTTACGGTTTCATGATGAACACAAAACGGTGCTTCAGACACTGAAAATTCAAGAAGTTATTCACGAGGGGTTTACTTACAGCTTAGTTGGAAGAAAAACCACATGGACGAAGTGCGCATGCTTTTCGTAAAAAATAAAGATGCGTCCATTACTTCTATAAGGAAAACTACTTGAAAGCGCGCCAACTACCAGCTGGTTTACAAATGTTGAAATAGCTTGTTTGCAAGAAAGTTCCAAGTTTCACTACTTTCTGCATGTATCTCGGCTAACACAGTGCGTTATGTTCTTCATGGAACCCTACCACCTCACCACCTCTACCTGTTTTCTTCAATTTTACAATTTTATATACTTGGTAAGGCGTCTGCTGTGGTTCAAAATCAAAACCTTGCCTTAGCCGCTACTTCGGCGTGGCTTTCCCGAATTCAATTGAATCATAACGCAATGTTTCGGGTTCAATTGAAAGCAACGGTAGCCTAAATCTCTTTATAAGTACGCTGCATTAATATCGATGCTGTCACACTTTAACGAAAACAAGAGGAAATGCGAGTCAGCGCATCGTGAGCAGCATCGTGAAGCGTACTTCAGCCTGGTTCTGCGGAGTGCCTCGTTGTTTTAATGTCATCTGTTGGCTGCGAGGACAGCCCCAAAGTCATACTAACAAGCTCCTTATGTAGCTTCATCAGCGCATAACTAACTGAATGCAGAGCCCGAGGGGCAATATTTCATTTATATAACTCGTAAAAGTTTGCTCTTGAACGCGTTGAAGGTCAGTCGAGGAGGAATACGGCTGTGTGCGTGAAGTCAGATAGCTTGAACATATAAGATTTGCGTGACCACTGTAAAACTGTGAATTTACATACAGAACCAAAGCAGAGTTATTATTGATCAATATAAGTACCTAAGCGTTGATATATTGTCCTCAACAAGACGTACAATCAAAGTTCAGTGTAACTGAATCCCATCTACCACAAAAATACTTTGTTTTATCCAAAACTTTAATAAAAGTGATTATTAGTAACATTGTAGTTATGGCAAAGCTAACGAACTTTTTAACCGATAATTTGTTATATCGTATTTGTTATATTGAGTTATGAGTGTATTCTCGAAATTGTCTAAATGCTGAAACGCGTGTAATGCTGCTCTGTTTTCTTGGATCAATCGAATGCCCATATTCACCTAGCCGTGAAATACATAACACAAGCAATATCATCCCCACCGAAACAACGCTAAAAATGAATCGTTAGTCATGAACTAACTATTAGATTTTTTTTCTGTGAGTTAGTACAACGAAATTTGTAAATTTTGGTTGAACATCAGTTCACAAAGCTTCAAACGAGATGAAACTGTTGTGTCTGTCGGCGTATATTGTTATTTCTCCTACGTTACGACTGTGTCGTCTTTCATATTTCACACTTCCACTCTGGGATTCCTGGCCTCCTAGGGTAAAGAAAATGATTATGTAACCACGACATTCGAGTCCATTCGGAGTCATCCCTGCTGTTTTGTTCTGTGTGGGCAAGGTACAACGATCGGTGTACGTTAGGGACCTGTTTAATAGAATAAAAAATGAGAAGTGACAGTAATAGTTTACAGAATGCCGCATTACGAAGTGCGCTAGTGTGTAACCCGCAAGCGCACGCATGCCCGCCCGCACAGACACACAGACAAACACGCACAGACCCGCACATAACCTCGTTCGCACATACACACGAATGCAATTCTGCATCAGTGCGCTCTTATCATTCTTTATTCAGCATCAACGTAGCCGAGACAACAAAAAATCATAAAAATTTTGCGCACGCTTACGGGCTCGTTAACGAGCATTAACTGATTTTCCCAAAACGTGTATAATCATCCTATCTAAGTTGTGACGCATTTTCGCGTGTTTATAATTGTGGGCGTTTTTTAAAAACCAGCTTTAAGATATGCTGCTCTGTTGCTTGGAATAAGCTCGACACAGCGATATCTGATTGTGATAGTTGTTCGCAATAATTTTTTACTACACATACCAACCGAATTCGACGGTTTTTATGTATTTTATGCATGTGTGGCCGCATACAAACACTGAGCTTTTTCATTAGGGCAAATCTATGATGTGATCGCCTTTCTGGTGCGCATGAAAATTTCTGTGTCAGGACGCAGGCTTTCGAAATTGGTCATGTTTCGTGCAGCTTCTTCAATAATGAAGTTTGGCTCAACTCTGAAGTCTGTTATGTTACAATGTAAGGATGACGAGAACTGGTTGAAGGCATTGCTATTTCATATCCATTATCTTCGCATTGCTTGTAACGTAACACGACTCATCAAGCATCAGATGTGACAGTCTTGACAAAAATAGTCACGTCGCACGATAAAAAAGCTCGTGGTGGGACAAAAGTAATTGACTTGTACGAACACCTTATTCTTGCTATGGGGTTGTGCAAACTATGTTCTCATTTAGCACCGTTTCTGCGTTTTACGGAGCCACAATACAGACAGTTGATTAAACAATACCTGTATTAAGTTTCTTTTCAGTGTAAGTGCATTAATATTAGAACTCAAGTTTCGAAACTTTGCCGTGGCACAACTAAAATTATTATCCCCAATCTACAATTGCTTTTTCCCAAAGTTTGTACCAACACTAGAAAATACGTGGCACGTTACCTTCAGGTTTTGTAGCAGCAGCGTCAACTATCCAGACCCAGCACTGCTGTACGTTTTGCTAATGTTGAACGCCACCCACGTGAACAGGATCTTTGCATTCAAGTACAATAGAATCAGTGCTTCGAAAAGAAGGATAGCACGTAACTCCGACAAATAGCTTGATCGAATGACAAAAGAAGAGATCACAGCCTCTGAAGGAAACTGTAGCTTTACTGCGACGAGCTCCGTATAATTCGGTATTTAAATTGTCACCTACCGAGTGTTTTGCGGAGCAATCTTTTAATGAAGAATAGCTCGTTTGCTTCATTCTAAAAGCTACCACTATTTCAATGAAGTTCAATTAGAGCGCACGCCGACCAATAATCACTTCCCAATTCTTATCTTTCCCTCGAGCTCAAGCGGAAGCAAACAAGGCATAAAATTACTGAGGTTTGTGTTCCAAATGGAACTTGGTGCTTGCACACAATGAGGCTCTGCAAATAGGAGTCCTCTACTTGCAGATTAGGGCGACAAAGAACGTGTTCATTAGCACAAAGGCTGCATAAGAGATGTAAATGAGAAAGGAGGTGTGATCGACTTGCGGTATATTCCAAGAACACACATTGGCAGAAATTGTACTTCCGGATGAGTGGTATCAGTGTTTCTTTGGTATGCTTCAGGAAAGTTAACACGTAACGCTATAACTTGTACTGCGCAATAATCTGACAGTGTGATTATTAGCTCATCTCGAGTAGAACAACTAATACTTCTCACGTGCTGTTCTCAATGCTTTACCATGTTGTTGTATCCTGTATATAGTACTTGTAGTTTCGGTTTCTGTGTTGAGTTGGCAACACTGGGTCCTTGTGATTGTATATATTTGTGGAACGTCTAATAAAAAGGAGAGTATGCAACCGCTACCCGTGAGTGCGAGGCACGTCACTCGTTCACTACAATAACGACGAGTGTTTGAACCCCGTCTGAGATAGTTTCCGGGGGATAACCAGCCACGCCCCCGATGGCTTTCGCTGGCATCACCCCACCGGATCCGTTCCTTCCGACACCGGGTTGTCCCGTGCAGCCATGGTTCCGATGGCAAGACATGTTCAATGTCTATCTGCTGGCGCCCGGTGCTTCAGGGTTCTCCTCAGAGCGACGCAAGGCTCTTCTACTACATTCCTTGGGACCCGAAGTTCAACGTATCTTCAATACTCTGTCTATTTCGCAGGCGGCCGAAAAGACTGAGGAGGAAGGGACCGGAGCTACGCCCGACGTGTATGACTCCGCGGTAGCGGCACTGGCTAAGCACTTCGATGCCACCTGCAACCTCGTCGTCGAGCGCGACCGATTTCGCCGTCGAATTCAGTTCCCAGGCGCGTTTTATTCAAAAATACGTGACCGCGCTAACAGAGCTTGCCGCAATATGCTCATTTATGTCGCAAGAAGAGTGACTACGTGACCAGTTTGTTGCCGGGGTGTCTTCGCATCGTATTCGGGAACGTCTTCTGTTAGAAGGGTCTTCGCTTTCGTTCAGCATGGCAGTTGCTCTCGGAAGTCAAATCGAGCAGGCAGCAGTGGAAGTGAAGGAATTTTCCGTCTCTGTGCAACCAGTATCTGCGCAGTCTGGCACAAAAGGCGGTTCATTGGTGCAGTCACCGAATTCACTGCCGCGTGCTCGCACTGCCAGTCAACGCGATAAGGCAGCTACATCGGGGAACCGCCCCCCATCTCGACAGCGCTCTCCATCGAACTCACAGCAACACGCGAATTCTTCGTATTGCTTCAGGTGTGGTTCTAAACAGCATCGCGCTTCTTGGAAACGCTGCCCAGCTAAAGGAAAAAAATGCTTCTTTTGTGGCCATATTGGACATTTTGAAAACGTTTGTAACCAGAAGCGGTTGCAAGCAGCTGTCCACGAGGTTTCAGTACATAGCCCGTTGCAGGATGAAACCGTCGAGGTTCTTGTAGTTCAACAGCCTCTCGCATCCTGAATTCACATTAACATTCAAATCGGGCAGGTCGCTATGAAACTGTTAGTCGATTCTGGCTCTTCTGTTCCATTCTTTCAGGCAAGGTGTTCGACTAACATTTCTCTGGTGTGCTGCTTCTTCCTGTTCCTAGTGTCACGCTTCTGTATTATTCCAAAAGACCAATTTCGGTTCGAGGCTGCTTCTTTTCTGAGGTCTTTTTCGAGAATCGCAGCGTACTGCTTTTGTTTTATGTCGTCGAACAGGGTACTTCTCTCATTGGCTTGGATGGTATTAAGGCATTGAAGCTGTGTATTGAAGGCTCTCGGCTGCAGCGTTTTCAAACCAGCACGGTACCAAACGCCGAAGTAGCTTGGACATGTCCAATAGAGCCATCCACGCAGCTGCCGTCAGCACTTTAGCAAAAGTTTTGCTCGCTCTTCACAAATGAGCTGGGCCTTGCAAAAGGTTTTGTTCACAGGATTAAGACACGTGCGGGTGTTCAGCCAGTAGCATCAACACTTCACCGGCTTCCTTTCATGTTACGACCACGCGTGTCTTCCGAACTGCAGCGCCTGGAAAGCTTGGACATCATTGAACGTATCGATGCGTCAGAATGGGTGTCCCCTATTGTAGTCATTCAGAAGAAAGATGGAAGTATTAGGCTTTGTGTAGATTTACGCGAACCTAACAAGGTCATCGTTCCGGACAGCTTTCCGCTGCCTCACATGAATGAGTTGCTTCAAGCCTTGGTGGGGGCCACGCACTTTTCCAAACTCGACTTAGCGTCTGCCTACCGCCCAGTACCGGGTACCGGGCTGGAAGCAGCGATGGCGTAGTGGTTAGAGCATCCGCCTCGCATGCAAAAGGTCCGTGGTTCAAATCCCGGTGCCGCGCAGTTCCCAACCGGATAAAAAAATTCCGCGTGGTGATGGAACTGCATTACGAGGCCTGGGGGGCGGCCTCACCGGCAACCACCGCCGTGAACGCACTCCCTCACCAGAGAAGGATTGGCCACCCTGGTGCAGTATCTGGCCACTACCTCCCACATGCATACGTCAAATAACTCACGGCCCTCAGTCCCCAGCAGCTGCGAAGCAACTGACCACGACGGCGGTCAGATCTGCAACGCAGCAGAGGGTGCTAAGAATCTCTGGATCCGGACAGGCCGCCATTGGAACCTGAACTTGGCAACGTTTAACGCTAGAACCTTATCTAGTGAGGGAAGTCTATCTGTACTATTCGAGGAGCTAGAGAGTGTTAAACGGGCTATAATAGGGCTCAGTGAGGTTAGGAGGACAGATGAGGCCTATACGGTGCTACAGAATGGGCACGTCCTTTGCTATCGGGGCTTGGCTGACAGAAGAGAACTTCTGTCAGAGGCTGGCAGAAGGAGGGGGGTTCCTAATTCACAGAAACACAGCTGGCAAGATAGAGGAATATTATAGCATTAATGAAAGGGTGGTAGGTCTCGTAATTAAACTGAATAAGAGATACAAGATGAAGGTGGTACAGGCCTACGCGCCTACATCCAGCCATGATGACGCTTCAGTTGAAAGCTTCTATGAAGACGTGAAATCGGCAATGAGCAAGGTGAAAACAGTATACAATACTGATGGGAGACTTTATTACAAAGGTAGGGAAGAAGCAGGCTGGAGACCAGGCAGTAGGAGATTATGGCATCGATACTAGAAACGCCAGAGGAGAACTACTAATAGAATTCGCAGAACGCAATCTTTTAAGGATTTTGAATACCTTCTACCAAAAACGAGGAAACCGCAAGTGGACATGGAGGAGCCCTAATGGCGAAAATAAGAACGAAATAGACTTTATAATGAGTGCACGCCCAGGCATCGTGCAGGATGTGGAAGTGGTTGGCAAGGTACGATGCAGTGACCATAGAATGGTACGGTCTCGAATTCGCCTAGACTTGAGAAAAGAACGACAGGAACTGATACGCAAGAAGCCAATCAATGAGCTAGCACTGAGAGGGAAAGTACAGGAATTCAGAGTCTCGCTTCAGAACAGGTACTCGGCTCTTAGTGAGGATACCAACCTTAGCATAAATACAATGAATGATAATCTGACGAGTATCATTACGGAGTGTGCAGTGGAAGTTGGAGGCAGGGTAGTTAGACAGGACACTGGCAAGCTTTCCCAGGAAACGAAGAATCTCATTAAGAAGCGTCAAATCATGAAAGTCTCCAGTACAACGGACAAAATAGAACTGGCAGAGCTTTCGAAGTTGATTAATACGCGTAAGGTATCCGATGTAAGAAGGTATAACATGGAGAGAATTGAACACGCTCTGAAAAACGGAGGAAGCGTCAAAGCAGTGAAGAGGAAACTTGGGATATGCAAAAATCGGATGTATGCACTAAGGGACAAAGAAGGCGAAATAACTACCAAAATGAATAGGATAGTTAAAATAGCGGAGGAGTTCTACAGAGATCTGTGAAGTAGCCTGGACAACCACGACTTTAATACTATAAGAACTATCAGTAACCCAGATGACACCCCATCAGTAATGACAGAAGAAGTCAGAAAAGCTTTGGAGACCATGCAAAGGGCAAAGCTGCTGGTGAGGATCAGGTAACATGAGATCTGCTGAAAGATGGAGGACAGATTATGTTAGAAAAACTAGCCACCCTGTTTACGAGGTGTCTCCTGACGGGAAGAGTATTAGAGTCTTGAAAGAACGCTAACATCATCTTAATACATAAGACAGGAGATGACAAGGACTTGAAGAACTACAGGCCGATTAGCTTGCTCTCTGTAGTATACAAGCTATTTACAAAAGTAATTGCCAACAGAGTAAAGAAAACATTAGAATTCAATCAACCAAAGGAACAAGCAGGATTTAGAACAGGCTACTCAACAATCGACCACATTCATACTATCAATCAGGTAATAGAGAAATCCTCAGAATATAACCAACCACTATACATAGCCTTCATAGATTACGAGAAGGTGTTTGATTCAGTAGAAAGATCAGCCGTTATGCAGACACTGCGGAATCAGGGCGTCGATGAAGTATGTATAATTATTCTGGAAGAAATCTACAGGGGATCAACTGCTACCATAGTGCTTCATAAAGAAAGCAACAGAATACCAATCAAGAAGGGTGTAAAGCAGGGGGACACAATCTCGCCAATGCTATTTACCGCGTGCTTACAGGAGGTTTTCAGGAGCCTAGAATGGGAAAAGTTAGGGATAAGGGTTAATGAAGAGTACTTTAGTAACCTGCGCTTCGCCGATGACATTGCATTGCTGAGTAACTCAGGGGGCGAATTGCAACTCACGATTACGGAGTTAGACAAGGAGAGCAGAAAGGTAGGTCTTAAATGAATCTGCAGAAAACGAAAGTAATGTAAAACCTCGCAAAAGAGCAGTGCTTTGAGATAGGTAATAATGCACTTCAAGTTCTAAAAGATTATGTCTACTTAGGTCAGGTAATAACAGTGGAGCCGAACCACGAGATTGAAGTAACTAGAAGAATAACAATGGGGTGGAGCACAATTGACAAGCACTCTCAAATTATGACAAGTAGATTGCCACTATTCCTCAAGAGAAAGGTATATAACAGCTGTATCTTGCCGGTACTTAGCTACGGAGTAGAAACCTGAAGACTTAAAGAGGGTTCAGCTTAAATTGAGGACGACGCACCGAGCAATGGGAAGAAAATTGGTAGGTATAACCTTAAGAAACAAGAAGAGAGCAGAGTGGATTAGGGAACAAACGGGGGTTAAGGATATCATAGCTGAAATCAAGAAGAAGAAATGGACATGGGCCGCGCATGTAGCGCGTAGACAGAATAACCGCTGGTCGTTATGGGTAACTAACTGGATTCCCAGAGAAGGAAAGCGGGTTAGGAGAAGACAAAAGGTTAGGTGGGCAGATGATATTAAGAAGTTTTTGGGTATAAATTCGCAGCAGCAAGCACAGGACCGTGTTAACTGGCGGAACATTGGAGAGGCATTTGTCCTGCAGTGGACGTAGTCAGGCTGATGATGATTATGATGATTACCACCAAGTTCCTCTGGATCCCGAGAGCAGGGACTTGACAGCTTTTATAACACATGAAGGGCTGTACCGGTTCAAGCGCGTTTGCTTTGGGCTAGCCTCAGCACCTGCTGCTTTTCAGAGTATGATGTCTCGAATCCTTCGCAATTGTGCGGGTGTCCTCTTTTATATCGACGATGTAATTATTTTGGTAAGTCAGCTGAGGAGCACCTCAATAACTTGGAGACAGTGTTGCAGCGTATCAAAGACCCAGGTCTGAAGCTCAACAGCAAATGTGTGTTTGGAGTTCAGGAGCTCGAATTTTTGGGCCACAAAGTGACACCTTGCGGTATTTCGCCACTGTCAGGGAAAGTTGACGCGATTGTGGAAACCCCAGTTCCAAGAAATGCCGCTGAACTCCGCTCCTTTCTTGGGTTGGTGGCCAAGTTTGTGCCACACTTGGCCGAGATGGTAGAACCAATGAGGGCTCTTCTTAGGAAAGGCGAAATCTTCACCTGGTCTGTTGAGGTGGATAACAGTTTCCGCGCGGTAAAGAAGGTATCATCGTCAGATCTTGTCTTGCACATGTTTGATCCTGCGCTTTCAATTATCATTTCCACTGATGCATCCGAATGTGGTCTTGGAGCAGTCCTTCAGCAGTACGCCGATAATAAGCTTCGTACTGTTGGTGTTGCATCACGCACGCTATCTCCGGCTGAAAGAAAGTACGCAGTTGGTGAGAAGGAAGCACTTGCATGCATTTGGGCATGCGAGCATTGGCATACATACCTGTGGGGACGGAGCTTAACTCTCCGAACAGACCACCAGGCCCTCGTTTCGCTTCTGTCTTCGCAGGGCTCAGGCCGACGCCCACTTATAATTGCACGTTGGTGCACAAGGCTCCTACGTTACAAATTCACGGTGGTGTACCAGAAGGGCTCATCTAATAAAGTAGCCGATGCTCTTTCGCGGTTACCCGTTCATATGGCAGATGGAGAGCTGACTTTCGAGGAGGAAATTGTTTCCATGGTTCAACCAAGTTGCCTGACCAAAGAGCAGTTTGAACAAGCGGTTCTTGCTGACGCCACTCTTCAAAAGGTGAAGGTGTTTGTAAATGGGTCTTGGCCATCACACAGAGACTTGTCGGAAGGTCAGGAACCATATTTCAGAGTTCGAGACAAATTGTCAGCGGTGAGTGAATTGTTGTTGCGTGCAGGGAGGCTTGTAGTTCCATCATCTCTCGTGGCTCAACTTGTGGCAACAGCGCATGAAACTCACCAGGGTATCGAACGCACCAAAGCCAGACCTAGGGAGCAATTTTGGTGGCCCCGCATGGACAGTCACGTGCAAGAAGTCCATAATTGTAGCATCTGTCAAGCAGCAGATAAATTGGCAAAGACGTCGCCTGCCCCGCTGCAACCTGTCGAGCTACAAGAGACACCATGGCAGAAACTTGCAATGGATATCGTTGGTCCCCTGGAGAGGGCGCCTCCAGATTGCAGATTTGTGCTGACACTCGTAGATTACATCTCCAAATGGCCAGAAATACAGTTTTCAAGGGAAATTTCTACTAGAACCGTGACCGAGTTCCTGCTCAACGTATTTGCACGGGAAGGCTATCCTGAAGCGATAGTCTGTGATAATGGGCCCCAATTCACGTCAAAGAAATTTGTCAACTTCCTACAAGAACGAGCGATCCACCTGTCGCACTCATCTGTTTATTACCCGCAGGCAAACGGACAGATCGAGCGGTTCAACCGCACGTTCAAGACTTACCTACAACTGGCCCGTCTAGAACAACGTCCACTGCGAACTGCTGTACGGGATTACCTCGCCGCGTACGGGTGTACACCACACGCCACAACAGGAGTGGCTCCTGCGGTACTTTTACATGGAAGGCTGCCAAGAACGAAGCTGGACATCTTCGGCTTATCGCCCGAGTCCTTCGCAAAGGCACCCTACCAGGAGCTGGCCAGGCTGCGGCAACGTGTCAAGTTCAGGCAAGAGTACAGCAAAGCCTACACCGACAGGAGGCGAGCGGCAAAACTGACAACAGTGGCAGTCATGGTGCTGGTGAAGAAACCATCGGTTTCATTCAAAGGTGACATATTTTTCTCGAAGACAAGGAAAGTCATTGAGCAATGCGGCCCAGCACCCTTCATTCTCGACGACGGCAAAACATCGAATGCGGCAAAGCTGTGCAAGGTGCCTGCTTGGCGCCCTGGCGACAATGGCCTTCAGCAACATTCTGCAGGGCGTGAATATTCGTTCCATCACGATCCCGTTGACGCGACGCTTCTCGCTGCAACATGGCAGCCATCGTCCGCCGAGGCAAGTGCTCCCGCAGCGAAACCTGTGCCTAGTGCAGACTACGATTCCCGCTCGCCAACGAGACCAGCCACCGGACAGTTTCCTGCTTCAGAAGCTGGTTCATGCCCGCCCGTGAACACTACAGAATAACCTGTGATTTCGTGCCCACCTGGTCGTCTCATTCAGCCGCACCGAGGGAGACGGCGACCGGACAGATATGGTTATAAAGTGTGAATTTGTAAATATTCCTTAGTTGGTGTACCTGTTACCTAATATATTCAATATTTTTGGCATGTGTATAGATAATTTTGTGTGTATATATTGATATGTATTTCTTGTTGTGTATTTCTCGTCTTTCATATCAACTGTGAGCGAATAACCTATACTAACGTACCAACACCTTCCCAAAATAAAAAAAATCAATGAGAGAGGGAAAATGTTGTATTCTGTATATAGTACCCGTAGTTTCGGTTTCTGTGTTTGAGTTGGCAAACCTGGGTTCTTGTGATTGTATATATTTGTGGAACGTCTAATACAAAGGAAAGTATACAACCGCTACCCGTGAGTGCGAGGCACGTCACTCGTTCACTACACAAGTCATCCCTGAGTGTGGAGGTTTTAATGACTGCGAGAGACCTGACGTAGTGGTCGTGTATTACAGACTATTAAATACTGATATATGAGTGTGCATATAACAGACCTCTCTGATCTAAAAGCCCGACAAGTTAGCTCGGTAAACACCTGAAAAGTGACGTCCCACCCCACAGATTGTTAAGCAGCTAAGCAGAAACGTCCCCCTCACCAAGTCTGTCACAAGATTTTATTACGACCTAATAATTTCTTATAGTTAGTGCTGATATTTGTCGAAAATTATAATTGGTGTTTGCGGTCCTTGTGTCCGACTTTTCATTTTCAGTGGTGGTGCTATTTGCTCATTTTGTTTGAAGCATACCACCTGGGTGTTGTTGCACCTGTAAAAAGAAGGAATTTGGCTTCTACTGAGTATTATAGTTTTACCTTAACATGCACTGTGATGCACTGAGACATACAAACGTTAGAAAGCAGTCTTCGCAACGCCGACAAACACCAAAAAATTTGGAGTGGCCGAGTGTATAAGCAACACTGAGCACTATGAACATGACAGCGATAAAGAGCTCGTTTACCAGCAATTTCAGTTTAGCCGTTGGTGACGTCGTTGTTGATTATGTGGAAAAAATCATTTTATGCGTGGCCGAAAATCGAGAAAAATGCAACTAAAATAAATAATAAAAATGGCAGCATATCCACGCAGTGAATGATGTAGAGTGGGACGAAGCATTCGTTCGTCCATGCGTTCTTGCTTTCGTCCGTCCTTGTGCTTGCCTGTGTGACCGTCCATGCGTCCATCCGCCCGTCCGTGCGTGCATCTGTTCGTGCGTCCGTCTCTGCGTTCATTTATGCATCCGCCCCTGCGTCCATTCATGCGTCCATCCATGCATCTGTCTGTGTGTCCGTTCGTTCATCTATTCAACACTCCAAGTACCACCATCTCGCAACTTTTCATCATATATTCCCCATATAGAAGCACCACCATCCAGCGGACTTTCCAAGGACTCAATGAGAGGTGGCACACGCACACTTTCTTACGGCTTGCGCTTCGGGTATACTTCCCACCTTTAACCACCTCGAATTCATGGTATATACTAGTTCATTGTGTTCATGGCACTGCGGCCCAACGCTCGCTAAACCTTTCTAAAACCAATGAGGTTACGCCCAGCGAGTATAATGTAGCAACTGTTTCCTGTCACAGTTCTCAATGTACATGCCGATGGCTGCTAATGGGAAATGAGAAACGGGAGAATTCGGCTTTTACTTTCTTACGCCTTGCGCTTCGTATCTACTTCCCACCTTTAACCACCTCGAGTTCATTCATGCATATACTAGTTCATTATATTCATGGCACTGCGGCTCAACACTCGCTAAACCTTTCTACGACTAAGGAGGTTACACCCAGCGAGTATAACGTGGCAACCCTTTCTTGTCACATAGTGCTCAATGTACATGCTAATGGCTGCTAATGAGGATCGCAGCGTGCGCGTTAACTAAAAGCCGAATTCTCCTGTCTCTCATTTCCCATTAGCAGCCATAGGCATGTACATTGAGCACCATTTTTATTGTTCAACAACGCACAGAAGAAATCTCTCGCTGGCACCACCTTGGAGGTCAAAATGTTATACTTGTACATACTACAACGGCTACGACGGATGAACGGGTGCCGCTATTAGGAGCTTCACCCCTAAATATCTGAGCATATCTACGAAGTGAATGATGATAAGTGGGGCGAAGCGTCCATCCTTCCGTCCACGTTTGTGTCCATCCATTCGTCCGTCTGTGCTTGCGTTTGTCTGCTTGTTCTTGCTTCCCTCTATGCATCCGTCCATACATCCATCAGTCCGTCCATGCGTCCGCGCCTCTGTCCGTGTGTTCATCTGTCCGATGAATGGAAGACAGAGGCACGGACTCACAAATGGAAGAACGTAAGCACGGATGGACGCATGGATGGACTCACAGACCGACGTACAGAACCACGGACGGACTCGCGAACTGTAGCACGCACGGACTGACGCGTGGATGAACGGAAGCATGCATGAACAGAAGCATGGACCGACGCATGAACGGGTGGACAGAAGCACGGACGAACGGGCAGACGGGCGGACAGAAGCACAGACGCATGGACGGAAGCACAGACGCACGCACGCACACACACACTGACGGACGGCCCAATGAACAGAAGCATGCGCGGACAGACAGACGGACGGATGCACGGATGGACGGATGGACGGGCGAACGGATGGACCGGTTCGACATCCGGTTCCACACCCGGATGGACCGATGGTCGCTTCGCCCCACTCATCATCATTCTATTCATAGATACGCTATAAACACCACGCCTCCTTATTCCCTAGGATGAACTGATGGATGGATGAATGGACGTATGAATGGATGGATGAATGTATCCGGATGTGCCCTTTAGACCGGCCGGTGGCTCACACCACTTAGCCATAATGTTGAGAACTATCACCATGTGCTGAAGGATTAAATTTCACTCGCGCCTTAATTGTAGCCACTAATCAGTTGGCCTCTTGCTGGTTATTTTTACCCGTTCAAAGTCTATTTTGCCTTTACTGTCCCTAAACCCCACTGCTTTGAAAAATTCCGCACCATTATCTTGGACTACAAAGTATAGAGCACTTTACAGAACATTATGAAATGTTCAGCCGTTTTCTCCTCCTCTCCATATGCCCTACATACCGTGTCTGGGCATTCGTATTTGGCTCAGTACGTCTTGGTCCGCAATACTCCCGTTCTAGCCTCAAACAGCAGAAAACTACCCCGAGAATTATCATAGATATTTTCTTTTGAAGTTTACTGCTTGAAAGTTTGGTAGGTCTGCAGTGATGATTTTGTAAGCATTCCAATCTTCCAAATGTCCCTCTCTGTTTCTTTCAGGACATATACACACAGCCATCGATTGAGCAAGCTATAAACTAGAGGTGGCTACCTACTACATACGAGGCAGGGAACGACCCACAGCCTAAGGAGCTTCGCCCTTAAAATTCTAGGGCTGAGCAAAAATTGAACCCGGTCGTTTGGTTGGAAGGCGGGGACCACATTGCCACGTGTCTGCTCGAGAATGCCGTGAAAATAACTTCCTGTGCTAGGAAATGCCGTGAAAGTAACTTGCATGCCTTACAAACGCACGTGTCCTGTATATTACATGTTGCTTTACAATGCAACATGTAATATCGCAGTTATGATTCGTGGCCCGTTTGTACCACCCATCACATGTCAGAACAGGTGATTATCATCACTTGATGGTTTAAAGTGAGTCACCCACTACAAAAGGCACAGACATTACTGCGCCTTTTATTTTAAGACCCCGTAGTGGGTGCATACGAAGCTCGAACAGATCTCAGGCGCAACCGTGGTTTAAACCATTAATACCCTTACGGAAAGAAAGAACACAATTTTATTGTTACCCTTACAGAAAACGAAACCGTATGCGAATGTTTTACTGACATAAGCCATTTTAAACTCAGTACGCACTAGAGACTGAATATCGCTCTCGTGTTCAACTCCTAAAAGCGTATCATAAGGGTCCCCCTTTTTTTTCTTTCGAAAGCTTTATGATTATTTTATTTAGCATAGCTTCACTGGCTTAACAAGTCAATTTACACTTGTACTGCATGCAATTAGCGTCAGTGGTCTGCTTGAAATGACTTTAAATGTTATAGCAGCATTTGGCCGCACTTGCCTTTTGCGCCACTACAACCCACCTGCTTTTCTGTTGATAATTATTCCACTCTAAAATTTAGGAACGTGTAGTTTTATACAAATACACAAGAGCCGAAAAGCACGCTTTGTGACTGAATCTTCGTAATAAGTATCATCATGAGCCAGATTACGCCCAATACTGCGCAAATACCTCTCGCACGTTTCGTCAATCAGCTCGGTTCTGTGATTTCTGCTGCCACAGTATACTCGCACAGTTCACTGTCTTATAAGCTCTCCGAACTTTCAGTTTCGCCCTCGTGCATGTGCCTTGTTTGTGCATATCAATTATCCTTAATGACCAACGGCAACCTTGCCTCCAAGCTACGCGGTCTGCCTAAGTAATGATGATTATGACTCCGCATGAATGGCGCTCACTTACAAGAATCGGGTGGCATGATACTTAAAGTGAAGGTCTGTGGAACCAAAACAAAGCCGGAGATTTAGTTTCAAAATAAAACTTTAAATAAATGAAAATGCTCTCTCCGCAAGCGCTTAACACTGAGCTATGCCAGTGGTTCCATTTCAACTCCTTCAATTCTTCTTCGTCATGGGATAACGCTTCGCTTATCCCATTAGTCCATCCATGAGTCATGGGTGTTAAATGAAAAGATATGCTGCTTAAATTATTCCTCTTCTGGAATTTGCCAAGTGCCACAGAGATGAAAGACTCAGGCTTTTGTGAGCACGTGCAGATACAGTCTATGTAAGGCTTCTTAAGTTCCATCACAGTGAGTCATTTCATCCCATGCCTGGCCTTGGTGTTGACTGCATGGTTCTATTGTACGGCGATTGTGTACATACTATACTTTTCCCGTGGTTCAGCGGCTCGAATCGCGTAGGACCAGAGGAAGAGGAAGAGGAAGAAAGTTTAAGCGGAAAGACAGGGAAGTTAGCCAGTTCTTAGACCAGCTGGCTACCCTGTGCTGGGAAAGGGGTGAGGGGAATGAAAGATGTTAAAAAGAAATGTTGCGAAGAGAGAGAGAACTTACAAAAAAATTGCGACAGAGGGAAGGCAAGATCAAACGGTATAAGACACTAAAGTCTGTCTCTGAGGCCAGTTGTCCGCAAAAAGCGCAGCAAAGCTTTCAAAGCCTTCTGGGCTGAGGATGGGCTCGGCCAATGACCCAGAATCTTTTGTTCCGACAAAGGCCGATCGTCTAGTCTATCCAGAGCTGCAGTGAGTTCTTGTCTTTGCGCGTTGAAATGGGTGCACACACACAGAAGGTGCGCGATGGTCTCTTCGCAACTGCAGTAAGTGCACGTAGGAGAGCTGGCCATCCCAATGAGATAAGCGTATGCGTTCGTGAAGGCCACTCCAAGCCACAGGCGGCATAGAAGAGTCTCCTCAGCTCGAGATATCCTTGGGGGAAGACGAAGCTGCAGATCGGGATCCAAGTTATGCAGGCGCGCGTTTGTGAAGTCTGTTGAGTTCCACTGTACCAGTGTGAGATCACGTGCAAGCGAACGAAGTCTCGTAGCTGCGTCGGGTCTTGAGAACGGGATGGCTGTGTATTTGGTACCATCGTGTGCAGATCTAGCGGCCTCATCAGCGCGGTCATTGCCATATATAACGCAATGACCTGGTATCCACTGATACACTATGCTGTGCTGTTTTTCGATTGCTTGGTGATGAAGAAGTCTTATTTCAGCTACTAACTGTTCATTAGGTTCATGGCGAAAGGGTGACATAAGACATTGAAGAGATGCCTTCGAGTGCGATAAGATAGACCGAACTTCCGAAAGTTTTTTCACTATAAACTTCAGAGCTGCACATATAGCGGCAAGTTCTGCAGCTGTCAACGACGTCAAATGCGATGTCATGAATTTAATTAAGATGTGCCTCGCGGGAATAACTACCGCCCCTGCAGAGCTTACTGAAGACACCAAGCCCTCCGTGTAAATGTGAAGGCGTCCGTTGTGCTTCTCTTGCAGGAAGAGTAATGTGGCCTGTTTTAGAGCTAGATGCGACGACTTTTTCTTATTTTGGATGCCAGGAATTGTAAGAAGGGCTTTGAGAGGGTGCAGGCACCATAATAGTATCGGCGGCTGTGCTGCATGCGTGAAGTGCAATGGAAGCACTGCGCAATGCTCAGCTACAGTTGCGCTGAACGCTGAGTGGGGCCTGGAAGTACGAAGTGAGGCGAGGTGATGAGATGGAAGCCGAGCGAAATGTCTTATGTGCATTCTCAAAGCGTCTACGCGGATGTATGCGTTGACTGGATAATCACGCGCAAGTATGACTGTCGCTACTGCAGACGCGCGTCTCGGGAGACCAAGACCAAGGCATATTCTCAGTGCTTGGGCTTGGATCGACTGGAGGACGCGCAAGTTTGTTCTTCGGATCCCGCAAAGCACGGGTAAACTGTATCGCGTATAACCGAGGAACAGAACAGTGTAGAGTTGGAGCATTGCTCGTACCGATGCACCCCACGTTTCTCCAGCAAGAAACCTCAGTACGTGGGGGATCATGGTTACTTTAGTTTTCATATGGGCGATGTGAGGGCTCCAGGAGAGGTCGCGATCAACTATGACTCCAAGAAATCGGTGGGTCTTCACGTAGTTGATCGTGTGTCTGTTGATTTTATTAACATATGGGCTCATCGCCTTATGCGTGAATGCTATAAGCGAGCATTTCTCTGATGAAAGCTCTAGTCCCCGTTCTTCCAGGTACTTTGTCGCTATCGTAGCCACTCTCTGAAGTCGGGCACGCACATGAAGGCGTGTTACGCCTGACGCCCAGATGCAGATGTGATCTGCTTATATTGATAGATGGACAGATTCTGGAAGTGCGTCAACCAGGCTGAGTAGCGCTAGATTGAAAAGTGTGGGGCTATAAGCACCACCTTGAGGCACACCACGGTGGTGCGTTGTTGTGCCATTCTCCGTCTGTACAAAGAAAGTTCTGCCTTTCAGATAGCTGTGGATCCATTGGTAAACCCAACCCCCCAATCCAACATTTTCCATGACATTCAGAATGGCTTCATGTGATACGTTATTGTATGCACCTTTCACGTCCAAGAACAACGCCCCAGATAAACGTTTCAGTCTTTTTTGATGCTTAACAGATGATACCAGGTCTATAATGTTATCAATTGCGGACCGCCCACGTCGAAAGCCCGTCATAGCATGAGGATATACCTCGTGGTGCTCCAGGTACCACTCTAGGCGAGTCAAAATCATGCTCTTCATCACTTTCCCGAAACAGCTGGTAAGCGCGATGGGGCGATAAGAGGTCAAGTGCAAAGGAAATTTACCTGGTTTAATCACAGGGACGAGGCGGCTGGATTTCCATGAATGAGGGATAAATCCGTTGCTCCACGAGTCGTTGTACACGGATAGAAGGGCCCGTCGAGCTGCTTCTCCGAGGTTGCAAAGAGCCATGTACGTGATCCCATCCGGACCAGGCGATGCAGATCGTTTGCATGCCGTCGAGGCCGCTTGTAGTTCCTCTAAAGAGAAAAAGGTGTCCATTCTTGTATCTCTGGAAACTAGAGCGTTTTCCGGGTGGCGCATGGTGCACGCGGACGCATGACCGGCAACTTTCATGCAGAAATCTTCTGCTACTTCAATTTCGGTGCGGCCTTGGTGGAGAGAAAGACACTTGAAGGGGCGATGTTGATGTGGCGATGTTCGTAGGCCACGAACAATCCTCCATGTCTGCGTCGAAGACTTGTGTGGATCCAAAGATTCGCACAGATATTTCTAGCGAAAGGACTGCAGTGAAATGATTCGCCGCTGAATTTTTTTCTGTAGGCGCCTTGCCTCCCTCAAGTCGTAAATGCACTTAGTGCGCCTATATCTTCTTTTTGCGCGACGACGGATCGCTCTAAGCCGTTCCTATTCCGCTTGATGTTGACAATATTCTGAAGTATATTGAATATCATAGGTCGCTTCTTGAGTAGCACCTCTAATCATATCCTCGAGGGTGTCAAGAGGAGGCGCTTTGTTTTCTTGACACCTCTTTTCCATCAGTAACCTGAACTTTGTCCAGTCGATGTGAGTCGAAGTGTCGTAGTTTGGCGATTTTTCCAGGCCCTTGATCTTCAAATAATTTGGTATGTGGTCGCTTCCATGAGTTTCATAGTCTGCGAACCACTTGACCTTTCCATTTAGGCTTCGTGACACAAATGTCAAGTCAAGGCAGCTGCTGTATGTCGTTTCCCGTAGAAACGTTGGGCTTCCGTCGTTTACACAAAGCAGCTGCTGCTCCAGAGCAAAGGAGAATACACGCCTTCCGCGACTGTCTGTCTTCTGGCTTCCCCATAGTGGGTGGTGAGCGTTGAAATCTCCGGTGATGATACATGGTCCAGGTGTGGCTGTTAACAGTGCACGTAGTCTTTCAGGTTCAAAACGGTTTGAAGGTGATATATATGCGCCTACAAGCGTGAAATTGAGGTCTCTACGTTTAACTGTCAAGCAGACATACTGGTTGTCATCGTGAGGTGCTACACGGTGCTCGATATAGGTAAGGTCGCATCTGATATATACAATGACTTTACTCTGTTCGTTGCAGGTAGAGGGCTTGAAGGCTTCGTAGCTGGATAGTGGTATTGCATTGTGTAGCCTTGGCTCACAGATAAAAATAATTGGAAACTGGTTTTTAAACACAAATTGTCGGATATCAGAAATGCGGGGCTTGAGGCGTCGGCCATTCCACTGAAATATCGAAGCTCCTTTGACCTATTTACGAAAGGCTTGCAGAGGCGGAGCCATGGTGCCTTTCCAGACTTGATAGCACCGGCTTCAGCGCATCCACTAACTGAACTGCACTCTTTGCAGCCAGACTGCCAATGCTAGTGAGGAGGATACGAATAGTATTCATAAGGGCCTTTACCATGGCTACGATTTCTTTGTCGCGACTATCACCACATTCTCGCTCCGAAGTGATTGTAGACGAGCGATGCGGCGGCTCAAACGGCGGGTCTATCGTTGGCAGCGCTAGCCATGCGTCAGGCGAGCCGGTGATGCTCTCGTCTTGCTTGGAGGATTTGTTGTCGGCATGTCTGGACGCTTGAGGTGGTATGCCGGCGGTCATTTGGTGAGGTTCATTCCTTGCTTCAGCACTGGGTCTCCTCAGGGGCCTCCGGCGACGAGACCACCGGCGTCGTACTCGGGCAGCGGCCTCCCTGTGAGTTGAGCCATCCCGGACCACTTGCCTCAACACTTGCATTTCCTCGCGTAGGACCAACATCACACTACCCTTTCGTCCTTGATATAAAACGTGGTACTGAGTCTATTCTGAGCTGATTGATAAAAGTTTTAACAGAATCAACACGAGGCCGTGAACCATATTTTAGTTCCGCAAGCCCCCTGTTTTTATACTGCACTGAAGGCATTGGTTCATTCTTTTGGTTTAATTTTTGTGTAAAGCTTGCAAGCGATGAAGGTGACTTATTCGTGCACGGTGCCCAAGAACGTGCCGTTGAGTCTATAAAGCTTTCAGCCAGTGGCACCAAATTAAAAAATCGCTCGCTTTTTTTGCTGAGCTTCATAGTTGTAGGGATTAGACCCGGCGCGTTCGTCTACTGGCTAAGGTACTCGGCTGCTGACCCGCAGGTCCCGGGATGGAATTCCGGCTGCAGCGGCTGCATTTTCAATGAACACGGAAATGCTTTAGGACCGTGTGCTAAAATATGGGTGCGTGTTAAACAACCCAAGGAGGTCGAAAATTTCTAGTACTCTCCCCTATTTCTCATAATCGTATGATGGTTTCAGGACGTTAAGTCCCACACATCAATCAAGATCAATCATTACTTGTACGCACTATCACTACGCGACATACACGCGCAGACATATCTTATTCTTATACAAGCATAGCTCGAGAGAAGGCTAGAATGTACGACCGAGAAAATGGTAGCCTGTCGAACACGCATATTTCGGGCTTTCTTTTTTTTTCTTACTTTCTTTCCACACGACGTGTGGTAGCACGCTCCATAATGATCTAGGGTATTCAGGTGAATTCAGAAGTAGAATGATGAATAACTGTTCATGAGAATGCTTGAGCAACACTTGAAGTTTGGTTAATAAGAAAGAAAATAAGGCGTAGGAGAATAGCGAGAATGTTCCTCCTTCTCGCTATGGATGTGGAAGGGAAGGTTATATATGAAAATTTTATAATGGCACGCTGGAAACCCTTGACTTCAAGCGCCCAGACGCTATCAATATTGCGTCAAGACAGGCGCCTCTGATCGCCTTCTTTGAGCCGGAGGAAGTCGATGGCGTTCCTAGCCGTTAGCGCGTCTAAAGGCGAAATAAATAAAGTGCCCCGCGGTCGTACTTTGGCTGACTGCGATGTTTCGGGCATTCTACGCAGCCCCGAAGAAATGACATGCATTAGCACATAACACGGCAAGGACGCTGCGCCTTTACCATGCTACCGTCTGTTCGCAAATTTTGTCGCCGTATCAGAACGAATGGAAAAGTACGGCTCGCTACAACGCTAAGTTGTGCGAAAGGTGCGTGGCAGGTGCCTAAATTCCATCCGAGCGTCTTTCCTTGTTTGGTTGTTGCATAGTCTTCAAACTTTGAAGCACTGTGGTCATTTGTAAAGGGCGAAGTCTCAAGTTTAATCAATTTAAATTATGCCTCGTCACTTTGTTGTTTCGTTTTTTCTCTTGTTTTTTTTTTATTTTGCAAAAGTAACTGACAAACAAAAAGCTACTTTCATGCATTTTCTTTATTTTGTTGTCCGTGCTTTGTTTTCATTTACCTTGTAATACTATGTTTACTTCTGTTGTTGTTTATATTCCTTGCTTGCGAGTTCTAGTTCATAAGTTTTTAATTAGCTATAGACTTGTCGTTTGTCGGACTTCCTAAACAGATAAAATAAAAACTACATGCCGATGTATAAGAGTCAGAATAATGATGTGAATATGATTATGTATTTATGTGATAGTCTTCAAAGTGACATTGAACAGCTTGTCCTGTTGATGTGCAGCTTCATATGAGCTGAACATTTTGACAGAGTTCTGTGGCTAATTGGGTTAATAAATTATGTCCTTCAAAAGGCTCCAACTAGGAACTGGGTTATTAGTCTTCGGCGAAACTCCTAACAAAAGAAGGCATTACGTTCACACACTAGCTGGCCATTGCAATAATCCCCTTCTGTAGTAAACTAAGGAGCGTTCACCGAGATCAAACGAAGAAATGGCACCCATATCTCTGGTAGAGTTACTATATATGCTAACTTTAGGTACCATATGCTACCCAAAGGTAGCATATACAGTAACTCTAATCACCGTGAGATATGAGTGCCATCTTCCAATGATTCCAAGATACAAAACGTTTTCTAGAATGCAGAAACATGGTTAGGCGGCAGCACCATGCCAATTTAGTTAAAGCGACTTGATAACAAACCAGCAGCGTATGTGGACGCCACTCACGCCGGTGGGATCAATTATGTTAGTGTGGCAGTTGATGGCTATGGATGCACATTGTGGACTGAAACCTTTCAGGCCGGCTCCACAACTTAGACAGAAGAAACAGCGATTGCTATTTGAACTACCATTGAGGGCACGAAATTTATTATATCGGATTCGATGTTGGCTATCACGGCATATGCTGCAGGGTATACCAATAGAACGGCACTGTGAAAATTAGCACAAGCTCAACAAGAAATCGACATAATTTGGGTTTCGGGCCACTGTGGCAACCCGAAAAATGAAGCTGCTCACCAGACAGCCCTAGAGAACATAAACCAGGCAGGGGTGTGGTCCCAGTAACCAAATCTGAATGACCTGGCGCTCAGCTACGGTGACCTGCTCAGCCGGCACCGAGAACAAAGAAGGCTTTATCCACCTCCAGATGAAGCATTAACCCGGGCCCAAGCGACTTCACTGCGAAGGGCTCAGACAAATTGTAGACCCAGCACGAGCAGGCTGGCCGCAATAGTGAACGATGAAAAGCTACACAAGTGTATTAACTGTGGACTAGCACAGGCAGGACAAGACCACGTACTATGCGGTTGCCTCAACAACCATCCACCCGAAACGCTCCTGCAGCCAACTCTCTCACAGGAAGCCTGGCAGAGGTCCTTAGGGAGCCCGAATTTGCATATGCAGGCCAAGCTGGTGGACGGGTCTGCTAGTGTTGCGGCCCCTTGCAGCCACCGTCAATCTTGCTTTCCCCCATTTCCCCTCTCCTTTCTGAATAATAAAGTTTATTCCTCCTCCTCCTTCTCTGAATGTCTGTGTGAAGCGCAGAAAACAACCACTTTTCCGCAGGCGCAGCGTAAGAAGTATGCGGTCTTTGTAAATATATATTTATATATATGTATATATATATATTCAATTCATAAATAAAGAAACACACTATATCTCACTAACGTATTGATGTGTACGTCAAATTGCATAATACTTGTTTTTTGCGTGCCGATGGTCACATTTATGAATTTAGAAAGCCCATCAAAATGAATAGACGTTGAGAAAATGCCTAAACTTTTGCCCGGTGGATGAATATTGTCACTGACAGAAAAATTTAAATTATCACGTTGAAGTATGGTTTAATACAAGGCCTGTGCACGGCCTGAATGTCGCCCTTGTTAAATGCAATGTGAAGAGCATGTCAATCAGTAATTGTTCATGTACTTTGTGGAACCTGTGGATTTGTCAAGTGAACTATTACATGTAACAATGTGGCACAAATAAAATTCCTTTGAGAAGTATCTATAGAAAGACTACCTTCTTAGAAATAGCTCTACGGCACGCGCCTGCCTCTCCTAGTTCTCACACCATGTTCACCGTTTAAGCTCGACCCGAAGAAAATCACTCTATTCCGGCCATGACATCGCATTTCACTCTAGTTCAGCCATGGTACAGAACAATAACTCTACCGTAATGTTCAATGCCACGAGGTGCGAACTGTAGCTCACACTCTGCGTTCGATCAGCTCTTCTGGTTGTCCCGCAAATACCTCTGAATGTGTTTTTACCGTTATCGACAACAACTACGACAAATATTTCTTTCATCAGTGATCATGGGCATTTGTCGTCGGGATCGTGACCTACTACGCAGCAACAACATTAGTGTGTCCTCTTTAATTGCTCTGCGGGTAGGTTACTCTTTTCCCCACGCTTTATTATAGATTCCTGGTCATCAAGCATTCGCAGGCAATAAAGTGGTGCACGCTGCCACCTGCGCACTCATTCCCTGGGTCACAGCCTCGCCCACCGTTAACCCCTGTGTTTCAGAGGAGAGCCACTCCTCTCTTGACCTTTAAAGAGATAATTACCAATTATCGGAACTCCCACCAACACTTTCCTGCAGCCTGAAAAAGACTCAGGGAGGCGGATGAGAGATTCAATCTCCCTCTATTAATCAATACGTGACAGTTCCCGAGAATGCTTAGGCATCTCAACTCTACCTTTGCTCGCATCTGCCAGTGCTGTGCGGAGGAGGCTGACACATAGTATGGGCATGTGAGCTCCATTCTTCTTTGCCCCTGAACCTTAATCCAACCTGACAGGACTGGGAGACAGCCCTGCTCAGCTTACAGGACCTACCCGTCCAACAAGGCATGGTCAGGTGTGCCAGAAGAGTGGCCACAACCAGTGGGGTCCCTGACCAGGCACTCTACCTTGTGGTGAAAAAAAAGCTGACCCACTGTAGGGTCTGATTTTTCTTGCAACGTCTTTGTTTTTATTGAATTTTTATCACCGTCATCCCGTTAAACAACGATATAGCTGCCAAACACGAATAGTATTGCACATACTCTCTTATATGAATATACAATAAACATGCAACCACTTTTGTAAGGATATGTTTCACTTTCGTGTAAAACAGTTTCCTATGATAGAGAGATCAACCCTATTTCGTGCATCGGTCTTGATGATGCCACGGTCACCGATGGTAAATTGTTCAATTTGGTGAGATATTTTAGGGCTTCACCTTAAAACTCGCGTTGATCGTACGAGGTGAGCTCACAGTGATTATGCTAAATCAGAGTGCCAACTTTTACGTTTATTCACCGTCCATGCAAAAAAAAGGAAAGAGAAAAGAACAAATTGAACTGAGTTGTGAAAATCTTTCAGAAGACTCGCGAAACCTCTATCGTATATATTCAGAGTTCAATACAGTGACGAGAAGCTTTCAAATAGAACACACACAATGGCGAGATCGCAGTCACAGTCAACGCGTCTCCTTCTTTTGAGCACGGACTAAAAGAAGTACTCGTAGCGGGATATTGTCGCCATATTTAGTTGGCAGCTGAAATACCATTGAACGTTCACTGCAAAAAGACACGTGGCTGGAGTGCGAATGCTTTAAAAGGAATTGAGAGTTCACATGTTACATGACATGTATGTACAGATACACACAACTTCCTTTTGACTTGGACAAGAAATGATTTTCAGGAATACAATAAATGTGAGAATGAAGTGCTCTTGCTGGAAAGGAGGACAAGGATCCGTTCTGAGTGATGCACGTACGTTTCGTTTTGCGTATTAACCGAGTTTAGAACTTAAGCAGGATAAGCAACAAGTAGCAATCGCAGCATGAACAATAAGAAACATCAAATAAATAATAACAAATAATATTTGTTGTAATTTAACGTCCCAAAACCATCATATAATTATAAGAGACATCATAGTGAAGGGCTCCAGAAATTTTGATCATGGGGGGTTCCTTAACGTGCTCCTAAATTTAAGCACACGGGCCTTGAGCCTTTTCGCCTACATCGAAAATGTGGCCGGGATTAGACTAACCACCAGCGACGGGTCAGTAGCTGAGAGCCTTAGCAACTAGACTACCATGGCGGTAAGAACATCAAACCACACAAACGCTTTTGTGTGTGTGACAAGATGTTGTTTTTGAATGCGAAGCATTTCTTAGCGAACTTCAGCGACTTTGAGCATATCTATCTATCTATCTATCTATCTATCTAGTTATCTATCTATCTATCTATCTATCTATCTATCTAGCCACCGATGACTTTTAGCTCTCCTTGCCGTTTTGATAATGGTATTGATAATAAACTTGGTATGGCATAACATGACTGTATGGTATGTCATGATTGCATGGCAAACACAAGTGACATAGCCTGACATGAAAATATGTCGTGCGTGTCATGTAACAACATGACTACATGCCACACTCATGATGCGCTCGTGGCCATTTCGCTAGCGTCACATATACCAAATTTGGTATTACAGTGCGTGAATAGTTGAAGAAGGTATGTGACTGGTGCAAACATGATAATCATGAGATGCGTGTCGTGTAACAACATGACTACATGCTACGTTCATGATGCGCTCGCGGCTGTTTCATATGCTTCTCGTGTACAAAACTCTGTATTACGTGACGCGAGCGGAAGACATAGGTAAATGACACATCCAAACAAGATAACAATGACATGCGTGTTATGCAACAACATGACTACATGCCACACTGATGGTGCATTCACGCCCATTTATCTAGCTTCACATGTCCCAAATTTGTTATAACGGGACGTGAGTGGATGACGAAAGTATGTTACTGGTACAAACATGGTAATTATGAGATGCGTGTCATGTGAAACATGACTACGTGCTACGCTCGTGATGCGCTCGCGGCCGTTTCGCTAGCTTCACAAGTAAAAATTCGGCATTCCGTGACGCGAACGGTCGACATAGGTGAATGTCACTACCAAACATGATGATCATAACATGCGTGTCATGCAACAACATGACTACGTCCCACACTGGAGATGCATTGGTGACCGATTCGCTAGCTTCACATATGCCAAATTTGTTATTACATCACATGTGTCGATGACGAAGGCATGTGACTGGTGCAAACATGATAATAATGAGAAGCGTGTCGAGTGAGAACGTGAATACATGCCACATTCAAGGCGCCTATACACTTAGACGAGAACCGGTGCGCGTGCGCACCGGCATTCGTTTCATTGCGTCAAGCCGGCAATGCCACGCCAGGCGCGATATCCCTCTAGTAGAGTTCAGTGGATCTGCCCACTGACCTCCATTGTGGATCTGCCTGGCATATACTCGCAGGCGGCGATGCGTTGCTTTGACGCATGCGTGTTTGAGCGCACATGGCGTCCCTTCGTCAATCACATCAATTGCCACGTCAATTGCCACCGGGCTGCACCGACGGACGCTGGTCGCGCCAGTCACGTTTCGCTAGCGTGGCGTCGCAGCGCCAAGCCTGCGTGCGCGTCTACGTTGCGTCGGATTATATTGGGCCCTTCATGACGTACTCACCGCCATTTCGCTAGCTCCACATGTACCGAATTTGGTATCACGAGAAGTGAATAGACGTCGAAGGTAAATGACACGTGCAAACCTGATATTCATATTATGCATTTCATGTAAAACATGACTACATGCTACGCTCATAGCGTTCTCGCAGCCGTTTCACTAGCTTCATATATACCAAAGTTGGTATCAGGTGACGTGAATAGATGACGAAGGTAAACTACACATCGAAACACGATAATCATGACATGTAAGTCATGTACGGCATAACTTACCTCCGTCTCGTAACTCTGTCCTCATTTTAAAGTGACCTATCAACCTTCCTTATTCGTGCTTCGCATATCCCGCAGGGGCGCCTGCGCAAGTAGGCGTTTGGTGTGTAGCGACACCACGGACCCGAGCTAACGGGGGAGTTTCGGCTCCCTCCCACGCCTAGCCGTGCGTGGCTTTGCCGTGTCCGGGGAAAAGGGGATCCTGGGGGTTGAGCCGACGCCGGGTGATTGGACCTTTAAGGCCCCCCGGCAGAGGCAACACACCCCTTTGGCCCCGGCTTCACGTAGACGGCACCCCTGGGCTGACCCACCCAGGGGAAATCGGCAGTCGCCTTTTCCTATCTCTCTCTCCCTACATCTTCGTCTTTATCTCTCACTTTTTATCTCTCCTGTCTTCTCCTCTCTTCTGTTTACTTCCAAACTTCCTGGCGGCTAGGGTTAACCCTGTGCAAATAGCCTACCTTGGTCTAGGCGCATTGGGTTATAGTAGCGTTGTACGGCTGGCGTCTGCAGGTTTTAGCACCCGCAAACTTGTAGCGTCCCCTCGTTGGGCTCCGTGGTGGGTGGCCGCCAACGCTTCTGAAGAAAATTAAACTGGAATGCATAGAGCGTTTCCCTTGTTAAATGATCGTACCGCCTTAAAGCGTGTACGCACCGAAGACTTAGGCTTTTTCAAACGATCAAGTGAAAACTTCCCCCATTTTCATGTTATACATAGTGAGATAAGCAGCAAGCAAGCCAGAACCGTGTCACCCTTTGTAGTAGCCAGACGCCTCACAGAAACTCTTGGAGCCGGGTACAAAGTTACCAAGATGGCCAGCGGAGACCTCCTCCTTGAAGTTCGAGAAAAAGAACAGTTTGAAAAGCTACAGAATCTATCAACTTTTGGTGACACTCCCATCACTGTAACGCCACACAGATCCATGAACACAACCCGTGGAGTAGTATCTGATGCTGATTTGCTCAGCTTGACTGAAGAGGAACTTCTGGAGGGGTGGAAGAGTCAGAATGTGACCAATGTACAAAGGATCACCATTAGAAGAGACAACAAGGCAACTCCAACAAAACATCTAATACTCACGTTAGCTTCCAGTAATCTCCCAGAAAGTATTCAAACAGGCTACACAAAGACATCAATCAGACCATACATACCTAACCCACGTCGTTGTTTTAAATGCCAAAAGTATGGCCACGGCTCACAAAGCTGTCGTGGTCACCAAACTTGTGCACAATGTGGAGTGTCAGGCCACAATTCTGACAATTGCGAAGAACCATCACACTGTGTGAACTGTGGTGGAAATCATGCCGCATACTCACGGTCTTGCTCATTTTGGAAGAAAGAAAAAGAAATAATCACTCTCAAAGTCAAAGAAAACATCACATTTAAGGAAGCAAGACGAAGAGTGTCGCCATTTTATGGCGCTACATATGCTGATGCGGCGCGTCAGGGGGCAACGCCGCACCAGCCTTCGCCACTCCTTCGGCCAGCGCAGAGCGAGCCGACGGCAGTGGCACCTGCCCCCAAGGCGGCAGTAGTTCAGTCTACTCCGCCTCCTAGCGAATTGAGGCCGGAGACTCCAGGGTCTTCGGGTCTCAAGGCCTCCCCTCACCAGGCGAGGCCTAAACTCCGAACCACAAGCTCGCATGTGCGGGCACCCAGTGCCTCTGAGGAGGCAATGGATACGTCGGCACCCTTGGTGCCGAAAGAGCGGCGTGGCTCCTTGGAGCGCGCCAAGAAAACAAAAAAGCAAATAACAGGGCCTGGTGACGGCCCTGTTAAGTGAACTCAAACTTCCCGTCTAAACAGCCACTCGCTTTTCGTACACACAGCATTATTTTACATTCACCATGAACACTCAAATTATACAATGGAACGTCAGGGGCCTTCTCAGAAACCTTGACGACATCCAAGAACTCCTACACGAACACTCACCAAAAGTGCTGTGTGTACAAGAAACACACCTTAATTCAAAACACACAAGTTTTCTTCGCAAATACGTTATTTTTCGAAAGGACCGTGATGATGCCATGACATCATCCGGAGGTGTTGCCATCGTGGTGAATCAAGGAATTGCATGCACACACTTACAACTCCAAACATCCCTTGAGGCAGTGGCTGTTCGAGCGGTTCTTTTTGATAAACTGATCACAATCTGCACGATTTACATTCCTCCTAGTTATCAGCTACAAAAACGTGATTTACACTCTTTAATTGATGAACTTCCGGAACCTTATGTTCTCCTTGGAGACTTTAATGCGCATAGCAGGCTATGGGGTGACTCTCGGTATGACGCGCGAGGTCGACTGATCGAACAGTTCCTTCTATCGTCGAGCGCGTGTCTCCTAAACCGAAAAGAACCAACCTATTATAATCTCGCTAATAACACCTACTCCTCCATAGACCTAAGCATAGCATCTCCATCCCTTGTCCCTTTACTCCAGTGGAATGTCGTCAGTAATCTGTACGGAAGTGACCACTTCCCCGTAGTTTTGAGCACAACTACAGTAACCGAGTGCCCACCACGTGTTCCCAAGTGGCTAATAAACAGAGCCGACTGGGAACAGTTTTATACTATCGCTAGTCTAGGTTGGAATGACATCTGCACTTTGAACATTGATGTTGCTGTGAACTACTTCACAGCGTTTTTGATTGATGCTGCAACAAAATGCATCCCACAAACAAATGGACAACCTGGAAAACGACGTGTGCCATGGTGGAACTCTGAATGCCGAAACGCGCGCAAACAGCAAAACAGAGCTTGGAGGCTGCTTCGGAACTCACCAACAGCCGAAAATCTTGAAACCTTCAAGAAAATAAAGTCTCAAGGCAGGAGAACGCGTCGGCAGGCCAGAAGAGAAAGCTGGCAGAAGTTTTTATCAGGGATAAATTCGTATACACAAGAGGCCAAAGTCTGGAACATGGTTCGTAGTGTTGCAGGAAGAAATGTACATTCACTCCCACTCGTAAACACTCAGGGTGATACCTTAGAAGATCAGGCAAACTTCCTCGGTGCACACTTCGAACAGGTATCCAGCTCGTGCCACTATACTGACACTTTCCAAAAATACAGAACAAGAATAGAAAAGCAGAAACTCGAACACAAATCCACTAGATACGAGGCATATAACCAAGCTTTCAGTCTAGCTGAGCTCCAAACATCTCTGAACTCCTGCAGTACTTCCGCCCCAGGTTCAGACCGTGTGATGTATGAAATGTTAAAAAACCTACCAAACGAAACCCGAAAAACCTTACTTTGTTTGTACAATGCTATTTGGTCTTCTGGCACTATTCCTACCTCCTGGAAAGAGGCGATTGTTATTCCCATTTTGAAAGAAGGCAAGGACCCATCTTTAGCTGCGAGTTACAGGCCGATTGCACTTACAAGCTGCTTGTGCAAAGTCTTCGAAAAATGATTAACGGCCGACTTGTACACTTTCTTGAAACAAACAATTTGCTCGACCCATTTCAGTGCGGGTTTCGAGAGAGTAGATCCACGACAGACCACCTTGTTCGTATCGAGGCACAGATCAGAGACGCTTTCGTCCATAAGCAATATTTTCTCTCTGTATTCCTCGATATCGAAAAGGCTTATGATACAACATGGCGCTTCGGAATCCTAAGAGACCTGTCCCACCTTGGCGTGCGCGGAAGAATGTTTCACATAATCGAAAGTTACCTGTCAAAACCGGACATTCCGTGTCCGAGTAGGCACGGTTCTTTCCCAAACCTTCGTTCAGGAATCAGGCGTGCCACAAGGTGGTGTACTTAGCTGCACACTTTTTCTCATCAAGATGAATTCCTTGCACTTGTCCATCCCTCGCAATATGTTTTATTGTACATATGTCGACGACGTCCAGCTCGGCTTTAGATCTTGCAATCTGGTAATGTGTGAGCGACAGGTTCAGTTAGGTTTAAACAAGGTCTCCAAATGGGCAGAGGAAAACGGATTCCGACTGAACCCACAAAAGAGCACGTGTGTCTTGTTCTCCCGAAAGAGAGGCATGCACTCAGAACCCGACATTGAGTTGAACGGTCAACGTCTGTCTGTCAATGCGGAGCATAAATTCTTAGGATTAATCTTGGACAACAAGTTGACCTTCGTACCGCACATCAAGTATCTAAAAACAAAATGTTTAAAAGCCATGAATGTTTTAAAAGTGTTGTCACGTACTAGGTGGGGTAGTGACAGGCAATGTCTCATGAACCTATATATAGAAGCCTCATTCGCACCCGCTTAGATTATGGGGCCGTTGTTTATCAGTCTGCGACTCAAAGTGCTTTGAAGATGCTGGACCCCGTGCACCATTTGGGCATCCGCCTTTCTACGGGTGCTTTTCGCACCAGCCCCGTAGAAAGCCTTTATGTTGAGTCAAATGAGTGGTCGCTTCATCTGCAGAGAACTTACATGTCCTTTGTTTATTACCTTAAGGTGAAAGCAGACAAGAAGCACCCCTCATACTCTACTATTAATGATTTGTCGAGCTCAATTTTGTTTCAAAACAGGCCTTCGATGAGGCAGCCCTTCTCTATTCGCCTGAAGAGTCTAGCTGAGGAAACTGGAATCTCACTAGAACACAGTTTGATGGCTCCTGTAGCATATCCGCCACCGTGGCAATGGCAGACGATAGACTGCGATGTGTCTTTCCTAGAAGTTACAAAACATGCACCTGTTGCCCATATCCGAACATACTTTTTGGAACTTCAACACAATACACATGTCCTGAGTTTTTCACAGATGCCTCCAAGACTAACTCCTCTGTGTCCTACGCTGCTGTAGGCCCATCCTTTTCGGATGCTGGTCCACTACATCCACGCACAAGTATCTTCACAGCGGAAGCGTACGCGATACTTGTGGCAGCTAAACACATCAAACAATTACAATACAAAAAGCAGTAATTTATACAGACTCCCTAAGTGTGGTAACGGCTCTGCACAGTCTTAAAAAACAAAAAAACCCAGTCCTTGTCTCACTTTACTCCATTTTATGCACACTTTATACACCCAAACAACATGTTGTAGTGTGCTGGGTGCCAGGGCACCGTGAGATTCAAGGCAACGTGAGGGCGGATCAGCTCGCTGCATCCGTGCACAAAAGCACTGCCCCTACACCTATATCGATCCCGGCCCTCGATCTTAAACCATCCCTCAAACGAAACCTCAGAGTATACTGGCAGAGCAAGTGGGATACACAAACACAAAACAAACTACACGTTATTAAGCCACACCTTGGTCATTGGCTGCCCGTATCGAAATCGCGTTATACAGAGGTAATACTAACGAGACTCAGGATAGGACACACATACACGACACACACACACCTTTTGTCCGGTGGCGATCCACCATTGTGTGACAGATGTGGTGAAGCATTGACAGTCCTTCATATTTTAATTGAGTGCAAACAATTGGACACTGTAAGAAAACAACACTTTCCATTACCCTACCGACAACATATACCTTTACACCCTGCAATGTTCGTCGGTAGGGAACCGCTTTTTAGTCACAAATCATTGTTAGCGTTTTTAAAAGAAATTCACAGCTTTCATGTCATATACCCCGGGCATACCGTAGCATGACCTCTCCAGAGAGGTTTTGCTGCGGTGGCTACACAAGAAAGCACATGCCTCACGGCCCTTGGACGCAAGGGTTTGAACGAGTGAGGCACTTGTGCTATTGCCATACATATCCACCATCGTCTTTATTATCACCAACTTTTGTCATCTGTTCACATCACACACACCTTTCACGGCATGGTCATGATTTTATTACTTGTATGTTTTACCCGCCTTACTGCGAGGAATTTTATGGCCCTTATACAGCCGCTTATCACAATCATTGTCCATATTTTTAGTAAGATGAACTGGCGCTCTTTGGCCGTGAATCGGCCCTTGCGCCATAAAACATCAAACTCATCATCATCATGC
>WOVY01011771.1:0-28974 GCA_013436015.1 Rhipicephalus annulatus
AACACGATAATCATGACATGTAAGTCATGTACGGCATAACTTACCTCCGTCTCGTAACTCTGGTCCTCATTTTTAAAAAGTGGACCTATCACCCTTCTTATTCGTGCTTCGCATATCCCGCAGGGGCGCCTGCGCAAGTAGGCGTTTGGTGTGTAGCGAACCCACGGACCCGAGCTAACGGGGGAGTTTCGACTCCCTCCCACGCCTAGCCGTGCGTGGCTTTGCCGTGTCCGGGGAAAAGGGATCCTGGGGGTTGAGCCGACGCTGGGTGATTGGACTTTAGCCAGGCCCCCGGCAGAGGCAACACACCCCTTTGGCCCCGGCTTCACGTAGACGGCACCCCTGGGCTGACCCACCCAGGGGAAATCGGCAGGTCGCCTTTTCCTATCTCTCTCTCTCCCTACATCTTCGTCTTTATCTCTCACTTTTTTCTGTCCTGTCTTCTCTCTCTTCTGTTTACTTCCAAACTCCTGGCGGCTAGGGTTAAACCCTGTCAAATAGCCTACCTTGGTCTAGGCGCATTGGGTTATAGTAGCGTTGTACGGCTGGCGTCTGCAGGTTTTAGCACCCGCAAACTTGTAGCGTCCCCTCGTTGGGCTCCGTGGTGGGTGGCCGCCAACGCTTCTGAAGAAAATTAAACTAGAATGCATAGAGCGTTTCCCTTGTTAAATGATCGTACCGCCTTAAAGCGTGTACGCACCGAAGACTTAGGCTTTTTCAAACGATCAAGTGAAAACTTCCCTCATTTTCATGTTATACATAGTGAGATAAGCAGCAAGCAAGCCAGAACCGTGTCACCCTTTGTAGTAGCCAGATGCCTCACAGAAACTCTTGGAGCCGGGTACAAAGTTACCAAGATGGCCAGCGGAGACCTCCTCCTTGAAGTTCGAGAAAAAGAACAGTTTGAAAAGCTACAGAATCTATCAACTTTTGGTGACACTCCCATCACTGTAACGCCACACAGATCCATGAACACAACCCGTGGAGTAGTATCTGATGCTGATTTGCTCAGCTTGACTGAAGAGGAACTTCTGGAGGGGTGGAAGAGTCAGAATGTGACCAATGTACAAAGGATCACCATTAGAAGAGACAACAAGGCAACTCCAACAAAACATCTAATACTCACGTTCGCTTCCAGTAATCTCCCAGAAAGTATTCAAACAGGCTACACAAAGACATCGATCAGACCATACATACCTAACCCACGTCGTTGTTTTAAATGCCAAAAGTATGGCCACGGCTCACAAAGCTGTCGTGGTCACCAAACTTGTGCACAATGTGGAGTGTCAGGCCACAATTCTGACAATTGCGAAGAACCATCACACTGTGTGAACTGTGGTGGAAATCATGCCGCATACTCACGGTCTTGCTCATTTTGGAAGAAAGAAAAAGAAATAATCACTCTCAAAGTCAAAGAAAACATCACATTTAAGGAAGCAAGACGAAGAGTGTCGCCATTTTATGGCGCTACATATGCTGATGCGGCGCGTCAGGGGGCAACGCCGCACCAGCCTTCGCCACTCCTTCGGCCAGCGCAGAGCGAGCCGACGGCAGTGGCACCTGCCCCCAAGGCGGCAGTAGTTCAGTCTACTCCGCCTCCTAGCGAATTGAGGCCGGAGACTCCAGGGTCTTCGGGTCTCAAGGCCTCCCCTCACCAGGCGAGGCCTAAACTCCGAACCACAAGCTCGCATGTGCGGGCACCCAGTGCCTCTGAGGAGGCAATGGATACGTCGGCACCCTTGGTGCCGAAAGAGCGGCGTGGCTCCTTGGAGCGCGCCAAGAAAACAAAAAAGCAAATAACAGGGCCTGGTGACGGCCCTGTTAAGTGAACTCAAACTTCCCGTCTAAACAGCCACTCGCTTTTCTTACACACAGCATTATTTTACATTCACCATGAACACTCAAATTATACAATGGAACGTCAGGGGCCTTCTCAGAAACCTTGATGACATCCAAGAACTCCTACACGAACACTCACCAAAAGTGCTGTGTGTACAAGAAACACACCTTAATTCAAAACACACAAGTTTTCTTCGCAAATACGTTATTTTTCGAAAGGACCGTGATGATGCCATGACATCATCCGGAGGTGTTGCCCTCATAGTGAATCAAGGAATTGCATGCACACACTTACAACTCCAAACATCCCTTGAGGCAGTGGCTGTTCGAGCGGTTCTTTTTGATAAACTGATCACAATCTGCACGATTTACATTCCTCCTAGTTATCAGCTACAAAAACGTGATTTACACTCTTTAATTGATGAACTTCCGGAACCTTATGTTCTCCTTGGAGACTTTAATGCGCATAGCAGGCTATGGGTGACTCTCGGTATGACGCGCGAGGTCGACTGATCGAACAGTTCCTTCTATCGTCGAGCGCGTGTCTCCTAAACCGAAAAGAACCAACCTATTATAATCTCGCTAATAACACCTACTCCTCCATAGACCTAAGCATAGCATCTCCATCCCTTGTCCCTCTACTCCAGTGGAATGTCGTCAGTAATCTGTACGGAAGTGACCACTTCCCCGTAGTTTTGAGCACAACTACAGTAACCGAGTGCCCACCACGTGTTCCCAAGTGGCTAATAAACAGAGCCGACTGGGAACAGTTTTATACTATCGCTAGTCTAGGTTGGAATGACATCTGCACTTTGAACATTGATGTTGCTGTGAACTACTTCACAGCGTTTTTGATTGATGCTGCAACAAAATGCATCCCACAAACAAATGGACAACCAGGAAAACGACGTGTGCCATGGTGGAACTTTGAATGCCGAAACGCGCGCAAACAGCAAAACAGAGCTTGGAGGCTGCTTCGGAACTCACCGACAGCCGAAAATCTTGAAACCTTCAAGAAAATAAAGTCTCAAGGCAGGAGAACGCGTCGGCAGGCCAGAAGAGAAAGCTGGCAGAAGTTTTTATCAGGGATAAATTCGTATACACAAGAGGCCAAAGTCTGGAACATGGTTCGTAGTGTTGCAGGAAGAAATGTACATTCACTCCCACTCGTAAACACTCAGGGTGATACCTTAGAAGATCAGGCAAACTTCCTCGGTGCACACTTCGAACAGGTATCCAGCTCGTGCCACTATACTGACACTTTCCAAAAATACAGAACAAGAATAGAAAAGCAGAAACTCGAACACAAATCCACTAGATACGAGGCATATAACCAAGCTTTCAGTCTAGCTGAGCTCCAAACATCTCTGAACTCCTGCAGTACTTCCGCCCCAGGTTCAGACCGTGTGATGTATGAAATGTTAAAAAACCTACCAAACGAAACCCGAAAAACCTTACTTTGTTTGTACAATGCTATTTGGTCTTCTGGCACTATTCCTACCTCCTGGAAAGAGGCGATTGTTATTCCCATTTTGAAAGAAGGCAAGGACCCATCTTTAGCTGCGAGTTACAGGCCGATTGCACTTACAAGCTGCTTGTGCAAAGTCTTCGAAAAAATGATTAACGGCCGACTTGTACACTTTCTTGAAACAAACAATTTGCTCGACCCATTTCAGTGCGGGTTTCGAGAGAGTAGATCCACGACAGACCACCTTGTTCGTATCGAGGCACAGATCAAAGACGCTTTCGTCCATAAGCAATATTTTCTCTCTGTATTCCTCGATATCGAAAAGGCTTATGATACAACATGGCGCTTCGGAATCCTAAGAGACCTGTCCCACCTTGGCGTGCGCGGAAGAATGTTTCACATAATCGAAAGTTACCTGTCAAACCGGACATTCCGTGTCCGAGTAGGCACGGTTCTTTCCCAAACCTTCGTTCAGGAAACAGGTGTGCCACAAGGTGGTGTACTTAGCTGCACACTTTTTCTCATCAAGATGAATTCCTTGCACTTGTCCATCCCTCGCAATATGTTTTATTGTACATATGTCGACGACGTCCAGCTCGGCTTTAGATCTTGCAATCTGGTAATGTGTGAGCGACAGGTTCAGTTAGGTTTAAACAAGGTCTCCAAATGGGCAGAGGAAAACGGATTCCGACTGAACCCGCAAAAGAGCACGTGTGTCTTGTTCTCCCGAAAGAGAGGCATGCACTCAGAACCCGACATTGAGTTGAACGGTCAACGTCTGTCTGTCAATGCGGAGCATAAATTCTTAGGATTAATCTTGGACAACAAGTTGACCTTCGTACCGCACATCAAGTATCTAAAAACAAAATGTTTAAAAGCCATGAATGTTTTAAAAGTGTTGTCACGTACTAGGTGGGGTAGTGACAGGCAATGTCTCATGAACCTATATAGAAGCCTCATTCGCACCCGCTTAGATTATGGGGCCGTTGTTTATCAGTCTGCGACTCAAAGTGCTTTGAAGATGCTGGACCCCGTGCACCATTTGGGCATCCGCCTTTCTACGGGTGCTTTTCGCTCCAGCCCCGTAGAAAGCCTTTATGTTGAGTCAAATGAGTGGTCGCTTCATCTGCAGAGAACTTACATGTCCTTTGTTTATTACCTTAAGGTGAAAGCAGACAAGAAGCACCCCTCATACTCTACTATTAATGATTTGTCGAGCTCAATTTTGTTTCAAAACAGGCCTTCGATGAGGCAGCCCTTCTCTATTCGCCTGAAGAGTCTAGCTGAGGAAACTGGAATCTCACTAGAACACAGTTTAATGGCTCCTGTAGCATATCCGCCACCGTGGCAATGGCAGACGATAGACTGCGATGTGTCTTTCCTAGAAGTTACAAAACATGCACCTGTTGCCCATATCCGAACATACTTTTTGGAACTTCAACACAAATACACATGTCCTGAGTTTTTCACAGATGCCTCCAAGACTAACTCCTCTGTGTCCTACGCTGCTGTAGGCCCATCCTTTTCGGATGCTGGTCCACTACATCCACGCACAAGTATCTTCACAGCGGAAGCGTACGCGATACTTGTGGCAGCTAAACACATCAAACAATTACAAATACAAAAAGCAGTAATTTATACAGACTCCCTAAGTGTAGTAACGGCTCTGCACAGTCTTAAAAAACAAAAAAACCCAGTCCTTGTCTCACTTTACTCCATTTTATGCACACTTTATACACTCAAACAACATGTTGTAGTGTGCTGGGTGCCAGGGCACCGTGAGATTCAAGGCAACGTGAGGGCGGATCAGCTCGCTGCATCCGTGCACAAAAGCACTGCCCCTACACCTATATCAATCCCGGCCCTTGATCTTAAACCATCCCTCAAACGAAACCTCAGAGTATACTGGCAGAGCAAGTGGGATACACAAACACAAAACAAACTACACGTTATTAAGCCACACCTTGGTCATTGGCTGCCCGTATCGAAATCGCGTTATACAGAGGTAATACTAACGAGACTCAGGATAGGACACACATACACGACACACACACACCTTTTGTCCGGTGGCGATCCACCATTGTGTGACAGATGTGGTGAAGCATTGACAGTCCTTCACATTTTAATTGAGTGCAAACAATTGGACACTGTAAGAAAACAACACTTTCCATTACCCTACCGACAACATATACCTTTACACCCTGCAATGTTCGTCGGTAGGGAACCGCTTTTTAGTCACAAATCATTGTTAGCGTTTTTAAAAGAAATTCACAGCTTTCATGTCATATACCCGGGAATACCGTAGCATGACCTCTCCAGAGAGGTTTTGCTGCGGTGGCTACACAAGAAAGCACATGCCTCACGGCCCTTGGACGCAAGGGTTTGAACGAGTGAGGCACTTGTGCTAATGCCATACATATCCACCATCGTCTTTTATTATCACCAACTTTTGTCATCTGTTCACACCACACGCACACCTTTCACGGCATGGTCATGATTTTATTATTTGTATGTTTTTACCCGCCTTACTGTGAGGAATTCTATGGCCCTTATACAGCCGCTTATCACAATCATTGTCCATATTTTTAGTTAGATGAACTGGCGCTCTTTGGCCGTGAATCGGCCCTTGCGCCACAAAACATCAAACATCATCATCATTAGACATTGTGGGCCCTCTACTAGTGTCTCAGGGGTACCGTTATATATTGACCATGGTCGATCGCCTCACACGTTGGCCAGAGGCTGTTTCAATTCAAGATATCACAGCCGAGACAGTTGCCCGCATTTTCATTTCTACGTGGGTATCCTGTTTTGGCTGTCCTGGCACCGTGACAACAGACCGTGGACGTCAGTTTGAGTCCTCGCTGTTTACTTGCCTTAATCGCATCCTCGGAGCCAGACATTGCCGTACCACGGCTTATCATCCCTGCGCCAACGGCATGGTGGAACGCCTTCACCGACAACTGAAGACCGCCTTGACTACCCGCCTCAATAGAGCCACCTGGGTTGATGCCTTGCCACTGGTGCTCTTAGGTTTACGAGCTGTCATCCGGGCAGACCTGCAGTGCTCAACAGTAGAGCTGGTGTATGGCACTTCTCTATGGCTTCCAGGAGACTTCTTCATGTCAACGAAGCTACCAGACCAGCCACAGCAATTCCTACAATGCCTCCTCGACTGCGTTCAAGACCTCCGGCCCCACTCCACCCAGACCTTCCGAACACAAGACCATATTCGTCCACCCTGATCTGGCCACTGCAACACATATTTTCGTGCGCCACGTCGCGGTCAGACCACCTTTGACACCAGCCTACGACGGACCATTTCGCGTCCTTCACCGCACCCCCAAAACTGCCACTCTACTTCAGAACGGCCGTGAAGAGACAGTCAGCTTGGACCGACTCAAGCCGGCGTAACTGGAGACCGCCCTAGAAAGCCTCTCCTCTACGACTGATCTTCTGTTGGAATACCGCAAACGGCATGTCACATTCCGACTTCCAGTCTACACGGGGGGCCCTGTAGCGCCCTCGCTTGGGCGGCGCGCAAACCGGAGAGCGCGCGATGGCGGCAGAAGAAAATAAAGAAGGCGCTAGGCCGTGGCACGTGAAGCCACGGCTCACGTTCCTGGCTGGCATCGGTTATCGTTCAGGCGTGTCTTTCTTTCGCTCCTGTGGCATAAGCCTACAAAATTTGTATGCACATGTCACCTTGCAGCTATGATGATGACCGAATAAAGTGTATGTGTACCAAAAAATACTCCCCATTCATTTCCTAAGTAGGACCAAGGCGATGGCGCCCAAGTTCACCTTCCTCTAAGCCTTTGGCCCGAATGACTGAATAGGTCTCGAGGCAGCGGCGTATGCTGAAGGAGACCAAGGCATAGGTCTAACAAGTAGGTGCTACAGAACCATTTGTGAAAGAATATTGCATTGTTTATTTGTTTTTTCCACTTGACACTGTCATAGTTGGGAACAAGCATGGTAACATTACCTTACATGCATTCGACCTCACAGGATCATTGATTTGGCACGCCTGACGTCGTGAAAAGGGTTTCTTGACCAAAGAAGCGAAACACTTATGTACCAGTCTTTGTCCTTTGCTTCTTACATAAATCTTTAAAATACAATGATGCATTTTGTGCAGCTAGGATGACTATATTATTGTTTGTGAGCCAAAGGGGCAGTAATAATGGTACAAAACGTATATTGTCCGAGAATGGTGATGATCCTGGCGATGGTAATAGATATAAAGTTGTTATTGCATGGCGCATATTACCACTTATGTTTGAGACGCTTTTGCTACACAGTGTTCAGCAAATCTATGCTTAGTGCGACATGCAACATTTACCTTTTGCTTGTCTGACTCCTAGCCAGTAAACGCAGCAATGCAATCTTGCAGGCATTAAGGGGAGACGCGGGTCTTATAATGGTAAAAAATGACCAAAAAATAGTTTTCGAGAAAACCGCATTTTTCGAATGTTTGCACCAATAAGCACCTGCTATGAAAGTTTCAACACTGAATTCGATGGGGAAATATAATAAAATCGCATTTAAAAACGGCACGGAAGTCGCGAAACGCTCCGCAACACGGAATATTTGGTGAAACTTCCCACGCGCACCGACGACGAAGCATAGAGCCGATCGCCGCCATCTTGGTCTTGTTTTGAAGCTGATTTCTTTGTGCTCACTTTGCGGCCCCTCAATATGGCGTCACCTCAAGTGAACGACAACTCTCGCCGCTTTTCTGAAAGCCACTTCCGTACCGCCGATTGGCTAAAGCGCGCGCTCGCAAGTCGAGCCCCCTGTCTCGCGCTTCCCATTGGCTGGCGCGGCCAAGGCTACCCGCCGTTTTTTTTTCTTGCTCCACCGGTCCGCCGCAGCGGTTGCTGTTGCGCGTGCGTGTGGTGTTCTGTCTTTCGTTTCAACGCTATGGCCGGTGTGAGCGGAGACCCTCGGCTAAAAAAGAAGACTCGTCAAGCGTACGGCAAGAAAAAACGGCGTGCGTGGAACGCGCAACGGAAGGAAAGCGACGATATCGTGCTGCAAAGAGCTCCTGATGCAGCCGAGGGAGTTCTTTCCGACGACGGCACGCTGCCGCAACTACCTGTTGTAGCCGAAGCGGTGCCAGGGGTGGTGTTCTCGCCTGGCCCTAGCTGCAGCGTTTTCTCGGGTGATCGCATTATTGGGTCACCAGGTACTTCAAGCAATATTCAAGACCGTGTCGACAAGATGTTCTTCAGTGCGGAGGAGACAGCCGAGCACGCTAGAAATGCGGCGGATTTGAAGGAGACCTTGGCATCACAGTGCGCGACGGAACGAAAGTTCAAGCTACTCGACGTTGAACTGGAGGACAACGGCAAAGAAAACGGCACGGAATTCTCAATCGTCGACATAGCCGTGATAAACTCGTTGTTTGGGCTCGTCGTGTGCCCAGAGTGTGGCGCGAAAAGCATGACTTTTTCGAGGGGAAAAAAAGACTACGGCCTGTGCTCAAAGCTTGTGCTCTTGTGCAGTGACTGCGACGTCCGCGAGGACCGTTTTTCGTCCCCAAGAGTAGCCGGCGACAGTGAGGCCAAGATTAGGCTTTTTGAAGTCAATTTGCGTGCAATGAAGGCCATCAGCAGCAACGGTAAGGGGGCAACAGCTCTCTCGGACTTTTTTGCTGCCATGAATGTATCTCATCGAGGCCTGCACCACAAAACCTTCCAAAGCCACATGAAAACAATGCAGTGCCACTGCGACCGAGTGTGAAAATGCTAGTGTTGCTTGCATCAAGGACTATTATGCGGAGTTGGGCAACGCACCCGGGAACATCGTCGTGATTTATGATGGCACCTGGTTGACCCGTGCGCACACTTCACACATATGTGTCGGGTGCATCACTGAGATGTATACAGGTTTAGTGATAGACCATGTTGTCTTGTCAAACTTTTGTTTGGGGTGCACCTTGGGACCTAAAGAAAATGACGAAGGATACACTGCCTGACTTGTTGATCATGCACCCCTGTGTACCAAAGAAATATTGATTGCAAGGCTGGTCAAATGGAAGTGGAAGCAGCCCTTCTATTATTCCTGCGGTCACTAGAAAAGCATAAGCTTCGATATACGACAATGCTTTCAGATGGAGACAGCAAAACCTACCACGCCCTCACAACAAATGAAGTCTAGGGTGTCACAGAACGAGCGCTAAAAAAGAGCGCGCCGCCAAATCCTTGCGACAACGGGCGAGAGAAACGCCGCGAGGTAAAAAGAAAAAAAAAGAAAGCAAACATCCAAGGCTCCCGGGCGCGCGCTCTCCCCGCAGAAGCACGGCTTCGCAGACTAACCTCCTCACCCCACATCGGCGGCCCAGCAAGGCCGCGATTTTTCTAGAACGAAGGAGGCGGGGTCAGACCGAGTGAATCATCCTCAGGAGAGGGCAGTCGAACCGTCTCGTGCCTCTCCCCAGCCTTCGCTGCGCATCGCGCCGACGAATTGAGGAGAACGTTCTGGAAGGTGGCGCGGAAGGTATTTAATCGAGCGGCCGTGACGAGAAATCAGGAGGAGACGGAAGTGAGCGCCAGAATGCGTAGAGATTCCGCCGTGTAGTCGGCGAAGTTTTTGGTCCGTAGGGACGGCTCGAGCTACAGGCAAGAGCGTGGGTTTACCGCTATCGAGCGAAGACGCGGGCAACAGCTGCGTGTGTGAAGCCGACGGATTTCCGGCGAAGAAGTTTGAAGCTTGGAGAGTGGCCATTTGAGGACGCGAGGTTTCCTGGAAGAGAAACTTCGAGAGCTACGGAACGACAACAACGCTGGACTTTGAGTGAGTGATTCTCGGAAGAGTATCATTCAGACTTTTGTTCCAAGGACTTTGGACTGAATAGGTTTTCTATCTCTTTAGTCCTTAAGTGTCTTGGTTGTTCAATTCATGCGACTGCATTGTAGTGCGTATTGTTGTCTGTGTCCGTTGTTTTGAGTGTGGCTGATTGTATTGTGTAGTACGTTGATTGATTGGTTTGATTGGTGACATATTGTATGCAACTATTGTGGAGTGTGCATTTTTGCGTATTGTTTTCGATCTGCCATTATTGAGAATATAATTTGTTTGTTTATCAACTCTCGGCTCTGACTTGTTCTTTGGGCCACAGCCGGCGTCCGCTGGCGCGCCAAAAAGGACCACTTCTAAATTGTCCACGCTTTCGTGGTGCGGTTCGGGGGGCCGATACTTCGGCTCTTGGAATTAGCCCGGCGATCGCCTCCCTAATAAACGGGACATGTGTGACATAGGGCTACATCAAGGTGGCAAAAAAAGACTGCATAAACCATGTGCATAAACGAATGTTTGCAGCCTTGCGTACCCTCGGCGACAAAAAAAGCTCAAGGTCATCCACTTGGTGGTAAGGGCAGGCTGACTCAAGATAAAATCAAGAAAATCGCCTCCTACTATGGTTATGCCTTGCGCAGTCACAAGCATGATGTGCCAGGGATGCAGAAGGCTGTACTGGCCACGCTGAAGCACATGTCATCCACTGACCAGACACCCAGGCATGAGCTTTGTCCTGAAGGCCCCGAGTCATAGTGCAAATTCAACAGGGCTGAGGCCAACAATGAGGAGCTGCCACCGCACGACCATAGCTTGCCCGACTTTGTGTGCGAGACACTGGAGCCCGTGTTCACGCGCCTTAGTGAGACAGCCCTTCTGGAAAGGTGCAGCGACGGCCTCACGCAGAACCCCAGTGAAAGCTTGCACTCTGTGATTTGGCAGCAGGTTTCGAAAACGCAGCACACCTCATTGCGCAGCGTCGAAAGGGCAGTGGCTGAAGCTGTCAGCTGCTTCAACCAAGGTGTCACGAGGAACAATGCGGGAATTCCGGAAAAACTAGGGTACAGCCCTGGAGATCGCTCGGTGCTCCGCAGCCTCGAAAAACACATCAGGCTGGAGAAGTCTAAGAAAAAGCACACTGACAGCTGTTCAACAAAAACCCGCCTTGCAAAGCGACACAAACCAGCAAGAGACTCGGCCTACATTCCTGGTATGCTGTAGGGCAGTTTCAGTGGACAGCAGTGGCAATTTTCCGACAAAATATGCATTTTGGACTGGAACATTGTGCGTAGATATGCTGTCTATGAAAGAGCCACTTGATTATACTATTCAAGTGTTTGCTACCATGCTGTTCAAGTGCTATTTTGCTTGCTGTGTACTGAAACAGACACACAGCGTTGTAAATACAATTTCTCATGCCATTTCGGTGGCCACTGAATTATTATTTTGAGAGTCTGCAGTCACACATTTAGTACGGCCTTGTTCACAAAACACAGAGCTACAAAACAGTACCATTTGTATTGTGGTAAGTTATTTTCAAGAAAAGCTACTTTGGGTTGAAACTTCAAATGCGTTTTTCTCAGTTCGATGTTTTTGCACACCGTATTCAGCCTTACAGGTGTTTTTTCTGTGTTATATTTATGCAAAAATGGCAAATGTGGTATCATTTTATTCGTATTGAAATGATCTGGGGGTGATGCTATTTTCATCACTCGTGCACTCCCATGAAATTTACAGTTAGGTTTAGCAGTGGCTGCTAATTAGAAAAAAATGTTCATAGTAATTTCATGATCCTTTTTTTCATTTAAAATGCTTCTGAATGAATAAAAATAGCATCACCCCCTACAGTAGATCTTCAGCAACAGTGTCATGCATTCAGATTTTGGTTTAGCAAGACTAAATTTTCATAAAGCCGCGTAACGTGTATGAAACTAATTTGATTTTAGACATCAATATTTTATGAACTATTGCAGCTATCAAAAAACTAATTACCGAATTGCAATCAGCGTAAAAAACTGCTCAAGACTGCACATTTTCATCTAGCTGGCACTAAAAATAAGAAAAGTTGTCTAAAGACCCACCTCCCCCCTTAAAAAGTTTACCTCAGCTTCTGCGTAACCCAACTTAGAAAAAAAAATTTTTCTGAAGAGAGTGACACTTACTACTGGTTGTTTTTCTTAGCAAAAGTTATGGTCGATGCTGTGAGGTGGACAATGTTTCGCGCATAAGTATGCTTTAAACTCTGTTTTTCATGTGTTTTAAGCTGGGTTGCCCCTTGATATTTTGTAGATGACATAGGTATGAGCATTTTAAGTTATACCACAAGCTGTTCTGCCTACAAAAAATAAATTCCACTACTGCTATATAGCGACGAAATTTGAGCCACTGTCATAGCGTAACTGCTTTTCGAGAGCACCGATGCCGTTGTGCCCCAGCCAATGCGCTCAAGCTCGATGGCACTTGCCCAGGATAGAGAGAGGGTGTTAAAAGTCCAGAGCTTTTCTGCAAATTCACAGTGACCCTAGAAAATTGTGGGAATCTATTAACATAATAACTTCTAGGGATTCTTCGAATTCTTCACCGGGAGCAATCTTGAACGAACAGCATCTAAGCGATCTATATGTAGAAAAGCTGTATTCGATCACTTTATGAACCCATCAAAATTCAAGAGCAAAGTACATGACGGTAACACTTCCAAACGACTACTAAACATACACAGCTCTATTTTTCTTCATCAAGGAAGTGCAGATAAAATTCTAATACCTTGAGTTTAACTAAAATCTAATGCAATTACTGGGATCAACGAAATCAGCACTGCACCCATCGATATATTGCCTCATTATTTGCTGATGTATTATATATAATTATTCTAACTTGGAGTTCTGAAAATTACTCAAGAAACTGGAGCTTGCGAAGGTAGTTCCAGTCTAAAAGGGAGTATGTGCCATCGCCTATCGAACTCTCAGTCCGTTCCGTTTCTTTTATTCGACAAGTTTTGAAGGTGTGACACCAGAAAGCATCAATACATTCTTTGCAGAGTACAATTTTATAGTGAAAAGCCAGTATAGTTGCCAAAAATACAAATGTATGGACCAAGCCCTTTGTTATATCAAGAATAATAAAATAAAAAATATTTAAGAGTAAACCTTTACCATGGATCTAATTCACCGCCTTAGAAAAAGGTTTTCACTCTATTTACCATCAGATATTATTAGGGTCAAGAAATTGTGCCAGGAGAAAAGTAATAGAATGCCTTCACCATCATCATAATTTCATATTGGGAGTAAATGAATACATGAAATTAAATGGAACCCACGTTAGACTTCCTTCGTTCAGTTTGCCAATGCTTAAATGATTTCTGATTACACTCATGATTATTTGAGCTTCAGTGATGCCCCGTTACACAGCAGAAGTGTACTCAACATTACGGCATTTTTTTTCATAAAGCCAACAGTGATGCATACCAGTGGTTTATCATTGTTGTATGTTTGCGCATAGTGAGCTGTGGCAGAAGGCTTATGAAGCAAACTAACTTTCAAAGTTTCGTCGTACCCACCTGTGCACAGCAGAGCTCGTGCACAAGTGTTGTTCTGTGGTGTTGTTTTAATATAAGAATTCATTTCTGTCTCGTTTGTTTGAATAAATGTTTCCTGCTTTCTGCCTTATTAGGAATTACCCGAACGGACAAATGTGAACTCTAAATGGACCTTAAAGGTGTACCGCAATGCTTCGAAATTACGCCCGTTTTTAGACGTTCATATAACCGACACGTTTGCGATCGCAACATCACCAGATCTAATTACTACAGAAATGATATCAATGCATTTTTGGTCAATCACACTCCCACTTCTTGGTGGAAGATAGGCAATAATCTCCCAACTGGTATTAAATATACTCCCCATTGTGAAAGTGGGATACACACACACAAAACAAACTACACGTTATCAAGCCACACCTTGGCCATTGGCCACCAGTATCAAAATCACGTCTAACAGAGGTAACACTAACAAGACTCAGGATAGGACACATATACACGACACACACACACCTTTTGTCCGGTGGTGATCCACCATTGTGTGATAAATGTGGTGAGGCACTAACAGTTCTTCACGTTTTAATTCAATGTAAACATTTACACACTCTAAGAAGACAACACTTCCCACTATCCTACCGAAAACATATACCTTTACACCCTGCAATGTTCGTCGGTAGGGAACCGCTTTTTAGTCACAAATCATTATTAGCGTTTTTAAAGGAAATTCATAATTTTCATATCATATACCCGGGCATACCGTAGCACGACCTCTCCCGAGAGGTTTTCGCTGCGGTGGCTACACAAGAAAGCACATGCCTCACGGCCCTTGGACGCAAGGGTTTGAACGAGTGAGGCACTTGTGCTAATGCCATACATATCCACCATCGTCTTTTATTATCACCAACTTTTGTCATCTGTTCACATCACACACACCTTTCACGGCATGGTCATGATTTTATTACTTGTATGTTTTTACCCGCCTTACTGCGAGGAATTTTAAGGCCCTTATACAGCCGCTTATCACAACCATTGTCCATATTTTTAGTAAGATGAACTGGCGCTCTTTGGCCGTGAATCGGCCCTTGCACCATAAAACATCAAACATCATCACTCCCCATTGTGAGTTTGCACTGCAGGAAGATGACCTCTATGACATCCAAGAGCAAAGTGCACTGTGATGGAAATATCTCCGCGGCTGTTACTAGTACAGTGGTGGCACTGCCTGGAGCCACATTAGGCAGGCAGGTCGTGGAAGCACCTGCTAAATGTGGAATCCTGCTATTATAGCGCCAACAGAATAAACAGACGCAAATACCCACCACCACGCAACAAATTGAAAAAAAAGACAGGCCATAACTCTGAGCTTACTGCAGCCAAATATATACCCCAATCCAGCAATCTGTGCTACGCCTGTGTTATCCTCACCTATACCCAACAAACGCATGTAAAACGTGCGGGGAAAGGGCCACACTGAGGCACATGCTTTGGGAGTGTGCTGGAAAAGTTGACTTCACTGCCGCCGCTTCTCTGCGACCCATGTTAGGCACGGAAGAACTCCCAGGCCAATTACTGCTGCTACCCACCGTGTGGCGGCAGGGGCCGGCTTCCGCCGTGGCTACGGTCACTGTTGCCGATCAGCGACATCAGCTGCGCTGCTGCTGGGAGGCGGCACTTACCAGCGTCGAGCTGGCTGACCAGCTTTGGGCTGTCCGACAAGCTGAAGATGCCGCCCCTATCCAAGGACTTTGAACGGTCCGCTGAGGCGCCGCCATTGTAATCGACGGAAAGTGGTAAGGGACAGGAGTTAATCCCCTTTTCCCCCACATTGCCCGGTGAAAACTGCGGGACTTTAAATAAAGTTTATTCATTCATTCATTCATATTCAAGTAGTGATAACAATATGTACAAGTGATTATTACTTTCGGCATTAGTTCATGATATCATTATGTAAGGAGAAGACATTAAAAACCATAGTTGTGACATTGTTTAGCGACAACTAAATCCTGTAACATTGCAAAGCTTAATGTACACAAAAATCAATGTACAAGCACATTGTTGAATGTATGTGCACATTGTTTATGCCTTTGCAGGAGGGCGGGAGGAGGACAGATGGGAAGAGTGGAGGGCCATGTGTTGGCTGTCCTTCACGTGACGGCGGGGGACTCCAACCAGTACGCCTCTTCACAGGTGACGTTGAGGTGCGGTATATTATAGATTTCCAGTGTCTCGTTGAAAGCGCAATGTAACAGTGAGGTGTTTTATGGTGCCCCATTGTTGATGAGGTGATGCAAACACCAAAGCATGTAATATTTGTGCCGTGTATTGTCAAAAATCTCACTAGAACAAATATTATTTCTCTTCAGACCAGTGTCAATAGTTGGACGTCCCAACTTCTTCCATGAAACCAACAGTTACAAAGAAGTCACATTCTAGAAATTATTATGTAGAGGTCAAATTCTTGAAAGTCAAATTATTGTGCATAAACACAAACATTTATTAGCTTGCATTAGGCTTCTGATAGCTGCATGTGTTTTTTTTTCATGACGTCCTATTTAGTTCCGTCGCTCTTCATTGCCTACACACGTCACCTTGCAGCTGTGATAATGACCTGATAAAGCATATGTGTTTCTATAAAATGCTCCCCATTCATTTCTTAGGTTTGACAAAGGCAACGGCACTACAGTTCACTTTCCTCTAAGGCTGTGGCCTGAATGATTGAAGATGAAGGCATAGGCCCAGCAAGTAGGTGCTACAGAACAATTTGTGATATAAGACAGCAATGTGTCTTTGATTTTGTCACTGAAAACTGTCATAGTTTGGAAAAAGCATGCTAACAATACCTGACATACATTAGGCGTCACAGGATCATTCATTTGGCACGCTATCTGTCGTGAAGAGGGTTAGTTGACCCAATAAGCAAGCACCAACATATCAGTCATACACAACGCTGACACTAGACAAACATTCATTGTAGTGACAGAGAACTTTATTGTCCTCAGCTTGTTGTGTGTAGCTTTAAGGTACAATGATGCATTTGATTGATTTGTGGGGTTTAACGTCCCAAAACCACTATTTGATTATGAGAGACGCCGTAGTGGAGGACTCCGGAAATTTTGACCACCTGGGGTTCTTTAACGTGCACCCAAATCTGAGTGCACGGGCCTCCAACAAATGATGCATTTTGTGCAGCTAAGATGGCTACACTCTAAAAAAAAGCGAATAAAAAGGGTCATCTATATTGCGTTCCATCCTTGCACTATCGCCCCGCGCCCGCTACATTTCGGTCACAATCGACATGCCCATTATCAGGGTTACATGCATTCTCGATAGAAAAGTGGCCAGCGCCGAGTTTTCAAGAAAGGAAGCGCACGCCAGCCTGATGACGATTATTGTTGTGGGACAAAAAGCCACCCTTTTTACTCGATACTTTTGAGAGTGTATCATATTACTTGTGTGCAGAGTGGATTATTCGTGGTAAAACAACACCCCATTTCTGCCTGGCTCAAACGCCGATCCTAACAGCACCAAGAAAGAAGTAGTTCAGGCAGCTTCCCTTTCGTGGTGATAAATGCACCGGCTCTTCTTATTTCACCATTTCTCACTTTCTTCTGTATCTTCCTATTTCCTTATATCTCACCCTCTTTTCTACTGATTCCCACTTTTATCTCTCTCTTTGCAGTGTTTTTTTTCTCTCGTTCTCTCTCTTTTTCTTATTGCCTCTTTCTGTGTATGTCTACTTTTTGTTTCTTTTTTCTGCCTTCTCCTCTCTTTTGTGATTTTCATTTATCTCTTTTTTTATTTCTCCATACTCGTTCATCCAGACCATTACACCCCACGTCGATTGAATCCGTGCAGGGGGAGAGAAGCAGGAGATGAAAAGGACATAAAGGGCACACACCGGGTGAGTTATTGCGTTTCACGCCAAGACGTTTGTAACGATAGCTTGAGCTAATTTTTCGTAACAGACCTCGAGCTTAGGCATCTCCAGTGTGCAAACAGAATCAAACAAGCGAACCAAGTGATGTATGTTGCAACGGTTATTCACCGACACAAGCAAGCTCTTTAAGGGATGGCCAAAGCAAGAGATTGCTTACCTCCATTATGCCTTTGTCGAAGTGAATGTGACGGATCAAATAAATCAATTCATACTGTCAAACGCTACATGTATTCACAAAGTCCCTAGCAAGTGAGTGAAAAAACATGGCTGCAAGCATGAGGAAGGCACACTGCAATGTCTTTACAACAGACGCAGAGCGCCGCATTGCTTGGCAATGCAGCTTTATCGATTTTAGCCTTCAGTCGAGTATTCTCACATTTCTGCCCTGTGTACAGCTGACATTGCAGAGTTTGCTTCACCACATAATACAACTTCCTCATTTGAACGCCGTGGTGACTGCCACTGTTAGTTCTTAAACAAGTTATACTCTTCTGCTACTAATCGCTCACCAAATAGGATAGGTGGCACACCAATCTAAGATTGGTTTTATTTATATGTCATATTTATATTTAGTGATTCATGATAAAAACACTGATAAACGAGCGGAAAAGGGTTTACGATGTATATATGCATCAAAATAATTCGCAGACACTAGATGCAACTATGAATCATGCAACCTGTTTATCAAAGTAAGCTACAAGACCAAGTATGAAAGAGAAACTAACATACCTTGTGACATCCATGGATCAGTTAACCTACCTGCACAGGCTCACCGTTCAATGAACACGGTCAAAGATGTGATTGAAATTAGCATTGCACAGATCTGGCCGACGAAGAATTCTTCGAAGGCTGGAAGGGGGAAAAGATCACACATATTATGTGTCAAAATTCAACAGCACGACAAGAAAGATTTATCGGCGTCGAATGAAACGCGAATTGCAGAGCACGTGGCCCGAGCCACCGCTTAAACTCAAAGCCACTAAAACAGTGACCAAAAATGTGGGTAATCTCTCTTTCTAGGAATTGGTAAAACATGAAAGTGAGACCTGTCTTCACAGAGGTAGTTGAGAGTTAACTGTACATTGTTTCACCACAAAGACGAATAAATGAATGCTACCGCAACAAATTACAAAGTACGTTAAGAATGGCAAACAGCAACAGCTGGAAAACTTGCATTTCGCATTTCAAGCAATAAGCACGCATGAAATGAGCATATACAGGAGGCGCACATACTAACAAATGTCACATCTCAACACCTAAAGTGCCCTCTAAACAGCAAGAACAACGCACGAAACGAACGGACAAGTATTCACAGGACAAGCACGAACTGTCAGAATTCTTATTTCGTGTGTGAGTAGCATGCTAATTTGGTAAATACGGCCGCAGCAGCGAGTGCAGTGACTTTCGTGCTCTCTGGACACACGAGTCCGATAAACGTGCACGCAGGAAAGACCACGTTCTGTGTAGGTGACAAAACGAGAGGCCCAACCTTTAGAGTGGCCCAACATGCACTCATTATAAAGTATATTTCGTTCTTATAATGGTGAAAATAAGAACAAAATAGACTTTATAATGAGTGCACACGCACGCATCGTGCAGGATGTGGAAGTGCTTGGCAAGGTGCGATGCAGTGACCATAGACTGGTACGGTCTCGAATTCGCCTATACTTGAAGAAGCAACGACAAAAATTGATACGCAAGAAGCCAATCAATGAGCTAGCACTGAGAGGGAAAGTAGAGGAATTCAGCGTTTCACTTCAGAAGAGGTACTCGGCTCTTATCGAGGGAACCAGCCTTAGCGTTGACGCAATGAATGATAATCTGACGAGTATCATTATGGAGTGTGCAGTGGAAGTTGGAGGTACCGTACTTAGACAGGACATTGGCAAGCTGTCCCAGGAGACGAAGAACCTCAATAAAAAGCGTCAAAACATGAAAGTCTCTAGTACAACAGACAAAATAAAACTGGCAGAGCTTTCTAAGTTGAATAATAAGCATAAGGTATTCGATGTAATAAGGTATAACATGGAGAGAATTGAACACACTCTGAAAAACGGAGGAAGCGTCAAAGCAGTAAAGAGGAAACTTAGGATAGGCAGTAATCGGATGTATGCACTAAGGGACAAAGAAGGCAAAGTAACAACCAACATGGATAGGACAGTTGAAATAGCGGAGTTTTACAGAGACCTGTACAGTAGCCGGGACAACCATGACCTTAATACTATATGAACTAGCAGTAACCCAGATGACATCCCACGAGTACCAATGATAGACGAAGTCAGAAAAACCTTGGAGAGCATGCAAAGAGGTAAAGCTGCTGGTGAGGACCAGGTAGCATCAGATCTGCTGAAAGATAGAGGACAGATTGTGTTATAAGACTCTGGTACTTTTCCCGTCAGGAGACACCTCGTAAACAGGGTGGCCAGTTTTTCTAACACAATCTGTCCTCCATCTTTCAGCAGATCTGGTGTTACCTGATCCTCACCAGCAGCTTTGCCTCTTTGCATGCTCTCCAAAGCTTTTCTGACTTCTATCATTATGTGGGCGAGAGCTATTCGAAAACATACAGTGTGCTTCAGTGAGCCATGGCACAGCCTAGAATAGACACTTGCTTAATTTTTACATGACAGTAAATAGTAAATAGTCTACAATAAGAATTTGATAGTTGTGGTATTTCTCACTTCATTTTCAATTTTCAGTGAAAATGCTGTCATCTCTCATTAGAGTGCATAAGTTTTTGGCATGAACAGAATTAGTTGTGCATCTCGGATAACACACGCTTTCATTCTAGAGGTAGGATCTCTGCTTTAGCTGTCTTGTCCATAAACCCTGGTCCAATTTTTATATTTGGTCATCGAATCACAACCTGTAGTTAATTTAACACATGACTGCCTCAGCAGTAAACAGTCTTGCATATGTTGCCTAACTGATCTAGTCATTTCTGTTTTTAAAAGGACTTCAAACATATCTGCTGAAAGACTCTACATGTTGGACACAGTACAAGCAACGAAAAGTTCTTGGTGTGTTGCTGAAGCCAACATTTGAATAATTTGCTTTTCAAAATCTTGGCTCCAGCGCCAGCTCATGTTCCAAGGATCCTCCCATGAACTTCTACCTTATTTAAATTCAGAAGTAACGGTCATGAGACAGTCTTAAGCTGAATTTTCCGAATGTCTTAGTGTGTGTCAGTAGACGTGGCACATCAATCATGAGAGATGCATTTCTAGACTTGTTCATTCGCAAGTGCGCAAAATTAAGCAATTCTGTTTATTAGTGTATTGAGCAGAGAAAATTTAAATTCGTTTGTGAGGTGATGTTACCAAATTAATTTTTTAGTGATTAGGCTTAATTTTGGTCACGAAATAGTTCCAGTACTATTACTCCTGTCCTGATGTATCTTGAGCGGCGACAGGTCTACAACTAGGGCTTTCCACTGTATGAGTTAGAAGTTTCCCGGTAGAATATTACCAAAGTTAAAAGCGATCCTAAGGAAAAAAACGTGGTCTGAGGCTTCGATTTGACGGGCGTACCTTTTTGCCCGAGCATAGAGCCACCCTCCTCCTCTGAGCGAGGGCGAGGGAAGACGCGGGCGCCTCACGTTTATTAGCGTTTCTCGTTAAATTTTTTATAACTGGATCTTCCGGTTGCCTTAAGTTATCAAAAATATTTTTACACGAAAAAAACCGGACTGTTGTGTTCTAAAAGAAGTTATTAGCTATTTTTTGGCGGCGTCTGTAGCTCCTTTTGAAAAATTGTTTTATTGAAATGAGCTTTTTGCTGATTACCACCTTAATTAGGGGCCTAGAGTGTACGGAATTGGGCCTCCTGGTAGCCTAAGGGGTGCTGTTTGTTATAATAAGCGGACAAAATTTAAATGCGTTTGCAAGGTGATATTACCAATTTATTCTTTTTAGTGATTAGGCTTAATTTTGATTGCGGAATAACTCTGGAACTAATAAACCTAGCCTGATCAAACTTCAGCAGCGTCAGGTCTACCCTAAGGAATTTCAACTTTATAAGTAAGAAGTTTCCCGATAGAATATTAACGAAGCTATAAGCGATCGTGAAAAACACTTGGTCCGACTGTTGTTTTCACAGATTCAGTTTACGCTTCTAAAATTTAAAATTTTTGTTTGTAATAGCAGTATTTGTAGCGGTTGAATTCCTTGTATCTTCACGAACAAATTGACACCACTCTGACCCTCCTAGAACCAAAATTGCTAAAGTTATAGGTAGATATGTGCAGAGCTCACTTACCCGTGCTGCTGACGCGGCCGCCATAGAGAAAGAAGAAAGAGAGGACACTCTGCGAAACCTGGCCTTAGGAAGTGCGTCACGACTACGTAATGAACTAGTGTTCTCAGCAAACGTCAGAGGACGCAAGCGCAAAAAAACAGTTATAATGAATGCACAGAGTTGTTTTTAAAAATAATAGTTATACGCCCAAATTTGGTATGTTCTTTATACATAAAAACGATTTATTCAACACACCTTAAGCGATTATTTTTCTTCAGCGGTACTGTCATAAACACCATCCACCCAGCGACAAGCCCATGCATGACTGACAGCGGGAAGCTTTCGTCGCTTTCGTCAACGTCGGCGTTTTCGTGCGTGAGATAACAGGTGAGGCACGTTTTCAAGCGAAGCTTGTTGAATGACATGTTGTTGGGCTTGTTGGGTCATTTTTTCAGAAAACGGCTACACCTCGCGAATAAGACACCATGCAACAAACATAGAAAGATGTACACACACGTTGCGCTTCGTGTGTGCGAGTTTGTTTCTTACGTGGCGTCTCATTCGCGCAGTTGTAACCTTTTTCTGAAGCTTGTAAGGACGGGGAGGTTCGCTAAAAAGAAAGTTTGCGGCTATATGCGGCGGCTAGACGGGAACATTGTGCAATGTATGCAGTATACCAAAAGCGGCACGTCAAGCCGAGGTGACGCGTACTACGTCTGCCACGGACGCGAGCGTCTGTGCGCTGAGCATAACTGGGAAGCTAGGTCATAGGCTCGGTGGAAAATATTGAGAAGCGTTCGCTGGGCCTCGCATGCTTCACGACGCGTTTCCCGAAGGCTCGGAACACGAATAATTCTTGGTGTGCCGGAGGCAAATCTCGACTAGCCAAGTGGCCATCATCTTCGTTTCTTCGCTAGCCTTGTGCCACTAGTGCAAGCTGCCCACAAATTTTTTTGACGTTTCCAATATAATTTTACCGCACAAATTTCAACTACGATTTTTCTTCCCAATGTACTGCTGATACTGCGTACGCACGAAGGTGTCCTAAAGTTCCCAGGCCGCAATACCATTGCATTACAAGGGATAGTGGCTTGGAAACTTCTGAAGAGATTTGTACGTGGTCTTGACTTCTATCTTTGTAAGTCAGTTTTATGGGTCAGAGATGTATCACTGGTTTTGTATTGTGCATCGATTAGCTAATCATTCAAAGGGGTTTGCTGGTACACTTATGACGTGCACATATCTTTTTCGTAATTTGACAGCGAAGCATCCACTTACTAACATTTTCAGACCACGCCGATGCCATACCGTCCGGCGGTCCAAGCTACGGCAGCTACTGCTGTGTATCGTGGTGCTTCAACAATGGCAGAACCCGCAAGAAGCCTGGGACGAGTTTCTTCCGCATATCAATGGATGGCAAGTGTGTTAAAGCTTTTGTATGGTTTGCATGTCTTTAGGCTTACCGTTCGTACTTGCTCAGTGAGGGTAACAATAAAAAATCACTATTCAAGCACTTTCCCTTTCAGCTGATAGTTCATTGCAAATGCAGGATGAAAGCATGGATTCAGTATGCTGGACGCGATGATCTCCTGAGTAAGCCTGCCAGCCTATTGTACGCAACGCACAGGGTTTGTAGCGACCATTTTACTGCTCAAAGTGTCATGGACCCTGGGCACACAAGGCTTACAAGAATGGCTGTTCCCAGTGTGCAACCAGCTGCACCATGTAAGTGATTGACAAACTCAATTATGTGCAATAGCAGCCACTTGTATTGAATCAGTGGCGACAGTTAACCGCGAATATCTTTGTAGCCGATGGAGAAACCTCACTATAGAAGTAACACTTGGAAAGTCTTAAATTTTGTGAATTGTGGGCTATTACCTTCCTAACAGCAGCTTTACATTTCTGTCGTTTTTTGATGCTCTTGACCTGCGCAACTTGTTTTGAAAGACTTTAAAGGGCTATTTCACGTTATCTTCAAGCCTGAGTGCACTTGTACATATACCTTTCATCAGTGAAAGCTGGCACTGTTGATAATTCCAAAAATCACAAATTACTTGTTTCCTAGTTGGTGCCTTCTCTTTTCTTCCACGTTCGACCAATTGATGCGTTTGAAAGAGCTGTTTAATTTTACCCATGCTACAAGCATTGTAACTTGTACCAACTGCACATATATGCAGGTTCTCTGAGCGTCTCTTCAAATAGTGACTGTGACATGACTGCAGAAGCTGCACTGCAAGGTGCGGATGAACTTCAGTTTCTGTTAGTTTAAGCCTCTTACTGACACAATGACATAATTTCATTTCTTCAGGACCTGCGGTAGAGGCTTCAAAAAGCGAATCTCACACATTGAGGTGCCCCGATGAGCAGGGTGCGTTCAGTGTTGCGATTTCTTTTTTTTTTGCCCAAATTGACTGTTGACCAAACCTCTGCAGGTGGCAGCTCCCGTGAAGCTGGTGAAAAAATTTCTGCTGACTTCGTCTTGCCGGGAAAAACCTCAACCAGTCGTTCAGCTGTCTCAAAAGGAACTTGTGTGACCGGTAAGTTGTATGTTCATTTCAACACCAGAGTGGGTTGATATAAAGACTTCCGCAGGCCGCTCACAAGATTGTTCTGACAGCACTGTCCGAGGCACTGAACAAGCTTCACAAGACCCTCCAGAAGACGTCTCCGCCAACAGCTCCACGCCTGAGTGCACTACAGAAAATGGTGACTATGCTTTCATTGCAGCTGTTTTTAATGTGCTATTTTATGTTTAGGACATTCTGAGGAAACTATCCTCAAAAGGACACTACATGTGCACTTAGAAAATGTAAGGGTGGGCTCTCAGTGATTTTCATTTTTTTGTGCATTGTCAACATTGTGAATGGTTTGTTTTTAAGTAGTGGAATCGAAAACTTTGCACCACAGAAAGTTGTGCACCTTGGGTGTGAAAGAGCTAGGAAAGTGCTCGTATGGGATTAGTTGTTATTCGCTTTTATATCCATTTTTTTGTTTATTGCAGTGCGTTCCTGTGTGCCAGCGACAATGTCTCCATCAATGAAGTTCAAGCAAACCATTAAACATCTGCAAGCCAAAGTAGCAGCAAAGCGAAAAACTATCAAAAGACTGCAGAGACTGCCTCACCAAGCACCGTCATCGACTTCAAGGGCCCTTGGAGTTATCCGACCGCACGTCACCGAGGAGGTTTTTAAACTTCTTTCTGCACATGTTCGCTTGAGGCCCAAACGCAAGGGCAAGCGGTTTCCCGTGTGGTTCAAGAAATTCGCTCTTCACTTAACTTCCGAGGTCCGCGAGCATACCGATTTCTGGCTCCATATTTTTCTTTGCTCTCCCGGCGTTGATTAAGGAGGTGGCTAGCTAATGTAAAGATGACTCCAGGCATAATTCCAGGAATTCTTTCTTCCATTGTAACTAATACTCAAGCTTGGAATGAATGGGACCGAGTGTGCACTTTAGTTTTCAACGAAATAGTACTCAAAAAGAATTTGTACTATGATGCTGCAAGAGACGTTGTCCAGGGTTTTACAGAGGATGGCACTCATCGCACTTCAACCATTGCTGATCGAGCACTGGTTTTTCTTCTTGTTGGTGTTTCGAGAAAGTGGGTTCAACCAGTTGCTTTTACTATAGGGCACAAATCAACACCATCATCTGTTATGCATAACTTGCTGGTGTCACTCATTTTGGAGCTTAGGAGCAATAATATTGCAGTGAAAGCAGTCATTTGTGACCAGGGGCAGTTCAAATGTAAGTCTCACTTACCAACTAAGAGTGACTGTAGCAAAGCCTTTTTTTGAAGTTAATGGTGAACGGGTTTATTACATTTTTGATGTTCTGCATTTAATTAAAACAACGCGCAATAATGTCCAAGCCCACAAGTTTATACATTGGGGATGACATCAATAACTGGTCGCACATTGTAAGCCTTTACCAATCGTCACATGAGTTGCGGTTGCGATTGGCTCCAAAGTTGACTGAACGGCACGTTCATGGGAAACCTTTTTCTAATATGAAGGTCAGCAGAGCAACTCAGGTCCTCAGTGGCATCAGTTTCGATTGCTATCACGGGAATGGTGTATGCGTAGGTGCTGCCTGCCTCGGCCATCACTACAGCTCAGTTTTGTGATCGTATGGACAGGATTTTCGATGCCTTTAACAGCTTGAGTAAAAAAAAAACTTCGCAAAAGCTGCGGCATGCAATCATGAAAAATGATTCAGAGCTGATTGACTTCCTCTGAGGCCAGCTTCCCTAGATTGCATCATGGCAGTTTATTGGCAAACGTCAACCACAAACCATCGTAGGTTGGCAAATTACAATTCAGGCTATTGTCAACTATGGGACGACCTCTCCAAATATTACAATTTTGAATACCTGTTAGCACGCAGGCTTCAACAGGATCCTCTGGAGAACATATTTGGCCACATTAGGCAAAAAACAGGGTTGCAACACCAACCCAATGTAGCACAATTTATTTGTGGCCTGAAGCACATCTGCATAAGAAAACTCTTCAAGCTGTCAGAATACGGAAATGTCGAGGATGATGAATGTGACCCTCCTCCAGGAGCAGCTCTCGGCATTCTCCCTCACCAGTGCGTCTCTTGTGGATAATGAGGAGTGTGCACAGCCACAGCCTGACGACTTTCCGTTTTAGACGATCTCTCTGAACTTGCGACCAACATTCACTCCAATATTATCGATGACTCCGCTGCATATTACTGGTTTTCTCATCACACTTCCTTCGGAATGCATGTGACGGTTGCAGTTGCCCACAGTTACTGAAAGACGACAGTGAGACGCTTAAGGGTACCCACCAGTATTTCACAATGCTCAAAGCATATCACGTCCCCAGCAAACTTTTTGGGAATCTCACTGTGCCATCAGAAGCAGCTTTTGCATACGTACAACAACTTGAATTTCACTTTCTTGCCATTATTGAGGCCACTGCACAACACCTGAAAGTTTGCGATGTTTTTATCACCATCTGTCAAATGTTGGAGATTTTCATTTCTGCTCTGCTGGGTGTCGCGCTAAGTTTCTGAAAATGTTTTGCCGGGTTCGTTCATGGTGGCATGTGCGTTTTGTGAATCGAAATTTAGATAGGGTTAGGTTCCAGTCTTCAATCTCAGCGCATACAAACTTGACAAGTTCAAAGGTTAGCAATTAGCAGCGGGTTTACACTAAAGTATTCGAGTTGAGCCGAATCCTGCATTAGCTTTGTTATGTTATTACTTCGTTACAGCAGACTTCATTATGGTCTTATATGCTTATATTCAGTTCAACTGGACTAACAACTCCTTCGTTGCATACATTGTTTTGGTTATTCGCTATGAGGAGTAGGGACACTGCATTCGCTCGAAGTGATTTGCATAACCTTAAAAAAATGTTGGGTATCCTGTCTGTATTTTTGTAGCAAATGCGGGCGAACTGTACACTTTACTGTGGGCCGCTTGGTCACTGTGTATGCTTTATCTCTCCAGCTCAAGTAAGATATCGATAACAAAACCGCTTGTTGAAATCTCTTCGAGCGGGTAAAGAACACAGTATGAAGTGGGCACGGTTCACATTATCACGCTTTTCCTATTTTAGCTTCTCATCAACCTCCTCATCTCGCCCATTAAAATTTTCAAAAGAATACCCAAACTTGTAGCGTTTGATGGGGCTCCGGATGCTGCCATTTTATTTTTATATAGCTTGTGAGTGATAACGTACGATGTAGAGCCTTTGTGAAAAATAATGAGCCAAAGTGGTTTCCTTCTGCTATTTATTAGCCCTGTAATACCACTCTCGTAGTACCAATTAAGGTCCACAATTCTGGATAAGTGATGACTGCAATATATTTCAGCTCGCAAGCGTCACAGCAACACCCAGATGCGAATCACTTGGGATCTTAAGTTTTTGATAAAGGCGACGCATAAGAAGAGCCACAAGACCTGCCAGTGTTGTAGCATAAAGTTTGTCTTTCACGCAGTGAGCAAGCTGCAAAGCCCTACCTTTCTGAGGAGAAGAAGGCATCAAGTCTGCTTTTTTTATTTCGGACTAGCTGTTCTTAAGCACAGCCAGCACACTGCACGTTTGCCTTTCTGCTATATTGTGTCGTGTGGTTTTTTGCGCTCTTTTTTTCTATGCATTATTTCGGTTAACCCCAGGCATGATTCGCGACTTCAATGCTGTGTATATGTCACTTCTTCATAAGCATTGTGCGCGGTGTTTTGCCATAGATCCTTACTTACCCACTGGCCCGGTGTGTCATACTTCACCAGCTTCTCGGCTTCTGCCAACTCTAGCGATGGTGTGCGTTGTCTGTGTTCTCTCTGTATTTGTTACAATTTATTTGTAAGGCGAGATGCATTTGTTGTCTACCTTTGTCATATTGTGCTTTTTATATTCTCAGACTCTACCTTGCCTTTGAATAAAACAATGCGGATACTCTGTCTCTTTGACTGATATATACATTGATCACTAGTTCCCAAAAGAAAAACACAAGCGTGATGAACAAAACCGTAGTGAATTAATCATTACCTGCATCTCTTTTTTATTATAACTTAATCGAAATAAAAATTACGTCACGACCAATTCGCACGAACCACTGAACAAAAACAAAACAGGGAATCGCTAAATCAAAACGACCTACAAAAACTATCCATTTGGGCGATGAAAAATGGTTCTGAAATCATGAACTTTCGTCATAGCCAACGTCGGTTACGCAAAGTATTTCAAAATTTGTGCCAGTGAACCAAAACAGGAAGCGCACGCCACTTGCTCTCACCAACCACCAGGTGTGCTAGGGTCGATTGAGCCACTGGGGTCTACGGCAGTGTCCCACTCTTAACCTTTTTTTTTATTTCTCTATGCGGCCACTCCCTATCTAGCAGCACAGCACACCAGTCCCATGCGCAGTATTTCTTGACATGTCTGCATGCACATCTCTTTGTGTGCCGAGATGTGCGAGCCTCTTACACAGGCCTGCGAGTTTTCTTGATGCGGAACAGACCAATCTGACATCACTGTTGGCAGCAACCTTTTTTAACCTGTGTGAGATACTTCCTAGGTGCGGCATATCCACTAGATTATACTTCCCTTGACCTCGAAAATAACAATCACTCCTATGTTTCTGAGACTCTTGAACAATATGTAGCCACACTGGTAATCAACGT
>WOVY01011772.1:0-42500 GCA_013436015.1 Rhipicephalus annulatus
TTCCAAACAAGTGCAAATAACGTAAACGAAGATTGACAACTAAGAAAACCGTAAGAAACAATTTCAATATAAATAACTAACACATTTAAATATTTATCAAGAGATATACATACCTAGTGAGCATGCACACATAAATATATTTAAACCAATACAAATATAAATGCACAAGTAAGATCAGGCAATGCGTGTGGTTAGTAAAATTGTTTGAGTTGAAGCCGGAAATAATGTATTGAAGGGCTTGATTTACTGTTGATGGAAGTGAATTCCTGATGATGAAATTGCAGTAAACAATGCTGTCATTTTACCGTAGTTAGTGTTTACTTTTGGAAGCAGAATGAAGCAATTTTCAGATAACCATGTTATTATTATTGTGAAGATGTGTTAAAAGAAGTATGTCAGTTGGAATGTCATCTGTTCTGCTTCTGAATAATAAAACACCAAGTTTGAGTTCAAAAGTGGAGGTGATAGCTAGAATTTCGATAGTGCTAAGAGAGGTGCTGCTGATGCAGTCTGTGAACTATGAGTGATGTTAAGGATTGCTCTTTTCTGAAGGTGAATTATGCATACCAAATGAGTGGTGTGTGTACCTGTTGGCCCAGGATGAAATGCAATGATTAAGGTGACTGTGAGTAAATGCATAGTGAAGTGATTTGAGAATTCGTTGCTGACCCCAATGTCTTGAGCGAATTAGTATGCGGATCCATAAGCAGTCTTCTTGATGACATAGTTATTATGAAAGTTATACTTAAGGTGAGGATCTAGTGTTACATTTAGAAAAAGTAACAAAAATTGGTGGTGTAATGTCTCAGTTATCTCTGTGTATTTCCCGGATTTATTGTCACGTTTTTTATGGGAGTGAAATAATATGAAAGCTGTTTTAATAGGGTGATTTTCAATAAGTTGTATTGAACCATTAAAGAAGACTCTTGACATATGTGTTTAACTGTGGTAGCATATTAGTGAGATCTGTGTCACTGGAAAGTTTGTAGTATCTCGGCATAAAAGATGCAGTCAGAAAAAAGTAAGCGATGATGGTAACTCATCAATGTAGACGAGAAATAAGAGATGTCCCGAACTTGAGCCTTGTGGAACTCCCTAGTTAGTTTTCATAAGAGAGGTTAAAGCACCCGCCGCAGTTCACAACTGGGTCCTGGTAGCAAGGTAACCTTGTATAAGGGCTAAAGTAGGCTCACAAATTCCAGGGATTCAAGTTTTAGCATTCAAGACAGAGTGGTAATGGTATCAAATGCTTTAGTTAAGTCAACGAGTACCGCTCCTGTCCATAGACCTTTATCAAGAAACTGTTTTAAGCTATCAGTTAGTTTTATTAGTGCTAATTCGTCGACAGCTTAGAGAGAAAACCAAACTGCTTAGATGACAAAGAGTACATTTTGTTAGGTAGCTTGTAAGGTGATTACCATAAACTTCTCAATAACCTTACTTAAAACGAGATATGTTATTGGGCGATAATTAGAAAAATCTTTTCGGTCTCCCTATTTAAATATACGTGCTACGTTTTCTTGTTTGAGAATAGTAGGAAAAATGCCAGAACGATTTTGTTGTTGATAAGATCTGAAAGCACAAATGATAAGTCGGGGGCAAAAAGTTCGATTTTGGAAAGATAAATTGAATATAGGTCATATCTGTCGTCTTCACACTTTTTATAGTGCGTAGAACTTCATCAGGTGATGTGGGTTTCGTGAAAAGTGAGCAAGACAAGCGAGACAAGCGAACATGAAGGCAAGGTAGCGACAGTCGATACCGAGTAGTTGCAAAATGATTCGTTAAATAAATTGGTGATAGCAATGACGTTGGTTATAGTGCTGGTGCCATTCGAAAATACTGTTTGAAGCATTTCTGGCTGAACAAGATGTAAAAACTAAAAAAACTGCTTTTTTATGAACTAAAAAAATAAACAAGGACATTACGTGCAGTTTTTTTCTACAGTCACTCCCATTCTCAAGCACTTTCTTTTGATAGTAGGTCGTTAGCTGTGTGTTAGTAGGAAGTAGGAAAAGTGTTTGTGAATAACTTTAAAGCAGGCCCGAAGAGACAAGTTGAATGGCCTGAGCTTTACTTTATTGTATAGACCTTTTTATGCTGCGCGCAGCAGTCCTTCTTTTCCTCCAGTCTTTTGTATCCGCAAACCAGGTAGGCGATGGGGGCAACGTAATCACTCTGGCATGGTGTAAAAGTGATTTCAGCAATATTTTCAATCAGTTGAACTTGCGCTGTTACAGTTGGACGAAAAGTAGCGCATAATCATTTTATCGAAACCGTCTTTTTACTACCCGTCATGATGACCCAGTGGTTATGGCGCTCCATTGCTGACCCGCAGGTCGAGGAAATGAATCCTTGTCGTTTTTTGATGTAGACGAAAATGCGCGAGACCTGTGCACTTTGATTCAGGTGGACGTTAAACATCTAAAGTGGTAAAATTTCCGCAACACCCCACTGTGGCATCTCTCATAACCATATTGTGGTTCTCATAATCGTCTCTCAAGATCACCTTGTAACCCGCAAAAGATCACAGTGTCTATGATTGAGATCAGTATTGTTTTCCGTTTAATTCATTTTCTGCTTGCGCTATTACTCCACCTTTTTAGCCATTGACTCAACTGTCAGTGAATCTAGAAAATTTGTCGCTTAAGGAGCAGCAGTCTTGTGGCAGTCACGCTCATTTTGGCTTCTGAAATCGTCGAGCGCCTTCTTTAGACTTTGAACGCAGAGGAGACCATGCTTGCACCAAGAACTTAAGGAGTTCCGTTGCCTCAACTTTCTTTTCCAAAAAGCACACATGTCTTGCTCCCTCATCAAACTTGGAATACACCAGCAGCTAAGAAAAGATTTCTTATCAGTGAGGTTGTAACTTCAGTTTGCCCTTACTAACTGAGGGAAAGCTGCACGTAGTGAGCGCCTGGTTTACATCGTTACATGTCGTCTTTAGGAAACGTCCTCTAGTCTCGTCGTGCCGCAACTCCTGGTGTCTTGACCCGTTAAACAAGTAAGGATCAATGTTGTCAGGAATCGTGGTTTTGTGGATGCATCATGCTCCGATCGGTTTTCAGGAGTTTTCTCGGCACACGAGTCGTATTCAGGCAGTGCTGAACTACAGTTTGGAACCGTTTCCTCGGCTGCTGTAGCGTTTTCGCCAGTTGTGTGTGCATGGGGAGCAGCGTCGCCTTTCGAGAAATAATCAAACCTTTACTTTACAACGTTAGACGTGGCTAGATTCCACTATAGCGCAGCTATCGAGTCTCATAGTGGGGCGCTGATTGACACAGAACACCCCAGCAATCCGTGTAGGCAGCTTATTTCAATTTGGTGACTTCACATTGCTATAGAAAGCAACGTGGTCAGCTAAGTTCGGGCAGTGATACTGAATGTTCAAGCTAAGTTCGGGCAGTGATACCGACGATACATGTAGGCTGGTAATATTCCGCCTTAAACACTAGCTCTCGTTTTTCTCCAGGTGGAAAGATTCGCCAAGTATACATTTCATCCGCTTCCCTTCAGGTGCCGGTAATGTCGCGAGCGCCATATCTTACTCTGCGCGCGAATCTCTCGCGCTTGTGATTGCGCTCTTACAGAAGGCTGGTGGGTTTTGTGCGGCTGTGGTGCCATACCAAAAACGGGAATGAACGTGAAGATGTTGATGCGAGCAATGAAGTTCCAGCGCCTCGCATCAGATTACCTGAAACAGACAACCGGCAGACACGGATGGTGCACAGCACAGTGTAAGTAAACTTTTGTTGCATGCGCTGGCAGTTCTCGTTCGAGTTACGCATTCTGAGAAATTAATTATGGTGCACTATGCTCTAAATAAGACCGGAGTCTTTTCCTCCATCATTACTGAACCGATCACTCGAGATTTTGCGTGGTACGAGGCTGCTCTTGTTCGCGATGGCGTAAGCGTCACCAACATGAATGCATGAACTAGTTATAACAGTGTATACATGTCATATCTATGGTGCGCAGTGAAATATTCTTTATGGTTTCTAATCTGTTAGCGTAAAAGAAATGACGGCTGCACGCTTGCTGCAACAAGTTTGGGTCGATAAACTTCCAGAATGCGTCAGGTATGCCAGTTCATGGTTTTCTATAATTGCTTTCAATATATTTAAAGTCAACGGTTGCGTCTTGGAATTAGCAACATTTTATTCAAAAAAGTGACGTTTGCATAGGCTCATGTTTTGCACCAGTCTTGAGTGACATCTTTCTCGCTCATAAAGATCGCCACATTCAAAAAGATCTCGACTTGTCTCTCGACTTGTCTCTCGTTGTGAAGGCCTGTAGGTTTGTTGATGATTTCATTGTATTTATTGATTGTTTGGACACTGTTTTTGAAGTTGTTGTCCTTAGTCTTCTAGAATTTTTTACGAAGCACTTGTATCCTCTTGAACTTACCCATGAGCTACCGTCTGGAAATTCAATTAGGTTCTTAGACTTAACACTCTGTCTTAGAAGTAATCATTTGTGCTGGCAGTTTTCACCTAAAAGTGGTAAACCCCTTTTACCTTTCCACACAGCTCATTGTAAATTGGTGATAAGAGATATCATTAAAGGTTGCCTGGTAAACGCTCTCAAGAGCTCATGCCCACACTTGATGCAATGCAGTTTCAAAGCATATGTATAGCGCCTCTTAAGCGCTGGTTACTCGAGCGCCCTAATTTATGCTGTTGCGGAAAAACTTTTGAAGCGAATCAAAAATCAAGGAGGGCGATCTCAGCCTAAACAACGCGTCTGTTCTTATGAAATGTGTTGCAGTTATCTGCATAACGTGTCGGCCTTATCTGCATAACGTGTCGCATCGGCTGAAAAAAAACGATAAACGCACTGGTGTCACTGTTGTGTTTTTCGCCTCAGAAAACCTTGCAAAGCTTTGTAAGCTGGTGAATAATTCATCATCATCATCATCATCATCATCATCATCATCATCAGCCTGTCTACGTCCACTGCAGGACAAAGGCCTCTCCCATGTTCCGCCAGTTAACCCGGTCCTGTGCTTGCTGTTGCCAATTTATACCCGCAAACTTCTTAATCTCATCTGCCCACCTAACCTTCGGTCTCCCCCTATCCCGCTTCCCTTTTCTGGGAATCCAGTTGGTGACCCTTAATGAACAGCGGTTATCCTGTCTACGTGCTACATGCCCGGCCCATGTCCATTTCCTCTTCTTTATGCAGCTATGATATCTTTAACTCCAGTTTGTCCCCTAATCCACTCTGCTCTCTTCTTGTCTCTTAAGGTTACACCTACCATTTTTCTTTCCATTGCTCGCTGCGTCGTCCTCAATTTAAGTGAACCCTCTTTATGAATCTCCAGGTTTCTGCTCCGTAGCTAAGTACCGGCAAGATACAGCTGTTATATACCTTCCTCTTGAGGGACAGTGGCAATCTACTTGTCATAATTTGAGAGTGCCTGACGAATGTGCTCCACCCCATTCTTATTCTTCTATTTACTTCAATCTCGTGGTTAGGCTCTGGGGTTATTACCTGCCCTAAGTAGACATAGTCTTTTACAACTTCAAGTGCACTATTACCTATCGCAAAGCAATGCTCCTTCCGAGGTTGTTGTACATTACTTTCGTTTTCTGCAGATTAATTTTAAGACCCACCTTTCTGCTCTCCTTGTCTAACTCCGTAATCATGAGTTGCAATTCGTCCCCTGAGTTACTCAGCAATGCAATACCATCGGCGAAGCGCAGGTTACTGAGGTACTCTCCATTAGCTCTTATCCCTAACTGTTCCCATTCTAGGCTTCTGAAAACGTCCTGTAAGCACGCAGTGAGTAGCGTTGGGGAGATTGTGTCCCCCTGTCTTACACCCTTCTTTATTGGTATTCTGTTGCTTTCTTTATGAAGCACTAAGGTAGCAGTTGATCCCCTGTAGATTTCTTCCATAATGTTTATATATATTTCATCTATGCCCTGATTCTGCAGTGCCTGCATGACGGCTGATATTTCTACTGAATCAAACGCCTTCTCGTAATCTATGAAGGCTATGTATAGTGGTTGGTTATACTCTGAGCATTTCTCTATTACCTGATTGATAGTATGAATGTGGTCAATTGTTGAGTAGCCTGTTCTAAATCCTGCTTGTTCCTTTGGCTGATTGAATTCTAATGTTTTCTTTACTCTGCTAGCAATTACCTTTGTAAATAGCTTGTATACTACAGAGAGCAAGCTGATCGGCCTGTAATTATTCAAGTCCTTGTCATCTCCTTTCTTATGTATTAAGATGATGTTAGCGTTCTTCCAAGACTCTGGTACTTTTTCCGTCAGGAGACACCTCGTAAATAGAGTGGCTAGTTTTTCTAACACAATCTGTCCTCCATCTTTCAGCAGATCTGATGTTACCCGATCCTCACCAGCAGCTTTGCCTCTGTGCATGCTCTCCAAAGCTTTTCTGACTTCTATCATTACCGGTGGGGTGTCGTCTGGGTTACTGCTAGTTCTTATAGTATTAAGGTCGTGGTTGTCTCGGCTACTGTACAGATCTCTGTAAAACTCCTCCGCTATTTTAACTATCCTATCCATATTGGTAGTTATTTGCCTTCTTTGTCCCTTAGTGCATACATCCGCCTTTTGCCTATCCCAAGTTTCCTCTTCACTGCTTTGACGCTTCCTCCGTTTTTCAGAGCGTGCTCAATTCTCTCCATGTTATACCTTCTTACATCGCATATTTTACGTCTATTAATCAACTTCGAAAGCTCTGCCAGTTCTATTTTGTCTGTTGTACTTGACACTTTCATGATTTGACGCTTCTTAATGAGGTTCTTCGTTTCCTGGGAAAGCTTGCCGGTGTCCTGTCTAGCTACCCTGCCTCCAACTTCCACTGCACACTCCGTAATGATACTCGTCAGATTATCATTCATTGTATCTACGCTAAGGTTGGTTTTTTCGCTAAGAGCAGAGTACCTGTTCTGCAGTGACACTCTGAATTCCTGTACTTTCCCTCTCAGTGCTAGCTCATTGATTGGCTTCTTGCGTATCAGTTTCCGTCGCTCCTTCTTCAAGTCTAGGCGGCCCGTACCATTCTATGGTCACTGCATCTTACCTTGCCAACCACTTCCACATCCTGCACGACTCCTGGGTGTGCAGTCATTATAAAGCCTATTTAGTTCTTATTTACGCCATTCGGGCTCCTCCATGTCCACTTTCGGTTTTCTCGTTTTCGGTAGAAGGTATTCAAAATACGCAGATTTTTGCGTTCTGCGAATTCTACTAGTAGCTCTCCTCTGGCGTTTCTAGTGCCGATGCCATAATCTCCTACTGCCTGGTCTCCAGCCTGCTTCTTCCCTACCTTTGCATTAAAGTCGCCCATTACTATAGTATACTGTGTTTTCACCTTACTCATTGCCGATTCCACATCTTCATAAAAGCTTTCAACTGAAGCGTCATCATGGCTGGATGTAGGCGCGTAAGCCTGTACTACCTTCATTTTGTATCTTTTATTCAGTTTAATTACAATGCCTACCACCCTTTCATTAATGCTATAGTAGCCCTCTATGTTGCCAGCTATGTTTCTGTGAATTAGGAACCCTACTCCCAGTTCTCTTCTGTCTGCCAACCTCGATAGCAAATGACATGCCCATTCTGTAGCACAGTATAGGCCTCATCTGTCCTCCTAACCTCACTCAGCCCTATTATATCCCATTTAATGCCTTCTAGCTCCTCGAATAATACAGCTAGACTTCCCTCACTAGATAACGTTCTAACGTTAAACGTTGCTAAGTTCAAGTTCCAATGGTGGCCTGTCCGTATCCAGAGATTCCTAGCACCCTCTGCTGCTTTGCAGATCTGACCGCCGCCGTGGTCAGTTGCTCCGCGGCTGGTGGGGACTGAGGGCCGTGAGTTAATTGACGAATGCCTACGGGAGGGGGTGGCCAGATACTGCACCAGGGTGGCCAATCCTTCTCTGGTGAGATCATCGGTGCGTACCGGCTTTAAGCCGGTACGATCAGACAGTAGTGGGAATGCTCCATGCATGTCTTCCTTATTGTTGTTCAGCAGCGTTGGCGGCCACCCACCACGGAGCCCAACGAGGGGACGCTACAAGTTTACAAATGCTGAAACCTGCAGACGCCAGCCGTATAACGCCACTATAACCCAATGCGCCTAGACCAAGGTAGGCTATTTGCACAGGGTTAACCCTAGCCGCCAGGAAGTTTGGAAGTAAACGGAAGAGAGTAGAAGACAGGACAGATAAATGGTAAGAGATAAAGACGAAGATGTAGGGAGAGAGAGATAGGAAAAGGCGACTGCCGATTCCCCTGGGTGGGTCAGCTCAGGGGTGCCGTCTACGTGAAGCCGGGGCCAAAGTGGTGTGTTGCCGGGGGGCCTTTACGGTCCAATCACCCAGCGTCGGCTCTACCCCCAGGATCCCCTTTTCCTCGGACACGGCAAAGCCACGCACGGCTAGGCGTGGGAGGGAGTCGAAACTCCCCCGTTAGCTCGGGTCCGTGGTGTCGCTACACACCAAACGCCTACTTGCGCAGGCACCCCTGCGGTGAACATTCATTGCCCGTCGAGTAATCTCACGCTGTGAAGCGCGTCGGCATTTATACATTAGCCATCGAAGATTCCAGTGTTATCGCTAGCGGGCGGCTAAGTTCCAGAACAAACTCCAAATTCATCGCCCGACTATTCAGATGCTTCCCGATCATTCGGGCTTGGTTTGCGTTAGGCAGCAGCTAGGCTACACGTGTAATCAGGCGGTAACATTCATAACGAAAGCTGCTGCGCACGAAGAGGAAAACGCTCTCATGGACCCGTACGCGTGGCCCGAAGATATAAATTTTTAAGCACTTCTAGAAAAAAGTTTATTGAAAGCCTCGTCCTGGTGCGAGTTGGCACCTGGGGCAGACGCCTGTCCGCTTTGGTGGGGACTTCTTGAACTAAGAGGCTTTCCGAGAAATCAGCGAAGCCTTTCGTTGTACAGTTTCGTGCGACGATGCACAAATGGCCATTGAGCAACAGCTCTCCTTTGGGCAGAACTACTGTTCTGTATGGCCTAAACATAAGACATCACAGGATGCTGAAAACAGTGGTGAGACGGCTGAGACTAAATTGGGGCAGTTTCAGCTGCTATTAAAAGAAGATGCACTGTGAAACACAGAACGCGCTTTGTACCTTGTGTTATTGGTGTCGTATATCTCATTCCGCTTTCGTGCAGAGTGGTATACATAGGGCAAACCGGAAGGTGCCTTAATGACCGTTTAAGAGAGCCCAATACCAATGTGCACAACGTAGTTCAAGGACACCTCGAAATCTACTGCTGAGACTGCGGCTGCGTGCCAGTTTTTGAGCGTTGCGAGGTATTAAGCAAGCACAACTCGCAGGCCACGCGTGAGATAATTGAAGCTTATCAAATAAACAAGTTTGACGGTAAATGTGTAAGTTACCCATCGGTTGCGTTGTTGCAAAAAGAGATTGCGTATGTCGATATTTTTAAGTAACATGAGTATTTCTTTTCAGCCCATTCAACAAGAGTTTTGCTGACATTGTATCGCAGTGGTTTCTCCTGCACCTTTCTACGCATGCCCAATTTTCTCATTTTCCGCCTATATATGTACACCACTCCAATATTATATCTTTGTTGAAAGTCAGCTCTTTTCTGTCCTTGTTGTTTTCGCTTCCGTAGTTACGAAGTAATTACTTCTTGGTTGCGCTGTTCCTGCATTCAGCGACATCTCGTGGTTGCGCTGTTCCTGCATTCAGCGACATCTCGTCATTAAAAGAGGGGCGCCGCGTATTGCCGCAGAGGCTGTCAAGCGGGTGCAATGTCGATTCTTGCCCGCTTCTGGATTACGCGTGCAGTAGGGGTATGCTAGCCACCATAGTAGGGGGCCTCCCAATTGTGCACAGTGTTGCTGTTGGGCATGTCATGCTTGGCACAATCAATTGGATAGTATAGTAAAAACAGAAACAGACTAACAGACGACCGCTGTACTTTGGAAGAGTATAGTTACACTTGGATATATTTTAAGTTGTCCGGTGCCCTTCACAGCTGCAGTGCCGTGAACTCAGTTATTATTTTCATTATTGCAGTCATTGTTTTCTAAGGCTTTATTTGCGGCAAGTGTACTCGGATTCTCATTTATTTCTCTATCGAGGGTGTTAAATCGGTAGATATGGTACGACTCTCGCTGTTCACGTTCTCGGTTTGATCACGTTCTCGGTAAACGACGCCTGGAGCGGATGGGAATGCGCTCCAGACGACCACGCAACCTCAAAGACACACTTGTCCACTCTCAAATCATTACCTCACCCCCCAATAATTCATGCTGACCTTGTTTAAGTCACGATGTCCTGTATGTAAAGCGATGCGAGAAACACTCAAAGCAACCAGCACACAATCCAAGTTTTCGATTAACATACGAGGAAACCTAGCGTGCGATTCCTGTAATGGGGTATACCTACTCGAATGCAACGTGTGTAGTATGCAGTACATCGGACAAACAGAAACACCACTTAGGATTCGCTTCAATATTCACAGAGCCCATGAGAAATCAGCCCCGAATCTATCCCTATCAAAACATCCTAATCTTCCCGACCATGCATTCGACAAACTATCAGTAATGCTCTTGTAGACGGCGTTTAAATCAAGCCAAGAACATGAACAACGAGAGTCATACCTTATCCACCGATTTAACACCCTCAATGGAGGAATAAATGAGAATCCTGGTACACTTGCAGCAATTAAAGCATTAGAAAACAATAACGGCAAAAATGAAAATAGTAACTGAGTTCATGGCAGTGCAGCTGCGAAGGGTACTGGACAACGCAAAACAATTTCAAGTGTAACTACTCTTCCTATGTACAGCTGTCGTTTGTTTTCTGTTTTTACTTTACTACCCAATCACTTGTGCCAAGCACGGCACGCCCAACAGCAACCCTGTGCACAGTCGGAAGGCCTCTACTGCACGCGTAATGCAGAAGCGGGCAAGCAATTCGCATTGCATCCATTTACCAGCCTCTGCAGCAATACGTGGCACCCTTCTTTCTACGACGAAATGTTGACGGGGCTCCGAGTAGTTAAAGGCTTAAACTTCTTAAAAAAAGCTCGTTTTGCGCCACACCGAACCACCAGAGCCAGGAGGCGCCCGTCTGGTCGGGAATAATGCGTTAGTGAAAGGAAGCATACCCAGACTACTGACATCAGAAAGGTGAAGAGGAGAAAAGGGAGAGAGATGAAGGGGGAAGTGGAAGGAAGAGTGGAAGGGTGGCGCCCGGGGGGAGTCCACTTTATATTCTTTTTCACTTTTTTTTTCTTTTTTCCTTTTTTCTTTTCTTTTTATTTTTCTTCTTTTTTTTTGGACTTTTTTTCCTCTTTCCCTCTGATTTGAGATTGTATAAAGCTGAGCACCAACAAACTGTACCTTTAATCCTGATGAAGGCCAGACTCTAGGCCGAAACGTCGAAATAAACCACGTTGTGACCGCTCACGGAGGATTTATCTGACTATATGCAACGCTACCGCCACTCAACCACCATGCCTGCATATATATATATAGCGTACACTGACCACTACACCGCACCACGCTACAGAACCGTCTTAAATGAAACAGGCTTGTGTAAGCACGGGCGCGAACATTCCTGCAGTTACTCCAAAGAACGGATTCTTTACTCTACAAAGAGGAACGTGAACGTGCCCCTCCTTGTGGTGCCGTCTGCAATCTTTTGTGTGCATTTCGTCTTTTGAAGGAGTAAAGAGACCTTTTCGGGTTAACTGCGCAGTTGCTCCACAAAACTTTTCATACCCACGTCACATGGACAGTGCCCCTCCTTGCTGAGAAAGAGAGAGAGAACTAAGCACCGCTGTGTGTAAGTGGTTATTTTTTGTCAGAGTAGTATTTTGATCTGTAAAATACAACTCAAGTTGAATAAAAAACCAATTAGCCCGACGCCTAATTAGGCCTTCATCATCCGAAAAATCATGGTCTTTAACCTTCTCCCTGGTCCAGTGGGTCAAGCTGTGGGGGTAAGCTTAGAAGCTGAGTTTCCGACTTGTACTTGAGTCCACTGCTTTATTCTTCGCTAATTTGTGAACTGCTGCCATCGCTTCTCGTTACTGTATGCAAGGCTGATCAGATTTATCAGACACTGAAGCACAAACATTTTTGTGGCGTTTCTAGTACGGCAGAGCTAGGACATTTTAAAAAGATTTGTCACAATCAAGGGCTCACCGCAGCTTCGATAAAGTAGCGATGAAGCTATTCATTTTTTATTTAAGAAAACAATTTTTCTGAAGCAGCGAATGCTCTCACTGGTCTATAAATTGATTGCTCGTTTCCATCTATAAAAACAAGTACAATACGCTATCGCCCCTTGTTCTGTATCCCGCTTTGCGATGCTACAGTACAAGGAGCGAAAGAGTCGCATAGGCTGCCCGCACCGCAATGAACGTTCAAGGACGATCGTCACCGCAAAAATTTAAGAAACATTTTACTTCAATAAAACCCTGGTAACATTTTCACGTCCTTGTAACATTATAACTAAGTGATTACTGTGGTGAAGGAAACTTTTGCCTTAGTTGTTGGTTTCCCCAGTGTGCGGCTTCAGCCACCCAACTTTTCTCTCTAGGAGGGGGGGGGGGCTGCACCCCTCTGCCCCCCTCCCGGTTGGTACGCCTATGAATGTCAGCCATGGTTGCGAGAAAGTCTGCCTAAAAAATAACGCGTGCAAAATCGCATTGCCGGCGTGCAGCAGATTTTACAAAAAAAATTACTTATTGCGTATCGAAAACGCGCATGGATGCGCGCAGTAAAGTAAATATGTTGACAAAGGTAATCACTATGGCAGGACTGCTTGACACATGGAGCTCAACATAAAAAGCATTCCCATAGGCATGCAGCCATTCGCATTTCATGTTGTAAGCGGAGCCGTCCTTGACTAGTGAAACGCACTTCGCCCCACGAGGACTACGCCATCTACGCTTACCAGAGATTAACAATTAACGATGCCTTCTTCAATCAGGCGGGGTGGTCGCAGTGTTGCGTTTTAGAAGACTAGTCCATTGACTGGTGCGACGAGAGGCCGTTGTTTGAAACGACCACTGTACCAGTCGTTTACTTTGTTTTACTGCTATTACCCTACTTTTCCAAGCTCTCTTCACAAGCATATACGCATGATGATTAGAGAGAATCTCATGAATTTGATATGCATGTACACAATATTCTCAAAATACCACCGATAATGACGTCACAGGGAAAAGCTGATGCCTGTACCACCACCTCCCCCTCCCTCCCGAAAAAAATGTCTGGCTACGCTTCTGTTTGACACAACATTGTTCACCTAATTGTACTGTAAATAAATGTGAATAAAGAAAAGTGGGTAAAAGATAACTTATCGTGGGCAGGAACCGAACTTGCCACCTTCAAATAACGCCTTTGAATATATATATATATATATATATATATATATATATATATATATAGTTGGAGTAATAATTCAATGGGCCAGTTAGTCTTCTTGAAGGTATGGGATATGGCACAACGGGGCCGTTGTCAACAAGGATAAATATCATTATTTCCCAACAGTTTCGGAAGGGGTCCTCCCTTCATCAGGGGATGAGATATACTAACATGAACTTCCAGACTTCGTTGCTGCCACGTCCCTCTCGCCTTGGAAGCTGTTTGCGAGAGTGAGAGAGAACTAAAAATGAAAGAAAGAAAGAAAAAGAAAAACTACAAGAAAAAAGACGAAAATAATAAAATGAATAAAAGAAAAAAAGAAATTAAAAAAGAGGAAAAACCCTGTCAACACTGAGAACAAAACCAAATGTCCGTGTACGTCCACATCTGGTTCTAATCCCGTGCTGGTCAGTTCTCGGCGTGTGTCGGGCCACCCAAGATTGTCGCCGCGGTGGCGGGAGGGGTCCGTGACGGCGTGCGTAAGGAAAGGGTTTCCCCTTAATGAGTCGGTGGGCTCTCTTTCATCTTCGTCCGTTTCCCTTCAATGGTCATCAAATGGTAGGCGAACAGAACCACTTTGTATGTGCATGTGAAAAACAGAAAAAAAGGGGGAAAACCAAGAGGAAAAAAATAAAGGACAGTGTACACGTACGAGTCAGTCAGGAAAAACAAGCATGGATCCAGCTATCAATCTTTGTCACTAATTTCCTCCTGGCTTACTTCTCGGAGGCAGGAGAGTCTTCCGCGGTCCTCATTGATGCCGGCTACTAATGTTCGAAATTTGAAAATAAAATATGCCTCACGCTGTTCGCGCTCGCGTCTGTTTGAGAAACCTGACTGCAAAAGAGTTACGCTGATATTTTCAAAACTGTGGTTTGGCAGGCGCAGATGTCTAGATAAAGGTAGCTTCGGCAGTGAAGTGACGTGGTACCGGTGATTATTGAACCGCAGCCGAAATGGCGTGTCTGTTTGGCCGATATATTGTTGTCCGCAGATGTTGCAATGTAGCATGTATATTACGTTACTGAAGTCACAATTAAGGCTTTCAGTTATGCAGAATTGGAAATCCGGAAAGTTTGCTTTGGATTCACGTGTTGTGAGCATCTGTGGGCATACCTTGCATCGAGCTTTTTCGTGGGATGGCACCCTGATTGAATTTTGGGGGTGTTTGTTTTTGCTCTGACAAGAATGTCCTTCAGATTTTTATCCCTGCGGTACACCACGTGAGGTGGCTTCGCGAAAAAATAGAAGTTAGTCGTTTGCTTTGCCTGATTATGTTGAAATGGCGGGAACGTATGTTGTTGATTCGTGGCGCTGATGAGGAGTAAGTTAGTAAAAGGTTCGTTTGGGAAGTCGTTTTAGATACTTTGTTTGGTCCCTTAATTATATAATTCCTGTTCACGTTGCGAGCACGTAGTATGGCATTGTCAATAACGTCTTCTGGAGAATTTTTTTTTCAATAAGGAACGCTTTAGTTGTTCTGCGTGTCTGTCAAAGTGCCGCATATTAGTGCATATTCTTCGGTACCGGTAGGCCTGAGAATATGGAATACCCGTTTTGCAATGCTTTGGGTGGCTGCTGCTGAAATGTAGGTACATTTGACGGTCTGTAGGCGTTTTGTAAAGGTTTGTTGACAAGCGGTCATTTTTGACCGTGACAGTGACATCCAAGAAGTTAATGCTAGTTTTGGAAATTTTGTGCGTGAATTTAATTGACGGGTGGCACATGTTAAAATCCTCGATGAAGCGGAAAAGACTTCCCTCATCATGGTTCCATATTGTAAAAATATCGTCTAAGTATCTTCTGTAGTAGAAAGGTTTCAAGGTGCGTCGCTCAATGAATGGGATTTGAAGTGAAGCCATAAAGGTGCTCGCGAAGTTTGGGGCCATTTTCGTGCCCATTGCAGCGCCTCTGATCTGAAGAAAATGCTTGCCATTCAACTCAAAATGGTTATAATTAAGTACAAGTTCAAGAAGTGTGAACAGTACCTCGCCACTTACACTCGTTTATGAGTCAGATTTTACATATTCAGAAACCATAGCCGCTATTCCGTCATGGTGGGGTATGTTGGTGTACAGTGAGCAGACGTCCATGGTCACCAGAAAACTACCGCCTGGTATGCCGAGAGTTGAAGTTTCGCAGATGAAGTGATTTGTGTCCTTTAGGTAATAAGGACATTTTCGGGGATGTTTTTATAAAGGAATTGATGAATTCTGATACATTTTCTGTTGATGTGCTGTTACTGAATACTATCGGACGTGCCGGACGGCCTGCCTTGTGTATTTTGGGGAGCAAATAGAATCGACCGTGAACAGAGTGGGCCGGTAACATTGCTTTTAACATTTTACCGGTAATTTTCTCGTCCCGGCAGAGATTATTTAGGGTTACTTTTATCTCCCTTTCAAACTCGCGAGTCGGGTCCGTTGGAAGTTCTTTCTAGAATTTTGTGTCTGGCAGTTGTCGTTCCCTTTCCTTTAAGTAGTCCGACTTGTTTAGAATTACTATGCAGCCTCCTTTATCAGCCGCATTGATGGTAATTTCAGTGTTTTTTCGTAGTTCATCGAGTGGCCTTTGTTCTGACTTCGATATGTTGTTTCGAGGTGGCCGATTTTTTTCATACGCTCTGATGATATCATTTTGAACAGCTGATTTATACATATCGAGGTGTTTGTCCCTCTGCTCACTCGGACACCATGATTTGTCACGACCAATCAATCTATTCTCGTCCATACAGTCCTTGAGATCATGAAAGTATTCACGGAGGCGGAGATTACGCGCAAAGTTATCGAGGTCTTGTTACAATTCAAATTCATTGAATCTACCAAATGATGGACAAAAGGTTAAGCCTCTCGACAAAAGTTGAAGCTGAGCGGGTGTGAGTGTTGTGTTGGACAGATTGAGGACATTTCTCTCATAAGTTTTTGGCTGCTCTTGGCTATCACGTGGCACGGGAGTGTCAGCGTCATATTCGAGAGTAAGGGTGTTTTGATTAGGATTGCACCGTAGTTTCGACCACCCGCACCACAACCTCACTTTGAGGAAAAAAAATGGGAACTCGAATGTTTGCAGACGACTGTGTTATTTATATAACTGTCAGTAGCCCCTTGCATCAATCATTGCTTAACGATAACTTGTGCAAAATCGCTGACTGGTATAAGAGGTGGCAGATGGTTGTTAACTACTCAAAAACTTGCGCTCTTACAGTAACACACAAGAAAACTCCTCTTAAGCATAAATACCATGTCCGTAACCAAAGTATTGAATTTGTTAATTCCGTAAAATATTTGGGATTGACCAATAATACGAAACTTAGTTGGGACGCTCACATCGACAACGTTTGCGCCAAGGCCTACAATAAGCTATGCTTCTTAAGAAGGAAGCTGAGGTCATGTGATTGGAAAGTTAAACTTGCAGCCTATAAAACCCTAGTTTGACCAGTGCTAGAATACGCATCCCTTGCGTGGGACCCATATTTAAAGAAAGACATAGATAAAGTGGAAAGGATTTAGCGGCCCTGCGCACGGTTCATTTTTTCAGACTTTAGGCGCCTCTCCTCCGTTTCAGAAATGTTAAATAAATGTGAGCTGGAACCACTGGAATGTAGGCGAAGAATTGCAAGGTTAGTCTTCTTTTATAAACTATACAACAATGAATCTGGTTTAAATAAAGAATTGTACATTCTGCCACCTCCTCAGCGCTCAGCAAGGTTAAATCATTCAAAAACTGTAAGACCATATGCCCCTAAAAATAACACATTCAAGTACTCCTTTTTAGTAAGAACCATTGAAGACTGGAATTCACTGCCTTCCGACTGCGTGCACGCTCCGACTTCTTCTAGTTTTGACCTCTGTGTTAGGAACCTTATGTAACCCTCTCCTGCTAGGATGGTGAAAAACTGTCTGCAGTATTCCTTAAATAAAATAAATAAAAAAATAAATGAATGCGGAAGGTTCACTATCATGCGAGCACATCACACACTTCGCCTGCACTGTCCACTCTCGGCACAACCGAACAGAGAATACACACATTTAAATACACTTTCATTTCACACATGCACAAAATTTTAAGACCCCGAATATTTCAAACCAGACGAAAAGCGGGAAGGCGGGAGAACATAGGTCACACAGGCAGTATAACCTATGTTCTGAATCTGAATATGCACTGAATCTGAATTCTGAATATGCACTGAATTACCTTCGCATACCATCTCCTGCCCGGCCTCTGCTGCACGCACCTGTCGGTGAGGGAAAGGGACCTGCAACGCGATTTGCGTGTTCGAAATGGCTGAGAACGTAGCGTATATGCTGTCCTATGCAACTGTGACATTGGGCATTGTACATCAATACCGATCATGATGCCCCCTGCCTCCTAACGAGGCACGACACTTCCGTGCGGGGAGACGCCGTGAAAACCATTTCAATCTGAACTTTCACTTCGCCTCGTCGATACCGGGGCAGCTTCATCCCTTCCCACAAGCCAGCCCTCCCCGCCTCCTATCGAGGCACGACACTATTGTGTAGGGAAAACGCCGTAGCTTGTCTGTTATCTTGTCTCGTCTCATCACCTGTTGTGCAGCGCCTATTTAGGTATCTCAACCAACCACCTCGCATAATCTGCCTAGTTTGGGCCACAGATGCCAGTCACATATCCTGTCTATCTAAACCACACCGTTCCCAGACCAGTCTTCCTCGCGCCCTCTCTCCAACACGCGGCGAGGTCTAGATAATCTCACATTCACTAACTCTATGTTCCTCCTCTATGCCATAGGTGCAATCGGTTCCAGGCACATCATTCGCCCAGAGGCCAACATCAGATATTACGAGTAACACAAAGCCACACTAATCAAATGAACTACATGCCCTCTTCGAAATCCAATCTATGAAACGAAACAGGTATATGGAAAAAAAAATTTCCAAAGGGCGAAAAACCTTGGCACAGTGCTCACGCAAAAGTAATGAAAGTAGGATATGAGTGAAAACATGGGGATCAAAAACAAAATCCACGAGGGGCGAAAAACTTCGACACAGTGCTCACACAAAAGTAATGAAAGTAGGATATGAGTGAAAACATGGGGATCAAAATAGCAATCGCCATGTACATTTATGATGACGACATAGCAGGTGGCCCAAGATCCCGACTCGCCTCTTGACTACCTGTTCGTCCGCTGTATGGGTGGGTCATAGCGTTGTCTCCTAACCTAAGGTAGATCGGGGACAGGACCGTGGCTTCTAAGGGCGTATCTAGGACCCATGGCGCCTGCTGGACATACGGGTCGCTGCGGCTGCTCCTGTAGAACTAACTCCAGCAGCAGTTCCGGGGGTATGTTAGGCATGTTCATGTTACCTGCCCCAACAGCGGGACTGCCGGATGACCGTGTCGAGGACTCTGGCCGGCTTCTTTGCTCAAGTTCGGCGCGTCCCGAGGGATCCACCCGTCGCAGCCTGTTTACGTGGAAGACGTTGCTTTCGCGCGTTTTGATGTTACGCACGCACATGGCGACGGACGAAAGACGCTCAATGATGCGATACGGTCCAACCAGTTTGGCGGCTAACTTCCTGGCCAGTCCCCGCACGAACGCGCCGACCCTGATATGACTCTCTCTCCAACTTTAAATTTAGAGTCCCTGCGGGAAGGTCCAAGCCTCTTTTTACGCAACTCTGCCGCAGAACGGAGCGCGGACGAAGCCATGTGGTGAGCTCGCTGAAGCCTCTGTGTTAGCTCCGCGCGGTAGTCATCGAGTGTGCCGTAGTGCCCCTTTTGTTCACAGAAAGCCACCCGGGGTCCCTGCCAAACAGGAGGTAGTAAGGGTTGTCTTTTGTGCCTTCGTGGACGGCAGTATTATAGGCGAAAGTAGCGAACGGGAGCCACTTATCCCAATCCCGCTGGTCCTCGCTCACGTAGTGGGACATGATTCCAACGAGTGTTTGGTTTAGGCGTTCGACAGCTCCATTACACTGCGGGTGGTAGGCGGTAGTTCGTAGCCTCTTCACACCAAGTTCGTCGCATACCTCTCTCATGAGTTTACCAGTGAAGTTGGTGCCCTGGTCTGTGAGGAGTTGCAACGGGGCGCCATAACGCAACACTACGCCCTTGACGAATGCCTTAGCGATGGTGTCCGCCTTCTGGTCTGGCAGCGTGAATGTTCCCGCGAATCGAGTCAGGTGATCAACAAAGGCCAAGATGTACCTATTTCCGGACGTCGTACATGGCAGCGGTCCTACAATATCCATCGCAGTTCTCTGAAACGGCTCGTGTACATCAGAGAATATTTGAAGTGGAGCCTGTTTTCGACCCTTCGGTATCTTCCGGAGAATACATGACTCGCATCTGCTACAGTATTTGACCACGTCCGCTTTCATCCCTAACCAAAAAAATACCTTCTTCGATTGCAACAGGGTTTTCCTTATTCCCAGGTGTCCGGCACAAGGTGAATCATGGTGTACTTTCATCAGTTCGCCGACGATCGATCTCGGAACGACAATTTTCCCGACGTCTGCGGTACTTCCCTCCTTTAGTCTCAACAGTCCGGCGCTGTCTAGCCGATACCTCCCACAGGTGTTGTCTGTGGAGTTTTTGCATTGCTGGATCACCTGTTGAAGTGCCTGATATCTACCCTGTTTCTCACGAAAATGAGCTTCATCAGACGATGGCGTGAAATCGACCACAGCCGCCACACCCACATGGCCTAACGCATCGGCGTTTTGGTTCCTCTTTCCTGGGCGGTGTACGATGTCGAAGCTGTACTCCTGAAGGAGTAAGTTGCAGTGCGCCATTCTCGAGCTAGGGTCCCTCACGTTCATGAGCCACCTGAGAGGTTGACAGTCGGTAACAATTCGGAAACTCCTACCGTACAAGTAACACCTAAAGTGACGCACTGCCCAAACGACGGCGAAGTATGGCGCGACTGAACTCTTGTTCAGTCGCGCCATACTTCTGCTCCGCCGAATTAAGCTGGCGGCTTGCGTAGGCCACTGGGTGTTCAAGTCTGTCATAGACTTGAGATAGCACCGCTCCGACAGCGTAATTTGACGCGTCCGTCGTCAAAATAAACAAACGATTTTGAGAAGTCTGGAAACCGCAGGATAGGTGCCGTTACGAGCAGCGTTTTTAGATGCTTGAATGCCGCCTGGGTGCCTGCATTCCATTCGAATGGGCTCTTGCTGGTAAGACGGGTAATTGGTTTCGCTATTTTCGCGAATGAAGGAACGTGTCTCCTGTAATAGGACAAGAGTCCCAAGAACTGTCTCACCTCGGTTTTGTTTTTGGGTGGTGCGAAATCCCTTACGCACTGTACTTTCAACGGGTCCGGACGGACGCCCTCCGCGGACACGATGTGTCCCAAGTATTTAACCTCCGGCTTTAAAAACTGGCACTTAGCGGGTTTCAATTTCAAGCCAGCCGCTCACACTCTCGAAAACACCTCACCGAGGTCCCGCAGATGGTCCTCGAATGTCTCACTGTATATTATGATGTCGTCTAAATACACGTGGCAAAGTTTGCCGAGTAGGCCTGCGAGGATCACATCTGCGGTTCTCTGCCAGATGGCCGCACTGTTTACAAGCCCTATGGGCATTCGGTTTCACTCGTAATGACCAGAGGGGGTGTTGAAGGCTGTTTTTTCTTTATCACCAGGCTCCATCTGAATTTGCCAGTACCCGCTGGCCATATCCACGACCGTGAAATATTTCGCCTTCCCCAGTTGGGCGAGTGTTTTGTGAACATTGGGAAGCGGATATGGGTCAATGCGGGTAACTTTGTTGAGGTCCCTGTAATCGACTACAAATCGGTATGACCCGTCCGGCTTCTCGACCAGCAGTGCGGGTGTTCCCAGGGGGAGGTTGAGTGCTGAATTATTTCTGCTCCTAGTAAGGAGTCTACCTGTCTTTCCATTTCTTCCCTGCGCGCGAAAGGGATCCTGTATGCCCGGCGATATACAGGTGCCGCCCCCCCCGGTGTGAATCCTATGCTTGATAGCTTCGCATCGCCCCAAGTTTGTTATTCCTGTTGAGAATATTGACTGATTCTGCACTATCATGCTCTCCATCATTTGCCTCTCCTTTCCGTCGACGTGCGACAGATCGAACATCTTCAACAGATCTCCTTCGTCAACGGGGCCTCCTCCCGCTCCCTCAACCATCGCGACCGCGTGGTAGGCTTCTGTGTCAACCAAGGAGCCGACCACTTTATTCTTAGGGAGGTGGATCTCCTTCAATGTTAGGTTTGCCACCTTTACTGGCAATACGCCGCCTTCCCGTGTGGTGGTCAAGGCAGGTACTGCAGTTAATCCGTTTGTTTCTATGTCATTAACCTCGACAACCTTGGTTTCGCCTGGGGGCACCGGCGCGCGAGCTCGACCTGCCAGTACGCACTCGCATAGTGGTGGGAGAGTAGCCTCTTCGATCAGGGAGACAACATTAACATTAGGCGGCCTCAGTGGACTGTGGTTCATTTCACCTGAACTAAGTTTTTCGGCTGGCCCAAGTTTTCCAACCCAATTGGTAAATGGGGCACACTCGCTGCCTATTCTCAGGCACCCCTCACTCAGCAGGAGGTCGGCATCTTGTTCTATTAAAATGTCTTGGCCAATTATATCATCTGCCCGTAATGACAGTCCGTCTCCACAAATGAAAAATTTTGCCTCAAACGTGGCTTCTTTCATTTTTACGGGTACTCTAAAACGGCCGAATGTGTGTATAGGGTCACCAGTTATGCCAACGAGGGACATCTCACTATCCTCTTTCTGCAATGTCTCCTGCCACCTCTCATCTATTCCTCCCAGTGCGCAGCTCTTCACAAGACTTATCTTTGATCCCGTATCTACCAGCAGCCTCAGCGTACCCTTCCCCACGGCACACTCAACGACCGGATTCGTCTCCCCGCCAAAGTTTACCACTGATATTGACCTCCGCCTGTCGTGGTTACCAGAAGAGGCCGCACCTAGTTTTCCTGAGCCGTCGACTTCGGCGTCGTCTCCTCGCTGCCACGGTTTTCCTGCGTACGACGATCACCACGCGTGTTCCACGGTCGGCGTCGTCGATACCGGTTGCAATCTCGCCAAAAATGGCCAAAGTTATCGCAGTTAAAACATCGACCGGTTTTAAAAGGGGGGCCGCCTTGCGTTTCTTTGCCCATTATCTCCGACGGGGTCACGTGACCTCAAACTTTCCTCTAGGAGTTTTTCCAGGCAGTCGAGGTGGCTGCGCATTTCGTGCGCATTCGCGTTTTCGTCGACATGTCGAACGGGCACCGAGGAGCTCTGTGAAAGTTTTTCGTTACGTTCTTCCTTAGCTGCTACGTCAATGGCCTCGTCGAACGATTTGGGGTCGCGAGACAAAACATATCTGTGGACCGGATCCCTTAGGCCAGTTAGGAACTGCGACAGCATTTGTTCGGCCAGAATCTCGCGGCGCAGCTGAGTTTTCGCCGGCTCTTCGCCGCTGGAGTTAGCCAGGGTTGCAGTCCCGAGCAATCATACGCGATTTGCGAACGAGCACGCTTCCTCTCCAGCGTTTTGTCTCGCGTTCCTAAACCTCTCCACCTTGCTGCTAAGGGGTTCCATGTCGAACCGCTCGATGGCCAAAGCTCTGAACTCGGGTTGGTAGACGCTGCGGTGACACTATCGTCTCTCCACGCAAAATCATGTGCAGCGCCTAGCATCTTACATCGCGCAATGCCAATGAGTTGGCTGTCTTGCCATCCCCCCATTCTACCAACCTGTTCTAAAATTTGCAAGAAGTCCTTAATGTTCGGACCTTCGGCGTCTCCCGTGAACGAGGGAACCATGTTTCCTAACATCAAAGCGCTTGTTCCTAGCGCGCTCCCCTGAGTCACCTGCGTAGCCTGTTCATTCATCGTGCCGTCTCTCCTTCCCTAATACGAGGGTGAAATCTCGTACCGTTGTCCCTGCAGTAATCCCACCGCTGCCACCACTTGAGACGTCCCCACTACGCCACCGATCGCCAAAGAGAGGAAAGCCCCTCAACCCCTTTTTATCCGGTTCTCTCTTGGCTACGTGTCTCAATTGCTTTCCACATACAGGGATTCGTGCTGGGGCCGGGAAGTAAGAGACGTCACGATCTTTTCTTAATCATGGGCGCATTTAATTGAATAACAAGTGCAAATGGCGTACACACATATCGCCCGTGAACGACATCTCTGTTACACAAAAGGGTAACACTTCAACAAATACTCGCGGTACGCGAAACAGAATACATAAGCGAGTAGCGGTGGCGATACAACGGTGCCTCAATACACAGTAAACGTACAACGACACAAATGGTAAAGTGATAAATTAATGAAACCGCGCAATGTCTCAATACACCGCATTCCTCCCGCAAAACTCGTTCAAGTAAAGGAGGTGAAGTTCGTCTCACAGAATGTCCATGTAGTCGGAGTCTCGGAGTTGGCTGCTCGAGTCGGGGCCGAAGGTTGGTCCTGGGTTTCTACTGGTGTAGGCCACGGAGGCGGCCGCCGAAGATAATATACTTCGACTAAGAAGAAAATATGCTGCGTGGATAGCGGTGATTGGTTTGGTGCCCCGGTAGGGCAGAGTGGTACTTGGTGAGCCGGTACTTGGTGAGCCGATGTCTAGATCTGTCCCCTTCCGTCGCCGTCTACTTCTTTTTCTCCCCTGGGAGAGACTCTCCTCGCTTCTCCCCTTTCTTGACACGTGGCCGCTTTTCTCGGGTTCCCACTCTGCCCTACCGGGGCACCAAACCAATCACCGCTATCCACGCAGCATATTTTCTTCTTAGTCGAAGTATATTATCTTCGGCGGCCGCCCCCGTGGCCTACACCAGTAGAAACCCCTCTCCCAAACAAAGCCGAGCAAGTAACAATGTACAAACTCGAGCCTCAGGGAGAGTGATGGGCGAGCCGTCCGAAGACACCTTAATTACGGGCGAACAATGGCCCCGATGCTTCCGGTACTTGGTGAGCCGATGTCTAGACCAAGTCTCAACGTTTTCATGCAGCTCGGTGTCTCCCGCCAAATTCTCCGTAGCCGCTGCTTCTTCGTCGTTCACCGCCGCGGGCGGCTATCCGCGCAGAATGCAGTAATAAGGCTTGGAGCCACGGAGGTTGATGGAAAGGCGTACTGGACCCGGCAAAGGCGCTTGCCGCAAAGGTCGCATTCCCCGAACCAACAAAAGGTGTTCTGCTGCTCCCCCATGCCACATACCTGAAGGGAGCGCGCCGATTATCTCCACTGTACGCTGTCACACGGTCTGCAGACAACAAGGCGCCGCCCAGTCCTCGTATCTGCGCGGGGGAGTCCGTGAGAATAGTAGAGATAATCCTTCTGGTACTTCACTCCAGAATGCCCTTTATGCGTGGGTTTGAGAAACGAGCGTACACATCTTGTAAGAAGCGGGGTTCAGTCCGTGTTTGCGGGGACGTCACACTCTTGTAGTGGCGGCAGCTCGATGTCTTTCGCAGTGACCAGACGAAGTGGCTTCTGATTGTCGTCGTCAAGCGTGTAGTCGGTGTCAGCGAGGTGAACGACGCGTTGTCCACAACAAATCTCCGCGGAAGCAGATGATAGAAAATCCCACCCTAAAATTGGTTTGTGAGAGCAGCGGGACAGGACCGCAAAATGGACATGATGGCGGATGCCGTCGATGAAAACACGCACAGTACAAAACGTGGAAGGGCGAATGACGTTTCCCTGGGCAGCAACTAACGTGGGGCCATCGTAAGGCGTCATTACTTTCCTTAAACGTTCACACAAATCAGCACGTATCACAGACAATGTCGCACCTGTGTCCACCAACGCATCGGTTCGCATTTCTTCCACTTCCACTGAAACCATGTTACCCTGGTCTGATGGAGGAATTTCAGTTCCAATTCTGAATGCGGTCTTTCCTCCTCGAACTGTGTTCCTAAGTTTTCCGAATGAAGAGGAGAATGAGGTGGGCCGAAGTGACAAAGTGGAACGGCGAAAGGGCGAAGGCGAGCGGCGTCTCGTGTTTCGGCTGTTCCGCGGTGCAGTCGATGCCCGAGAAGGAGACTGGTGCGGGGGAGACGAATAACGCCGACCTTGATAAGACGCCCCAGTGTACAAATCCCGTTCGCGCACGACGTTGTGACGCTCATCTTGCTGGCGCTTTCGGCAGAAACGAGATATGTGGCCGCGATAGCCAGAGTAGTAGCAGACAGGGTGAGTCGAGCGTCATGATGGGGAATAGAAGGCATGCGGGGCACCTGGAGATAGCGCGGTCGGGTGGGCCGAAGGGTCAGGGGGCACGGAATGGTAGTTCACCGGGGGAGCAGCAGCAACTGACGCGTAGGATTGCAGCGGCAATGTTGTGTGTGCGTCCCTGGGAGGCACGGCAGCAACTTGAGGGTACGTGGATATAGGGCGAGAAGCAGGTGGCTGTACGGGCTCAGAGCCGGTCAGGTATGTAAGTTTCTCCCTGATGAAGTCACGTAAGGGCACTCCCGAAGACAGCATAGGACGCGGTGCAGGAGGTGTGAAGCCCATAAACCGCAATTCTTCACGTATAATGTCCCGGATGAGGTCAAGCAGATGGTCATGTGACGTGGAGGGGTAGTCGCCAATGTCCGGTTGGAGGCGAACGGAGTCCAGCGCATCAAGCCGCTGGCATGTCATCACGACATCAGCAATGGTAGCTGGGTTTTGCACAGCGAGGGCTTTAAAGGCAACAGGCCCAATGCCTTTCAATATATGGCGCACTTTGTCTGATTCCGGCATGGATTGATTGACACGCCGGCACAGTGCAAGGACATCCTCGATGTATGAAGTGTACGATTCACCGGGATGTTGTCGGCGAGTATCGAGTGTCCTCTTCGCGACGGCGGATCGAATGTCCGGCGTCCCAAAACGTGTCGCAGCTGCTGCTGAAACGTAGCCCAGTCGGGTAAATCAACGACGTGGTTAAAATACCATGTCTTCGCGAATCCGGTCAGATAAAAAGGCACGTAACGCAGTTTGGCGGCCTCGTCCCACCTATTAGCGGCACTTACAAGGTCGTAGTCATCGAGCCATTCTTCCACGTCTTCTCCCCGAAGACCAAAGAAGAGCGGGGGTTCCCGCTGATTTCCATGTATGTAAGTAGGAGGGGCAGCTTGCGGCGATGCGCGGTTGATGACATCAGCGCCGGCAGGCTTGGTCTGGGACATGCTGCCTGACTGTGGGTGCAAGCGGCGGCCTAAACAAAGCTCCAGGGGGTATAACGGGCTGCGGGAGGTGAGAGAACCGAAAATCCACCTCTACCACGTATAAAGTCTTGGTAGTCTTCACTGCGTCAGCGTTTATTTGAGGAAAGACCTCGCAAAACGAACGGGCAGAGCCAGTACACAGACGATGACGATGATGATGACCCAGAGTGGCAATGAGGACAAAGAGACAAGCGGATGATGGTGATTGTGATCATGCACGGATGAGAACGATTTAAGTAAGAAACACCCACAATATATATATATATATATATATATATATATATATATATATATATATATATATATATATATATATATATGTGTGTGTGTGTGTGTGTGTGTGTGTGTGTGTGTGTGTGTGTGTGTGTGTGTGACGTATGAAGTGACGGTTGGTAGAAGCTGAGAAGGAAGAAGTGAGAATAGAAAAAAAAATGAGGTATGAGCCAGGCCACGTCTCCCATTCATCATAACGTCACACAAGTCGACAGGATGGAGACCTGCCTGCCCCTTCATCAGTCACTCATTATCGACGCAGTTCCCCAGAAGACACCCTGACCATAAATTGACTACCGAATCATCGCCTAGGAGGACAACGACCAGCATCATGACAGAACCATCGGCTGACCTCAACATCCCCAAGTACACCGGATCAGCGGACGACGGACCCGTACAGGACTGGTTCAACCTGTTCGAACTCAACGCTACTGCTGCATCTTGGTCGGAACGGGAGATGGTTACGAAATTCAGCGACTACGTCACCGGTGAGGCATTTAAATTTTACCTCATCCCATTATTCGAGAACTACGAGTCATGGCAAAAAATTAAAGAGGAGATGATTACCCGTTTTAACGACTATGACCAAGACCTACTCATTGCCAACCATCTAGAGACAACCGCACACTATCGTCCATTTCCTAAGCAGTCCTCAACCATTCGAAAGCCCAGTGCGAATCTACAACTGCCTCAATACGAAGGGGCACAGCAGTTTACTTACAGAAGGCCATGCGTATATTGGGAAAAACCCAACCGTCAAGCACAGCTCCCTTGTGCACGAATGTCGGCATTTCCAAAGTCATGGCACCAACATACGACACGAGACGTCACTCACTCAACTGATGCCTTTCATGCTTCGTCTCGCATACATGGTCCACGACCTGGTTTTCTACTACGCAGCTCTTCAAAAGCTCCTAACGGTCACTATTCGTGTCATAAGGACGCCTTGTTCATGATAGACCAGCTGACACGTGGGGAAAATACCAAACAACGCCAAGATGACTCAAAGAGTGAAAATCAGTCTTCACGCATTGAAGCAGCTTACTCCCCATCTCGCAGACTTGGCCCGCCTCCTGGTTTTCCATCGCTTGGCTCTTTCGTGACTCACAATATCCATATCACATCTAGCACGCCCTCAATGGTCGGGATAGAGCTGCGGAGCTCGCACGATGCGGAGCTCGGACGAAGCCCTGGACTTACCATCCAGATTCATGCGCCAGAACAGCTCGCATCGTTAGTTGCACAGAAAGAGGGCCGTTCACAACTCAAACCTTACCGAACTACCCCTCCTGCAATGTTGCCGTCCAGTGCGCAGCCACCAGAAACTCCAAACACAGAAGGCTCAGACGCATCGAACGTCGCATGCTACCAGGCGCAAGAACCACTCATTGTGAGCCGCGAAGAAGAAGCCCCTGATGAACTATCTGTCAACTCTGAATGTTCTTTGTCGCAAGATTTCATTTCCATGGCACCGCAGACTTGCCAAAATTTGCATTTTCAACCTGGTGATGCGACGTCACACGTGGTATCCTCATGCAGTGGTCACCAATCCAAGAATCAAACCAATTTAGAAGCAAATCATACATCAAACCTTGTACACAAATGTTTTCCAGAAGCGTCCGTAATCAACCACGTCACAGAAGCCTCTGAAGAGCAGGCTAGCAATGATGGCGCACCACCAACCATGCTCGATAAGCAAGGAACCTGTTCACCATGCATCAGCTGTCTACAGGACGCGTCAAACCTCAAAGTAAATGAATGTCCCATTCCGGAAGGCTTGCCACTACAGCCATCCCTTGAGCAGCCTCAGGAAAGCAAGTAAAGCCAAGTTCATAAACTCATGCTACAACGAGAGAGACTGCAACGAGGGCATCGACGAACGCAAAATTCAACGGAAGCGCACTCACCAATAAAAGAGCATCGGAAAATAAGATCTCGAAAACAAAGACCAATTCAAGACGTCAGACACTTTCGCACACAGAAAAGTCACCAGGGATACTCCCTGCCTCAGCTATTACACCGACTGCACCACCACAGAAAACGCCGAGAAAGATGCGAAAGCACTGCTTGCAGATTGCAAGCACTCAGGCACTTCATCACAGTCTGTCAAAAAGCACGAAAGCAAGAAGCACCCGGATTGCACCATTCACGACGAAAAATACAACCCCGACGACATCCGAGCTGTCGATGCAACAATGCGTTCCAACCTTGCTCCGTCCCAAGAACAGTTCAAGCAGTGTTCATGTGTAGCCCACTCTGTCCAGAACGAAACAGTCAAGCTCGTCCACCAGAGTCGTCATAAAGATCACCGGACTGCTCCCTCGGCCTTAAGATTTAGTGAGATTGTGCAACTCCCTCAGGACGTGAAACTGCCACTTTGGCCATTATTTTGTTTATTTTGTTTTCAATTTGTTGTAGTTTGTAACCGGTGCCAGCTTTAGGGGGGAGGGGGAATCGTGTGACGTATGAAGTGATGGTTGGTAGAAGCTGCGAAGGAAGAAGTGAGAATAGAAAAAAACATGGGGTATGAGCCAGGCCACGTCTCCCATTCATCATAGCGTCATATATATATATATATATATATATATATATATATATATATATATATATATATATATATATATATATATGTGTGTGTATATATATATTTCTTTATTTATTCATTTATTTATTTATTTATTGTTAAGAGGTTTATTAATTGTTAACGACAACGGCAAGACAACGTGAAGAACCGTCCAGCAGAGGCTCATGGTACAATTTCAGTCGGGAAACATGGACGATGTCACGTGCACGCCGGCGCATGTCGTCCGATCGAGAAACTGGCTCAATTAGGAAATTAACCGAATAGATTAACCGAATAGGAATCAGCAGGAGCGGTGATCCCTCTGTCACCCCAGTTTTTTCACACGATGGATACGCCATTCACCTTTCGAGAGCTGGATATGGCTCTTAGCAAATTAAGAAGACGCTGTGCCGTGGGTCCTGATTTGATCAGCAATCAAATACTGACAAATCTACCATATGAGCGAAAAAGAGCCCTTTTGGACATATTTAATCATGTCTGAAGCACGGGAGACATCCCATTTGTTTGGAAGACAGCATGGGTGGTGCCAGTCCTAAAGTCCGGAAAGGATCCTACGAGCCTCGCGTCATATCGACCGGTATATCTCTTACATCATGCGCATCCAAGTTGATGGAAAGATTAATATGTACAAGATTAACTTGGTACCTTGAACAAGGAAGACGATGGCCATCGTGTATGACCGGATTTCGCCCACGACTGAGTGCCCAGGACGATGTTTTGGACCTATTAAGCCACATCGAGCACCACCACGTCAGCGGACTCTCGACACTCGCCGTCTTCATGGACGTTGCCAAGGCATATGATTGTGTGCTTCAGGCAGGCATCGTGAACGGGCTCCAAGCCATGGGTGTGTCGGGAAATGCTCTTCGGTTCGTACATGAATTTCTCAGGGACCGCTGTGTCCGTGTTAAGCTTGGAAATGTAACGAGCGAAGAGAGACGCGTTTCCCTCGGCGTCCCACAAGGAAGTGTTCTATCCCCCTTGCTTTTTAACGCTGTCATGGCCAGCCTTCCCGACACTCTGCACTTAGCTCTGAAAGCAGTTAAAATATCCATCTACGCCGATGAGATCTGCATTTGGATCTCAGGGTACCAGCACAAACGTTTGGCCCGGATAGCACAGAGCGCCATTTCAATCATTGAGCGTCACTTGTTAACACTTGGCCTATCTTTATCAGCGGAAAAATCGGCCTTCATGCTCTTCCCGCTAGCGCGACGGAAGTAAACACGTCTGTCGCTGAATATTCGAGGCCACTCGATTAGTTGTGCAACAAGTGTCCGCTTCCTGGGCATTACCATCGACAACAAGCTATTATGACGACGTGCGGTTGATGGTATAGTCACTGCATCAGTGCGAAGGATCAACGCTCTTCGTCGCATGGCAGGGGTTCGTTGGGGCAACAATCGTACGTCCATGCTTAAATTAAATGATTCGCTTATAACGAGCCGCATTCTTTATCAGCTGCCCCTGATATCACCATCACCAAGCCAGTTCGAACACCTAGAGGTAGTGCACAGAAAGGGTCTTCGCTTGGCGATGGCAGTCCCTCAGGCGGCTTCAAACACGAAGGTCACCAATGAAGCCGAGTCTCTTCCGCTCCGCTTTTTGTCGTCTCAGGCCTTATTGACGCAACTGTCAAGACTGGGCGACTCCTTCGCAGGCACGGCGCTTCTCCGGCGGCTAATAGCAAGAACTGGCTCACATTTCAACGCGGCACTAAACACCTTTCAATATTTAGGCTTGAAACTGCCTAAACGGCGCCCTACGGACCCGCCATGGTCTTTTGTGGATGTTGCGTGTAACTTCAGCGTACCCAATCTACCAGCAAAGCACACCATTCCAGCCGCGGAAGCAAAATTTCTTGCGCTGGACCACTTGAGCACCATGTACCGCAGTCACCTACAAGTGTATACCGACGGATCAGTGTGCACACAAACGGATAGCTGCGCAGCGGCTTTCTGCATACCCTGCCTTGGCGTCTCATGGTCGGGCCGCCTGGATCGCGTGGTTTCGTCCACAACGGTAGAAAGCGCTGCAATCACGGCGGCTTTGCGAAAACTGCGATCTTTTTCTGCACGAGATGCTGTAGTGCTGACGGACTCCAAATCGGCGCTACAAAGACTGCATCGTGGCCTACCTCAAGAAAGGTTCACCAGGCAATCTCTGGCACTAATCAAACACCTAATTGGCAAGAGTTTTAATATAAAGTTCCAGTGGATCCCATCCCACGTTGGCATTGAGGGCAATGAAAAGGCTGATGCCCTTGCATGGGAAGCATGTACATTGTTTCCAAAAGTAAGAACTCCCAAGACTTACCAGAACAACAAAGCTGTGATACACAATCATTTCAAGGCGATCTACAAGTTTCCACACCAAGCATGTGTAATTCATGGACTTTCTCAAGAAGCGACGCTGTTGTACCGCATAAGAACCGACTCCGCATACACCCCGGGCTGGTCATTCAAGACTGGGAGATACGCTTCCCCGTTCTGTGCCTTCTGTGGTGACATCGGGGATATTGAACATTTCATTTGGCTTTGCCCACAGTTTGATGTGCCAAGGGCAGCGATGATCCGCACCTTGCAGAAAGACTGTCATAGGCACCGGACAGTTGATGACGTCATCTTTCCTGAAGGACCCGCGGCAACTAGTATGAACGTGCAACGAATTTTGTTAGTCTTCCTGCGAGACACTGGGCTGTCTGACACGTGGTGACATTTTCCAAATTCAGGAGATGCTCAGGCGGAACAATTGCCGGTCATGCAGGCCAGGCTAACCCCGCCTGCTGCAACACCACCACCACCCGAATAGGTTTTCTCCAAAACGGTGTAAGGCCCCTCGTACCGGGGGACAAGTTTCGAGGAGAGTCCCGGAGTTCGGTATGGGATGACGAGCCACGCAAGAGATTCTGAGGCATAGCTGGAATCTGAAAGGGCGGTGCTACGGTGTTCTTTCTGGCATTTCTGCTCTTCCGAGGTGAACGTATGGGCGAGCTGGCGGCATTCTTCAGCTTGTCGAGCAGCATTGGAGATAGGTGGACACTCGGAAGCATTAGGACGGTAAGGAAGTAGGGTATCGATATTATGGGAAGGCTTGCGTCCGTAAAGAAGAAGGAAAGGTGAGAATCCCGTGGTGGTTTGTATTGCGGTGTCATATGCAAATGTGACGTATGGGAGACCACGGTCCCAGTTCCTATGATCAGATGCCACTTACAATAGAGAGTTTTAGTACTGCGTACGCTGCGTACGTGGCGGCGTTGCGTACGTAAGGACGCCACGTTCTGCGCAGTGCGCATGTGCAGACCGCAATGCGCACGTATCGCATTACGTACGCAGCCGCTACGTACGCACGCATGAGGGGCGTGCGTGCGTACGTATGAGGTGATCGCGCCGCTCTCGAACAGGTTCGCGACAGCGCGAGATCTCCGTTTTGCAAAATGGCGGCATCGAAGGCAAGCACCGACCGGCTCTGTGGCTTAAAATATGGCCATAATCTGGCTATAACACTTGAATTGGCTCACATTGGCTGTCAACAACACGTGCTTCTATTTTGATCTACCAGATGGCGCAACACGCTTCACGCTCGTTACGTACGCGGGTACTACCACTGACCTCCACTAGTGGAGGTCAGTGGGTACTACGGCGTACTAAAAGCCGATTAGTGGCAAACGACGCCACGTAACGCAAGGCGCTTGCGTGATGCGTACGTAGCACCATTCCGCAGTACTAAAACTCTCTATTGAGAGCATATCACCCAGCGTGCGGTTAAACCGTTCCGTTAGCCCGTTAGTCGGTGGGTGGTATGCTCTCGTTTTTCAATGAATGACGTGGCATTCCGAAAGCAGAGTTTCGACGACCTCGGAGAGGAAAGCGTGGCCTCTGTCACTAAGGAGCTCTCGAGGTGCACCATGTCGAAGGATAAAGCGTTGTAAAATGAAAGAGGCGACATCCTGAGCTGTAGCGCTCGGCAAAGCGGCTGTTTCGGCGTAGCGTGTCAGGTGGTCAACCGCCACTATAATCCACCGATTACCATCGGTGTCAATAGAAGGGGGCCGTAGAGGTCAATGCCGACGCAATCAAATGGCTTGGCAGGGCATGGAAGTGGCTGCAATGTGCCATTCGCACGTGGCGGTGTTGATTTGCGTCGCTGGCAGTCAGGACAGCACTGCACGAGTTTGCGTACAAAATTGTACATGTCGCGCCAGTAATAGCGATGGCGAAAGCATTCATAAGTTTTGAACACCCCGGCATGGCCACATTGCGGATCGTCGTGAAGAGAGGCACATATTTGCGATCGTAAAGTGCGTGGAATGACCAGTAGCCACCGGCGGCCATCGGGAGCGTAGTTGCGTCGATGAAGAAGTTGATCACGGATGGCGAAATGTAAAGCTTGACGTCGGAGGGATCGAGATACTGGAAGGTTGGGCATGGCAGATGGATACTCGATAAGAGATGCGATCCACGAGTCACGACGTTGTTCGGTGGCAATAGAGTCGAGAAATAGCGATGACAACGTCTGGAGGCAAGTGTTTCCGCACGTCGGATATGGTGGTAAAGATGATCGGGACAGGGAATCAGCGTCAGAGTATTTGCGTCCGCAGCGGTATACGACGCGAATGTTGTACTCCTGGATGCGTAGTGCCCATCGCGCAAGGTGGCCAGAAAGATTTTTCAACGTGGAGATCCAGCAAAGCGCGTGGTTACTAGATCAAACGGGCGGCCGTATAAGTACGGCAGGAACTTTCCAAGTGCCCACACCAGAGCCAAACACTCTTTTTCTCTCACGCTGTAATTAATTTCTGCTTTCGTCTGAGTACTGCTAGCATAGGCTACAACGTATTCTGAATAGCCGGGCTTTCGTTGAGCGAGGGCAGCGCCTAGCACGACGCCGCTGGCGTCGGTGCGCACTTCGGTAGGAGCCGTCGGGTCGAAGTGACGAAGAATAGGTGGGGAGGTGAGCAGACGGCGCAGAGTAGTGAAGGCAACGTCACATGCAGTGGACCCAGAGTAGAGGTTCACGTCACCGGGAATAAGCTGGGTTAATGGTGTCATGATTGATGCAAGTTTGCGAACAAAGCGCCGGAAATAGGATCACAGGCCTACAAAACTGCGAGCTCTTTTATGGTCGCCGGCTTGGGAAATTCTGCGACTGCTCGAAGTTTTGCTGGGTCAGGTAATACGCAGTGCTTGACGCGATGTGGCCTAGGATGACGAGCTCGCGTGCAGCGAAACGGCATTTTTTTAGGTCAAGCTACAGGATAGCGTTGGTCAGACAAATCGAAACGTGCCTCAGGCGAACGAGGTGCGTAGAAAAGTCATGGGAGAAAACCACGACATCGTCGAAGTAACAGAGGCACATATTCCACTTTAGGCCACGTAGCGTATTATCCATAAGGCGTTCAAACGTGGTGGGCGCGTTACAAAGCCCGAAGGACATAACGTTAAACTCGTATAGTCCATCTTGTGTAATAAATGCCGTTTTTGGGCAATCGGCTGGAGCCATTGGGACTTGCCAGTAGCCAGACCGCAAATCTAGCGACGAGAATAATTCCGCTCTGTGAAGGGTGTCAATGGCGTCATCGATGCGCGGCAAAAGATAGACGTCCTTGTGGGTTATCTTATTCAAACGACGATAATACACGCAAAGTTGAATATATCGGTCTTTCTTACGCACCAGGACGACAAGAGACACCCAGGAACTCTGAGATGGTCGAAATACATTTCTACGAAGCATATATTCGACTTGATCGTTGATGACGCGGTGCTCTTCAGCGGAGACATGGTATGGTCTTTGACGCAGTGGCTGGTATAGGCCAGTGTCAACATGATGTTTGACTTGTGACGTGCGGCCCAGGTGAGGTTGCGACACATGCTCCAAGTCCGCGTACATCGACAGCATGTCAGCGATTGTCTGATTTAGGCGTTCCGTTACCCCATTCGCTTGGGGATGGTACGCAGTGCTTTTCCTATGACTGGTGTTCGTCATTATCATCAAACACTGCATCAACTCAGATGTGAAGGCTGCTCCTTGGTCGGTGATTACTACCTTTGGGGCGCCATGTCGAAAAACTATGCTGTGCACGAAAAACTTGGCTACTTCAGCTGCCGTTCTTCGCTCAAGGCAGCCGGTTTCAGCATACCGCATTAAGTAGATGGTGGCGACTACGATCTACCTCTTGCCCGATGATGACATCGGGAAGGGTCGAAGAAGATCCATTCCAACTTGTTGAAAAGGTGTAGCAGGTGGTTCTATGGGTTGGAGCAGGCCGGCCGTCTTCAGTGGTGGTCATTTGCGCCTTTGACATTCGCGACATGTTTTCACATATTGCTGCATGGACGCCAGCAGCTTGGGCCAGTAATTCTTCTGATGAATTCTTGCAAATGTCCAGCTGACGCCCAAAAGACCAGACGATGGTTCATCATGACAAGCTTCTAGGATTTCAGGTCTCAATGCTAACGGAACGACGAGTAAGAACTTCTCTTTGTTACTCCCGAAGTTCCTTTGTATAACACATTTTCACGGAGACAAAATGAAGATAATGTTCTCTTAAATACACGTGGGACCGGGCCGGCACGCCCTTCGAGGTGTTCGATCAATGGGAGCAGTTCTGCGTCAGCTCGTTGATGCTCCGCGATATCTGAGGCTTCCATCACACAGAGAAGTGTCGAGTCATCTTCTTCTGAAGGAGTAGAGTCAAGTGGCGAGCGTGATAAGGAATCGGCATCATTGTGTTTTTGCCCAGACCGGTATACAGCAGTAATGTCGTATTCTTGCAGTCGGAGGCTCCATCTGGCAGGACGTCCTGACGGGTCTTTTAAGTTCGCCAACCAGCAAAGTGAGTAGTGGTCGCTGACGGCACGGAACGGCCTTCCATAGAGGTATGGTCTGAACTTGCTGATAACCCATACCACTGCCAAACACTCTCTTTCTGTCGCGGAATAGCTTTTTCTGCTTTTGAGAGGGTTCGGCTGGCGTAAGCTATCACTTTTTCTTCTCCATTTTGCCATTGTACGAGTACTGCGCCGAGACCAATATTGCTTGCGTCTGTATGGAGTTCCGTGTCAGCGGTCTTGTCGAAGTGGGCAAGGATCGGTGGGCTTTGCAAACGTTGCTTTAATTCGTTGAAAGCTGTTTCTTGTTCTGCACCCCAAGCGAATAACTCTTCGTCTTTTGTGAGTTTGTTTAGAGGTTCGGCGATTTTCGAGAAATTTTCTACAAATCGTCTGTAGTAAGCGCCTAAGCCCAAAAATTGACGCACCTCTTTCTTGTCTCTGGGCTTTCGGAATCCTGCGACCACCGCAGTCTTGTCAGGATCAGGGCCAACGCCTTCCGCGCTGATTACGTGTCCCAGAAAACGAAGCTTGTCGGAGCCGAACTGGCACTTTTCTGGTCTGATTGTCAAGCCGGTTGACTGGATAGCCTTAAGCACTGACCGCAGCCTCTCTACGTGTTGGTCAAACGTCGCAGAAAATACCACAACACAGTCCAAGTAGACTAGGCATGGCTGCCACTTCAGCCCCGTGAGGACACTGTCCATCATGCGCTGGAATGTCGCTGGTGCACAACAGAGGCCAAAAGGTAGTGCTTTAAACCCGTACAAGCTATCCGGGGTTACGAAAACGGTCAGTTTACGGTCTCTTTCATGCACTTCGATTTGCCAATATCCGCTTTTTAAGTCGAGCGAAGAGAAATATCTGGCGTGCCGTAGCCGATCCAATGTGTCATCAATACGCAGTAAGAGGTGTATATCCCGCTTGGATACGCTGTTTAGTTTTTGGTAGTCTACACAGAATCTCAACGTGTTGTCTTTTTTCTCACGAGAACTACCGGCGATGCCCACGGGCTGCTAGATGGCTGAATGACATCATCCTGCAACATCTCCTGCACCTGGCTCTTTACAACCTCTCGTTCTTTCGGCGAAACTCTGTAAAAGTGTTGATACATTGGCCTGGTTGTTTCCTACGTTATAATCCTGTGCTTCACGATCTGCGTGCGACGTACTTTTGGTTAAGTGTAAAAACATTCTGCGAATTCATCTATCAGGTCTTCTAGGATTTTGCTCTCGGCTGGCGATAGACTTCGGCTGATTGAAACTGATGTTCCAAGGTCATGCGTAGTTTCCGAAGTAGGCGGCTCTGACGCAACGGCACATAAGTCGGTAACTTCAGTAAAGCTGTGTATAAAAGCGGTGACAGTGTCTTTTGCGACATTGGATTGGATTGGATAAACTTTTATTTGGTCCTCCAAAACACAGATCACTGTGTTGTGGGCAGCTCCCACGTGGGTACTGAGATGCCAAGCTCCTCAGCCGCCTCGCGGGCTTGGTGGACAGCCCAGAGCTGATCTGCCAAGGACGAGCTGCGGATTGCCGCCTCCCATCTGGCAGAGGTGATATGCGATAAATGAGCGAATTTGGTGCACTGCCAGAGCATGTGTTCTAATGAAGCTGTTTCCCCACAATTTGGACAAAGATTACTTGGGTATAGGTCAGGGTACATGATGTGTAACATTTTCAAAGTAGGGTACAACCGCGTTTGCAAAAGCCTTAATTTAAGTGCTTGGGGCCGGGTTAGATTTTTGTGAGGTGGAGGGAAAATCCTTCTAGACAGGTAGAAACGTTTAGTGAGCTCGTTATATGTTGTAAGATTTCCCGGTTATCCCGTTCACCGGTAGAACGCAACCCCGGGGAGGCGCGGTTGGAGAGTTCTCGCACCGCCTCGTGTGCTGCTTCGTTGAGATTGGGAGGGGAATCGTTGATTTGTCCAAGGTGAGCTGGGAACCAACTCAGAAGATGATGTGTTATGTTCTTGCCTTGCAGTATTTTCAGCGTTTCACAGAACGTCCCCTTGGCGAACGCCCGTAGTGCTGCCATGGAATCACTGTAGACGACTTCAATGTTATTCATCTTGAGTGCTAAGGCGATGGCCACTTGTTCCGCAATGATTGGGTCTTTCGTCCTGACCGTCGCTGAGTTGACGACATGGCCAGCCCCATCGACTACCACTGCCACAAACGCTTTCCCATTGGCGTAGGAAGCTGCGTCAACAAATACGACCCCTCGTTCCTCGTTTGAGAGTTGACGAAGTATAGTCCTGGCCCTCGCTACTCTTCTTCCGACGTTGTGTTCTGGATGCATGTTTCTCGATATAGGAGATACCGTGATAGTCTCCCTGATGCTGTCAGGGATATCATTGTAATTGCGTCTGATTGCTATTGGGTGTTGGCCCAGCTCCTGCGGGATCATTCTCCCCGACCTTGTAGTAGATAACCTTGCAAACTGTGCTCTCTCTTGGGCTTCTACTATTTCTTCGAGCGTGTTGTGTATGCCAAGCTCAAGCAGACGCTCGGTGCTGGAGTGTATGGGTAGGCCCAGGACCTTCTTGATAACTTTCCTGAGGAGCACATTCAGTGTCTCAGACTCTGCTCTTGACCAGTTGTGCATTGCTGCCTCGTATGTGAAGTGACTTAGAACAAACGCATGCATCAACCTGATGAGGTTGTCTTCCTTGATCCCATTTCTTTTGTTGGCCACTCTGCGTATGAGGTGCACCGCACTGTCTGTTTTCCGAGTTAACTTGGCTATAGATTTTCTGTTGGCGCCGGTAGACTCTATCAGCATTCCCAGGACTTTGATGGAGTCGACCCTCTGGATGGCATCCCCTTGATTTGTACGGAGATGGATGTCTATCTGGTTTAACGGCTTCCACCCCCTGGGATTCACCCCGGCGTGCAGTCCGATAAAGCAAAAGTTCTGACTTACTCGAGGAGCACTTGAGCCCGGAAGGGCAAAGGTAGTCTTCTACGGTGTCAATCGCCTCGTTCAGAGCGCTCTCAATCTGCCCCTCGCTTCCACCTGTGCACCAGATGGTAATGTCATCTGCGTAGATGCTGTGCTTCAATCCTTCCATGCTCGATAATTTCTTTGACAGTCCAATCATGGCAATGTTGAACAGCATTGGTGAAATCACTGCCCCTTGTGGCGTGCCCCTTGCTTCTAGTTCGATTGCTGCGGTCTCGATATCTGCAATCTCCATCACGGCTTTCCGATCTGTAAGAAAGGACCATACGTAGTCATAGAAGGCTTTCCCTAGACCAAGCTTGGAAATTGCTTCGAGTATGAATGAGTGGTGGATGTTGTCAAACGCTTTTTCCAGATCTAGGCACAGAATGGCTCTCACGTCTCTGGTTTCATTGTCAATGACCTGGTGTTTGATAAGCTTCAATGCATCTTGTGTGGATAGCCCTGCCCTGAATCCAACCATATTGTGTGTATATATGTTGTTATCTTCCAAGTACTTGTTTATCCTGTGCAGTATGGCATGTTCTGCGACCTTGCCGATACATGATGTCAAGGATATTGGCCTCATGTTGTCCAAGTTAGGGGGCTTTCCTGGCTTAGGAATAAGGATCGTGGCGGCCAGCTTCCACTGCTCTGGCACCCTGCCTTCTTTCCATGCTGAATTGATCATATCCCTCAGGGTTTCAATTGAATCGTCATCAAGGTTACGCAGGGCCTTGTTTGATATACCGTCCGGGCCAGGGGCCGACCTGCCATTGAGATCATGCAAGGCTCTTCTGATCTCCTCGATGTTAAAGTCGCCCTCAAGACCTGGATTCGGCGTGCCCTGGTACTGTCTACTTGGTGGTGCCAATCCTCTTTTGATTGGGAGGTACTTATGCACGAGCTGCTGGACAACTTGCTGTTCTGTAGTGCGCCCTATCTCTTTATGCGAAATTGGACTCGCTTGCTGGATTTCGGGCCGATCGGTCGTGCGCTCGCGCGCTCCGCGCGCTTGCGATCTCCCGCGTCAGCGTGGCTCTGGCCGACTGGACTCGCCCTACGTCATCTCCTGCCGCCGACGACCTTCCACCTCCGACGACAGTGCAGCTCTGACTTACTGGACTTGTTCTACGCCATCCACCGACGCCGAAAGGAGCTCTCGCAGGTGCGCCCCGTCCTCGGACTCCAGTGACCGTGCTCCATCTTTCCTATCTCTTCTATCCCCTCGGTTTGTCCTCGCTCGCTGTGGCTTACGACGATCTGTGCGTCCCCCCCTTCCTTTGCTCGCTCTCTCCTTTCTCTTTCCTCTCTTCGCTCAAGTCTATTATCCCCCATTCCCCTTCCCATGTGAACCACTGCTGAGGTGTCGCACTTAGCTGCAGACAGTTGCGGGGTTCACTTTTCTTTTCTTTTCCAATTTTAAGAACCACTTCCCCTTTATGCGAAATTCGAGCGATAACATGCTTTTGATTTGTTTTGGTGGTGTTTTCGTTGAGGAGATGCTTTAACATATTCCATGTCTTGCCATTGCGCATCTGACCATTGACGGAGTTTGGTAAAAAAACTTTGGTAAAAAAACTTTTACCAAAGTTTTTTTTTCAAATCACTATCGCCACATATTGCTGTTCTCGTTGCTTTACATCAGTTTTTTGTTAATTCTTTTAGCGCATTGTTGCTGGTTGTTTACCTATGTTTCTTGTTAGTTCATCAAGTGGTTTTAACGCAATATTGTTAAATGCATTCGTGGTACGTTATCACCCTTGTTATGTTGATCCTTTCCGTGACTATGAAAAACGCCTTTTTTTGCTGCGCAGACTTCACCGTATGTTATCATTTCGTGATATAGTCTTGTCATTATCACATCGTGCTCTTCCGCATGTTGATTTGTGTGCCACTGTCATATATGTGACATTTGATATTAAATAGACACGTGTTGGGGGCCCCCAATGTATATAAGCAGCACGTTGACATTTGCAATGTATTCCCTGACGAAGGCCGGACCCCGGCCGAAACGTAGGAGCAATAAAAGTTTTTGCACGTTTGTCCGCTCAAGCCAATTTCTATTCATCACTGGATTCACAGAAGACACTCGCTGGATATCCAAAGACTATGAATCCCGCACGGACAACGTCGAGAACTACTTGGGTGAAGTTACCAAGGACTGCCGTGAAAACTGCGGTCATAGGCGACTCACAAACGAAGTATATTTTTCATCACTTTGACCCACAACAAGAAGGCACACCAGCCTTCATTAGCAAGCCCGGTGCGTGTATAGACGATGTCCCGGAACTCTTGAAGTTGGTTCCACCCACGACGACACATCTGATCATCCACATTGGCACCAATGATTTCGTGAAAAGCAGCGGACGTGTGACTTTCTCAAGGTACAAGCACCTTCTAGATGTTGTTTTCAGCGAAAGGGCCAACATTCATCGTATATACGCCAGTCAGATCCTTCCTAGGAGCCTAAACCGCCGCCGTGGTGGCAACAACGAAGCTTTGGTCCGACACTGCAACCGTGAGGCGTGCGACTTTAACAGCCGCTTGCGTATGTTTTGTCGACGCTCTAGACAAGTGTATTTCCTCGACCATGCCTTGGAATGGTTCCCGTAAAATCGCGTCTTTGCAGCCGACGGCCTTCACCCTAGTTTTGAAGGAGTTGCAGTAATGGCCAGTCACATCAAGCACTTGTCTTTTCGACATCTGTTTAATTCGTCGCCATCTTCCTGGGGCGACCACACAACCACCCAGCCGTCCAAGCGGGATTCGACTCGCTTGCTACCTCCGTCACATCAACGCACCAGCCAGGCTTTCGCCAGCACACCGAGTCCACAAAGACCTTCTACCGAAGCCAGTTTGCCACCTCAACCACAAACGCACCCCCGCAACGCAACTAAAAGGTCTGAAATTGATTCTTCATGTTCCCATCCATATTCTTTGAGAAGTGCTAATCGCTCTACAACTGTGAATACTTCCCGTGATTGACTCGCAGATGCCCCCACCAGTGTAACTGTACACTCCAGTAATTTCCTAAAGATTAGGAAAGTTATTGAAAAACGTGTTCGATGTGAAATGCATGAGTTTGCATTGTCGTCATACGTGGCTTCCCAAAAAGTACCAAAAGGCCTTCAGCTTTCCTTCAAACCAGCTACATCAGAAATGTCTAGCCATAATTTAGAACGTTGGAATGACACGTTGGGGAAAGCGTCTTTGGACCTTACCCGCATTGTAATCAAACACTACAGCTCATTGGCAAAGAACTTAAGCAA
>WOVY01011772.1:47500-88222 GCA_013436015.1 Rhipicephalus annulatus
TGGACCACGTATGCGAGACGAAGAATGAAGTGCATGAAGTGGGTAAGCAACGTCTCGTGTCGTGTGCTGGAGCGACGACTTTGAAAATACCGGCTTTCGTGAAGAAAAACCTGGTGAAAAGCTATGTTCCTTGAGAAATAAGCGTGAACTGTGACAGCTGAGTGTGGTTGTATGCAGGTGGTCAGTAATGAGGAAGTCCTTGCCGTAATCATTAAAACGGGCAGTCATCTCTTCTCGGATATTTTGCCGTGATTCATCGTTTTCGAATATGCGTGGCAGGTAAAATTTAAATGCCTTACCTGAGATGTAGTCAGTTAAGTTGGTGATCACCTCTCGTTCTGATCATGATGCAGCGGTAGCGTGGAGCTCGAACAGGTACAACCAGTTCTGCACGGGTCTATCGTCCGCTGCTCCAGTGTACTTGAGGACGGGAAGGTCAGACGATAGTTCCGTTATGATGGTTGCAAGCGGTGTTCAGTGGCGATGCACTTCTGTGGGCCGCGTTCAGTCACTGCATCTCGCTGAGGTCATCAATGATGATGGCCGGCTGATAATGTGGTTGCGAGGTCTTCGTCCTGTCATGTGACGCTATGATGAGTGACAGACGTGTCCTGGCTCATACGCCATGTTTATTCCATTCTGCACTTTTTCCTTCTCGGCTTCAACTAGCAACCACTGCATAGCTTCTTAGTCATATATATATATATATATATATAGAGAGAGAGAGAGAAAAGAGAGACAGAGACAGAGAGAGAGAAAGATGGAGCAAGGAGACGCAGGGGGCGCCGACCAGTGCGGACGCGAGAAGATTGGCTCCCGTATTCTGTTAATGTTTTTGTTAGAATTTTTGTAGGTGCCTGTGCTCGAGCTGCGTTTCGTTCGACGCAGTTTCTTCTGAGGATCACGTAGATACCAGACTTTTTTCGGTGAATGGTCTTTTTGCTGAATTATTGGAACTTTTCTTGTGGAACGCGCCGCGGCTCAGGCTAAGCCTACCGGGCTCAGCCTAGCGTCGACGGCGAGGGGCGGGAGAAAAGGGGCAACATGCCCGAAGTAGCGATGGTGGAAGGAGAGGAAATCTCTCACGAAGAAGCCAATCGCCCGGGTTGGACGACAGCGCTGGGCAAGAACAAGAAAGCTCGTGTAGAAACGCCAGTTTCCGCGGGCAACGCATCACATGTGGGCTCGAAGGGAGGCCGCCGCACGACAGCCCCGCAAGGTGCAATGAAGCGCCTCGCAGCTGCATCGAGGCTCCTCCGGCTGCCGAGGGACCACATACGAATTATCGTCAGGCCGAGGGACGGACTTGACGTCAGAAAAGTAAGCCAAATGAGGCTCGCACAGGCTATTGCTAAGGCGGCTGCTCTTGCCCCGGCAGAGACGGAAGGGGACATCGTTTACCCAAACATCGCCCAGAACATTCTCGTAGTCTCCGTACCGTAGCAGGAGAACGCAAACGCCTACGCCGCGATCCAACAGATTCGGATAAGCGAAGGAATGTACCATGTGGCGGCATATGTCGCGGCCCCCGATAACACCTGTAAAGGAGTCATACGAGGAGTGGACACTGACATCAGCGAGGCCCAGCTCCAAACGATGATCGTCAACCAGCGAAATCTGAAAGCCCTAGAAGCCAAAAGGATCAAGAACACCACCACTTTGGTTGTGCTTTTCGACGGCATGAAGGTACCAAACTATGTCATATGTGGCATCAGCATGCTGCGCTGCACGCTCTACAAGCGCCAAACCGACGTGTGCTACGCGTGTGGAGGACTTGGTCACCGGGCCGATGTTTGCCCCAACCCCAACAAGAGGGTGTGCAGGGGCTGTGGGCCTGTGTCTCCACCCGACGATCACCAGTGCTCACCGAAATGTGCCCTTTGCGGAGGCCCACTTCCAACGGCGGACAGAACGTGCAAATAACGCTTTCAAGTTCCTTACGTCGTGCGACGGAGAAGACGACGGCGCCGAAAGCGCGTCAAAAAGTCTCAGCAACAGCTGGCCGAAGAGGACCGGTCAAGGGATTCCAGCGTGGCAAGTGCTCCCAGGCAGGGGCGTTCCGTCACGCCGGCTGGCCGCCGGCGCGACCGCTCCAGGGGCCGTGCTCGCACCAAAGGGCGCTCTTGCTCCCGGGCACGAATCCAGGAAGTACCTACCTGGGCGGATCGAGCCAAGCCGAAGCCAGCGGCGCCGCCACCAGAGGTAACGCGGGTACCATTGCCAGAGCATAGGGAAGACCCCAGGGTAGCTAAGTTGATCCAAGAGAATGCTTGCCTTAAGGCAGAGATTCAACAGCTGAGGGCTGACCTTGAGTCGTTCGGCAAACATTACTCCTCGCAGGGTGAGAGACAACAGATTCCCCCACCAGGGGACGTGCAGGCGCGCTCGGGAAAACGTAGGACTTCACCCCCCCCCCCCCCAAGGGAAGTGGGATGCTATGGACACAGAATCCAACAGCAAGGCTCTGGAAAGCATGCAGAAATCGATTAAACAACTGGCTGATAGCATGACTACCCTACTGAAAAGGGTGTCGTCTCTTAAAGGTACACAGGCAGCGCTAGCTACGGGTAGCTCGCCTCCGACAGGCCCGAACATGGCACAGTCGCCTACAGGCGCGGTAACAGTCAACCCGACAGGAGATTGGCTGTCTCAGAACAGTAATTATGGGGGACAACACTAATGAACTGGTCGTGTGGCAGTGGAACTGTGCCAGTTTCAAAAGGCGCAGAGGCTCCACTGCTGCACTTTATTGCTTCTCAGGCGGTCAAACCGCACGTAATTATGCTACAGAAAACTCTCGGTGATGCGCTAACTTTCCCGGGCTATCGAGTCGTCTCAGTGCGCGAGCAAGGGAAGCGCGGTTTGGCAACCTTGGTCACAAAAAAGTGCTCCTTTCAAGAACACAAACTACAGCTTGGCAACAGCAAGGCTGAGGTCATTATCCTCAAAATAATCACCAACAGCTGGCTCAAGAACAGCGTATTCCTCCTGAATGTGTACAGCTCGCCGTCGGACAAGCGGCAGGGGTTCGCTTCGATCATGGCAAAAGCGGTGGCTCTGGCCAGGGGGGCCCCCATCGTGGTAGCGGGAGACTTTAATGCTCCGCACGACGCTTGGGGATACGCCAGGCAGTCCCCCAAAGGCAACAACCTCCTAAAGGCCATATCTAGCTGTTCTCTTGAATTGATTACGGACCCGCAATACCCGACAAGAATTGGCACATCGGTGGTCCGAGACACAACTCCAGACTTGGCGTTCGTCAAGAACGTCGCCAGAACAGGGTGGCAAAATTTGCAAGAGAATCTAGGTAGCGACCACTTCATAGTGGCTATTACCCTAGCAGTCAATGCAGCTCCCCCTAGGGAATTTAAAGTAACGGACTGGGATGCCTTTCGTAAATTGCGGAAGGAGGACCAGGATGAATACGACAGCTTAGACAGCCTCTTTGCAAGGCCCAAGGAGGATGCTAATGCTGCGACCAAGGTTGTCAAAACGAACCTGAGGGTTGATCGGATGGATGCACGCCTCGCGCATCTCTTAGAGGCTAAGAATTCCATCCTGTCCCTGTGGAGGACGCAAAGGCTCAATCACCGACTTCGAAACAAACTTGCGCAACTCAATCGCGAGATCGAAGCCTGCTCTATTGAACTCTCCAAACAGCAGTGGAATGAAGTATGTTCTTCAGTTGACGGACAGATGAGAGTGGGGGCCAAATGGAACCTCCTCAAACAATTACTTGATGAGTCACAGTCGAAGGTAAATCAGCGATTGGCTATTGACAGAATCGTTCACAACCAAAAAGCGAAGGGAGTGTCCGAAAAGACCCTCCTGAAGAGGTTAGCGGACAGCTATCTTCCGCTGGGCCCTTCCGGCGATGCGGTCTATCCGCATTACAGGGGTGGAATGGTGGTGGAGCTGGACGCACCTTTCACTGAACCAGAAATCTGTAAGGTCCTCCACGAGCTCAACGGACGCTCTGCACCAGGCCCGAATGGAATCTCAAATAAGCTCTTACGTAACTTGGATGGCAAATCCATCGAGAAGCTTACCGAAGAAGTCAACAAGATCTGGGAGACGGGGCACGTCCCCGAATCCTGGAAGACAGCTTCGGTAGCGCTTATCCCAAAGCCAGGCAAACCTCTGGCTTTGGAGAACATGCGACCCATCTCGCTTATGTCCTGCGTAGGCAAGGTGGCCGAACATGCGATTCACCATCGGGTATCCGAGTACATAGAAAGCAGAGAGCTATTTCCACACAATATGGTAGGATTCAGATCTGCACTATCCACACAGGACGTGATGCTCCTTATCAAAAGACAAATCATTGACAACAACACCAGGGATACTAGAGGCATACTAGCTCTAGACCTAGCCAAAGCTTTTGATAATATCTCGCACAAGTTTGTGCTTGAGGCAATTTCGGTTATGGGTCTAGGGCAACGGTTCCACGCATGCGTTAGGTCTTTTCTCAGGGATCGCAGGGCTGCTATTAGGATCGGTCAAATCCAATCCACGGAATTTACCTTGGCAGCGAGAGGCACCCCACAGGGGGCAGTTATCTCTCCTCTACTCTTCAATATTGCCATGAAGGGCCTCTCGGAGCGACTCGCTACGGTGCGCGGGGTTAACCATGCTCTCTACGCGGACGATTTCACCGTGTGGTGCATGGGAGGGTCCGACGCCGGGGTAGAGCAGGCGCTCCAAGAGGCATTAGACATCACGGAGAACTTTCTAGTCGGTTCGGGCCTGAGCCTGTCATCGGCAAAGTCTGAGTTACTACTATACAGACCCACCCGACAAGGACTGAGGAACCTCACTCCTTTAGAACAGATTCCCATAGCTTTATACACACGGGATAAGCAGAAAATACCCAGGGTGTCTCCATCAGGGTCCTCGGGGGCAACTCACGAACTATAGCCTGCATCACCTCCAAGACGGAGAACATGCTTAGGCTCATACTCAGGGTCTCGAACCGCAGGGGTGGGCTGAGTGAGAGCAATCTCCTTCGGCTCTATCATGTATTTCTCATGAGCCACATTAATTATGTCGCTTCGGCGTTGCGCTGGTCCAAAAGAGAAGAGGCAAGAATTGATACACTAATGCGCAAAAGCATAAAGCGAGTTCTAGGCTTGCCTATCCACACTAGCACCGAGAAGCTCCTACAATTGGGCATGCATCACTCCCTCTCGGAGGTGATCGAGGCCCAGCAGATGGCTCAGGTCGTGCTACTATCGTCCTCGAGGGCTGGTAGGCGCATCCTGGAATCCATAGGCTGCGGTCCTACGGCGACTAACCAGCGTAATGTAACACTACCACACTCGATCAGAGGCACGTTTTCAGTAGCTCCACTTCCAAAAAATGTCCACCCACAATACAATGTAGGGCACCGTATAGCTCGGGCCCGTTCATTATTAAAATCAGCTGCAAACAGACCGCATCTCGCGACCTTTGTCGATGTAGCCCAGTACGGGCGTTCGGATCGCTTCGCAGTGGTCTCGGTCGATCATAGTGGCCCACTCTTATGCTCTGCCTCGGTTAGAAAGGTTTCGGCAATGGTGGCTGAGCAAATCGCCATCGTCGTAGCAATGAAGGACCCATCGCGTCCTAATGTCTTTACAGATTCGCGTTCCGCAGCTAGGGCTTTCGCCTCGGGCTCGATCTCGCGTGAGGCAGCGGCCATCCTCGGCTGTGAGGGGGCTGCCGGGTTGCACACCATAACATGGTTCCCGGCCCACATGGGGGCCAACGTACATCCTGATGTCCCCAACGCCAATGAGTTTGCCCATGACCGTGCACGAGGTATCGCTCACCGCGGCGGTCCCGGCGGATTCGCAGGCGGGGACGTCGGAAGATACAGGGACTCGCTACTCACTTTCCACGAGATCATGACTCATTATCATCTCTCTCGGAGGACTTTTCCACTTCCTCATCCTAAACTTACGCGACCGCAATAATCGGCCTACAGGATGCTCCAAACGGGGTCTTTCCCTTCGCGTGGCAGGTTCAGCCATTTTTCGCCCAACATCGAGCCGCATTGTCCGGACTGCGGTGAGGCGTATTGCTCATTACCTCATATGCTCTGGCAATGTCCTGCGCTACGTGACGCAGAGTTCAACAAAGAAGAAGACTGGGAGGAAGCCCTTAACAGCGGCGACCTCTCGGTTCAACTTCGGGCTGTCCAGAGGGCCTGCGAGAGGGCGGAGGGCCACGGTCTTCCGGTCCCTACGTGGGAGCGGCCCGCGACTGCTACGGATTCCCCTTAAACGGGGCCGTTACAACGCAGTTCCTCGGGACCTGAATAAAGTTCTTTGTCTGTCTGTCTGTCTGTCTGTCTGTCTGTCTGTCTGTCTGGAGCAAAGAAAAGGAAGTACTGCGGCGTGCAGCAGTCACTCGAGTTCGTGAACTGTGGCTGGTACGTTGTCCAACTTGCAACCAGCTCTACGCTCAATGAATATTCTTTATACTTGGTGGAGGTGCTGGGTACGGGTTCCCTCTACCTTCCCACTACTATTCTAGAACTTCGTTTTCGACGGCTACCTTATGTTATACCGGATGCCGATCAGCAGACGCTTCCATCACCCTCGGCCACATGACATGGCAGTGTTCCTCAGCGGGAGCCTCAAATCTTCAGCGGAAGAGACAAAAACGACGTTCAAGATGAGCTCTCCACTTTCGAACTGGCGGATGCTATCAGAAGTGGATGGACGCGGACAAACTGACACGCGTGTCGTTCTACCTCGTGAGTGTGGACAGCCTTTGGTACAGAAACCACGATGGAGGTGTCCTAACATGGCCGCAATTCAAAACGTCAATTGCGGCAGTTTTCGATCGACCTGCCGTCCGAAACATTTGTGCCGAGCAGCGTTTGCACCCACACGCACAAGACAGGGGTAAAACTTTCACGAGTTACATGGAAGACGTCGTCAATTTGTGCAGACGCGTGGACGCCGCAATGAAAGAAACTTACTTAAGGGATTGACAGCTACTTTTCAAATGTTTTTACCAAACTGTTTCGAAACCTACACGTAACCCCCATGTTCTTGACCTTCTTCTAACGAAGGCTCCTGAAACCCTTGGCCATATGGAACACTTTGATTTCTTTAGCGATCATCATGATTTACTTCATGTTACGATAAACATAACACCATCCACTACAGGTTCGATAACAAAACAAATCCGTGACTACAACAGAGGTAATTTCATTTCAATAAACACTGAACTAAGAACATATTTCAAAAATACAATGTGGTCATCATTTTACGAAAGATCTGTGGATCAGAACTGGTTGTTTTTTAAAAATACTCCCGACACATTGGTAGGTAAACATGTTCTACTAGTTGCAATCACGAACGGTAAATAAATCCCTGGTTTACAAAAACAAAAGCTGAAGCACACGAGGAACAGAAAAAAAGCGGCTGTATATAAATGCTAAGAGTCTTCGAACATCGTCGTCATGGCAGATTTACAAAAGTTACCTTAAACCCTATTTCAGCCCTTGGGCTGGCCGAGCCCCAATATTTCTCTAACGACCTTCCTGAACTACTTAGAAACAATCCAGCAAAGTTCTGGAAAGTAGTAATATCATAGCCGTGAACGTAATTATATCACCTTGTATGACAGCAGCAATGTTCTCCTCCAAGGTAGTGGATGTTCATCAGCTCTTAATTCATTCTTGAGTTCAGTATTCACAAAAGAAGACACTTTTAGCGTACCTTATGTTCCCGATTTCAGCTACCAATACATGGAACCCATAGAAATCACATTGCAAGGAATATCATCACTCATAAATAACCTTAAAATATTATCTTCATATGGCTTAGGTGGTATAAACTCAAAAAAAGGTAAGGAATACAGTCGCAGTGACAAGTGAAATACTTCTGAACATATTCAAGCAGTCACTCGTAACTGGCCTCCTTCCTATAGACTGGGAAAATTGCAAAGACTGTACCGTAATTTGAAAGTGGCAATAAATCCTCTTGCGAAAATTATCGTCCTATTTCCTTGAGACGCATTTCTTGTAAATTACTCGAACACAATATCACCTCGGATATTTACAGACACCTTGAGCCTAACAACTTATTTACTATAACCAGCAAGGTTTTAAAAAGGATCTGTCCTGTGAAACACAGTTGCTTGAATTTACAATAGACTTACACACAAAGTTGACCAAGAACTTCTGTATACTTAAGGGCTTGTTCTTCCATGTTCTGACACCATATTAATGAAATCTAACTGACAATAATGCCAAGTAAAGTACAGGGGAGGTTAATAGACTGAATTGTAAGGTAAATGTGTTGAAAGAAAAGTGGGTGAAAAGATAACTTGCCCTCAAGTATACACTTTTTTTTCCTTATTCATTAACGAGGGTCTCGTACTGGTAGGCTTGGGGCCGTTAGGTTGTATACGAGGGACTATCGGTCAGGTGCCAGCTCCTAATAAGTTATAAGTTAACGTGCTACATGACGCCAAACAGACTCATAAAGAGTGCGCCACACGCGCCTAACGATAGTTATAGCGCGAGAACAAAACGACGACACATAGACAAGAAGGACTTGTCTCTGTGTCGTCATTTTGTTTTCGCGCTATAACTATCGTCATGCCATACCAACTAGCCCAAGCTGCCACACCACACTCGCCGCCATGCCTACTGGTGGCGCTGAATGACACTCCCACGTTTAAATTCACATATAAACCCAATAAAGTGGCTAGGGGATAGCACCCGTAGAGCAGCTCAGTCGTAGAGCATCGAATGCGTTATTCGGTGGTCTAAGGTTCCATTACATTGGTTCTAATAACTTCCCTTATACATTCGTTTGCATTATTGTCAGTTAGATCTCATTATTATTGTGTCAAAACATGGAAAAACGAGCCCTTAGGTATACACTTCTTTCCCTTATATATATATATATATATATATATATATATATATATATATATATATATATATATATATATATATATATATATATATATATATATATATATAAGGGAAGAAGTCTTCGTTTGAATTACCTTTTATTAGGCCCGAGAAACCGGCAGCAGACAGCTACGATGAATGAGCCAAGATGATGATGCTACGCGGGAACGATGAGGATGCATGAGCCACACATGATAATGATGATAATGTACTGGTGAAGAGTGTGCCTATACTAAATGCCCCACCGATTCCCCGCACGTGAAAGCGGCCAGCCTGGCCGCGGCCAGTCAAGGGCACAAAGAACGTCGCATGAAGGGTTTCATACGGGAAACATGGACGATCTCTGTAGTTAGATAACGGCGATCTGCTGGGGCTACAAGTGGCGTCACGCGATAATTCACTGGTGAAGTCTCTTCAAGAACTGTGTACGGCCCGATAAACCGAGGTTGAAATTTGTCACACAAACCAGGTGTGTGAACAGGCGTCAAAAGGAGCACTTCGTCTCCAGGTTGATAGTATACAGCACGATGCGATTCATCATAAACTAGCTTTCTGTCTTGCTGCCGGGCTTCAGTGTTTATACGAGCACGTTGGCGGCACTGTGCGAGTCGTAAAACGTATTCCTCTGAAGAGGACGGAGATGAATCCGCGTGGTGGGTAAAGAAAGAGACGTCCAGGAAAGAAGTACGGAAGCATTCCATAAACTAGGCAAAAATGGCGAGTAGCCGGTTGTCCGCTGAATGGCCGTATTGTAGGCGAAAGGGACGAATGGTAGAACTACATCCCGGTTTTTGTGGTCTGGTTGAATATAGGCGACGATCATGTCAGCAAGAGTACGGTAGAATCACTCAGTGAGGCCAGTTAGTCTGGGGATGATAACTAGAGGCAGTCTTGTGAGTTGTGCCGGAGGCATGAAGAAGTTCGTTCACTAGTTGTGAAAGGAAGGCCCTCCCACGGTCACTGAGCAACACACGTGGAGTACCATGACTCAGTATAATGGTTTTGAGGATGAAATCGGCAATTTCAGAAGCTGAACCAGTAGTAACGAATGCCGTCTCGGCGTAGCGCGTCAAATGGTCAACGGATGTTACTATCCACCAGTTTCCAGTAGCACTGACTGGGAGGGGGCCATAAAGATCGACGCCTACAACTTCGAATGGTGTGGCTGGGCACGGAAGAGGCTGTAGTGTACCGGCGGGAGCAGATGTTGGTAGTTTTCTACATTGGCAGGTAGTGCAGGACCCGACGTACCGAGCTACACTAGAGGTAATGCCTGGCCAATAAAACCGACTTCGAAGGCGACCGTAGGTTTTATGGTAACCAAGGTGACCAGCAGTCAGGTGGTCATGAAGCGCTCTGAGGACTTCGTACCGAAGCGATCGGGGAAGAACGGGAACCCAGCGCTGACCGTCAGGATGGTAAATTTTGCGGTACAGCACCGAGTTGTCCAGCTTAAATTGCGACAGTTGGCGACGGAGCCTTGCATTAGGTGGACTGGAACTGCCAGTGAGGTAGCCTATAATACGTCGACAGTATGGGTCAGCCAAATGTCGAGAAGAAAAATCGTGGGGGTCGTCTGAAGGCAGCTGGTCCATAGAGGCGAGAGAGGAAACCGCCGTAGACGTGGACTCCGAGGGCGTGTTGTGAAAATTGATTGCGGAAGCCCCGAGTGGAGTCGCTGGTAGTGGGCAGTGAGAAAGAGCGTCGACGTCACTATGCTTCCTGCCACACTTGTATACGATCTAAAAATCATATTCTTGGAGGCGTAGAATCCAGCGTCTGAGGCGTCCCGACAAGTTCTTGAGTGTCGAAAGCCAACATAAAGCGTGGTGGTCAGTCACAATGGTGAAATGGTGGCCATGCAGATATGAACGAAATTTCTGTAATGACCAAACGATGGCGAGGCACTCCTGCTCGGTCGTCGTGTAGCTCCTCTCGGCTGCGGAGAGGACGCGACTGGCGTATGCAACGACTCGCTCTCGCGAAGAGTTGTCGCATTGCAGGAGCACGGCTCCTAAACCGCGGCCGCTAGCGTCTGTGTGCAGGAAGGTCGGTGCATCATCGTGAAAATGAGAAAGTACAGGGTCCGGTCATGCGGGCACTCTTCAACCTGTCGAAAGCCGATTCACATTCCTGAGACCACTGAGAGGGCATACCGAAAGCAAGTAGCTTATAAGTGGGGCGGCTATGGAGGCAAAGTTTCGTATGAATCACCGAAAGTAAGAGGCGAGACCAAGGAAACTTCGCAAATCTTTCGGTTTGTCAGGACTGAGGGAAGCGAAGCACTGCAGCAGTTTTATCAGGGTCTGGACAAATGCCGTCCTTGCTCACAACATGACCGAGTACCTTTATAGATCTGCTGGCGAAATGGCACTTTTTGGTGTTAATTTGAAGACCAGCGCCCGCAAGACAAGTCAGGACCTCGTCCAAGCGTTGCAGATGTGGAGGAAACATCGATGAAAAGACAACAATGTCATCGAGGTAACATGGGACAAATCATCCATTTCAGGCCATGCAGCACGGTGTCAATCATGCGCTCAAAAGTTGCGGGCGCATTGCATAGACCGAACGGCATAACATTGAATTCGTATAGGCTGTCCAGGGTTGCAAACGCAGTTTTTCTTTATCATCTTCGTGCATGGGGATTTGCCAATAGCCGGAACGCAAGTCGAGGCTCGAAAAGTATTCAGCACCCTGTAAGGAATCTAGGGCGTCGTCGATGCGTGGCATGGGGTATACGTCCTTCCTAGTGATCTTATTGAAAGCTCAGTAATCGACACAAAATCGTACGGAACCGTCTTTTTTACGCACCAGAACGATGGGTGACGACCAAGTACTGGTTGAGGGTCGGATTATCTCCGTTGGAGCATATCGTCTACGTTTTCTTCAATGATTTTTCGTTCGGCTAGAGAGATGCGGTAGGACGGCAGTGCACAATGGATGTTCCTCCGGTCTGAATACGATGTGCTGTAGCGGTTGTCTGGCGCAGGGTGGATGAATGAACGTCAAAAGAGTTTGCATGCTTTTCCAACAAATCAATCAGCTGCTGCTTCTGTGAGTCTGTCAAGTATTTGTTGATGGCTGCTGTAAAAGCCGAGGAAGCAGCATGATCTGCAGGATGGACCTTTAGAGGAGACAAGGGGTAAGAGGCACAACGCACACAGGCTACAGATCGGCAACGCAGGCGAAAGTAGTGCCCCGTGGCAGTAAAATTTTATCTTGTGTTGTGTTGGTAGCAGCGAGGACAGTTTATCCATTGTTGAGGCGAGCCACACCTGATGCGAGAGCTATGCCTTTATTAAGGCAATGCGGTGACGGAGTGACCAAAATGTCACCAGAGTCGACGTCGTTGGACAAAACTGTAACTAGTTGATGTTCGTTTGGTGGTAACTCGATGCTACAGCAGCGATGAGTCGAAGTGGCCTGTAGGTTCGTCGTTGAGCAAGTGGTCCGAGTCAGTAAGATGGACGACACGTTGTGCACAGCAAATTGCCAGCAGAAGCAGAGGAAAGAAAGTCCCAGCCTAGAATGAGTTCATGGGAGCACGGGGATAGCACGGCGAATTCTATATGATGAAGAATTTCGTAGATTAGTGCACGGGCAGTACAGAGAGCGGAAAGGCGAATCATTGTTCCCTGGACTGTAACCAGTGTCGGTCCATCATAAGGCATCGTGACTTTTCGAAGACGGGCAGACAAATCAGCACGAATAACAGAAAACGCAGCCCCAGTGTCCACGAAAGCACCAACGTCCACTCCGTCAACTGTGACCGCAATCATATTGTAGGGGCGTGCTGGAGGAATTAGAGTCCTGTGTTGGAATGTAGTTTGTCCTCCAAAAACTGCATCGCTTAGTTTTCCGGACGCCGATCAGAAGTAAGGGAAGCAGGCTGAAGAGAAGAGGAGCGACGGTAAGGCCACGGTGAACGGCGTCGGGTTGATCGGTGACTACTGCGCAGTTCACCCGATGCTGGCAGAGATGGAGACCGACACGGCAGTGACGAATAACGGCCGCCCTGGTACAATGCTTCTGCGGTATAGTCCCGTTCGCGTATGTCATACCGTCGGCGCTCGTCTTGCTGGCACTTGCGGCAAAAGCGTGAAATGTGACCACGATAGCCGCAATAATAGCACGTAGGCCGAGTCGATCGATAGTGAGGGTAGTAGCTTGCGCTGGCTGCACCGGGAGAGAGAGCAGTCAGAGGGACAGATGGCGGCTCAAGTGGTGGTGATGAAAAGCTCGTGGGAAAGCTTGTGGGAGGTGCGGCAGCAACCGACCCGTACGTTCGCTGGCGGGAAACGTCGAGCTGACGGTGCCTGGTGGCGCGGCGGCGGTGTGGATGAACGATGGGAGAGTACGAGAGACAGTGGGCTGCAGGTTGGCCATGTGGGTCACGGACGTGAGCTCTTCCTTGATGACATCCCGTAATGATGTTGAAGAAGACTGAATGGGACACACTTAAGGTAGTGTGAATCCCATTGATTCTAATTCTTCGCGTATAATCCCCCTTATTGTGTCTCGCAGGTTTGGATCAGTCGTAATACGGGCCGCGTCACTGTCTGATTGTAGGCGCATAGACTCAAGTTCTTCTAAGCGCTGACAGGTTGTTGCAACGTCAGCAACGGTAGCCGGATTCTGGATTGCAAGGGCATTGAATGCGATGGGTGCCGTTCCCTTAAGAAGCTGGCGCACCTTGTCTGATTCTGTCATTGGTGTGTCAACCCGGCGGCAGAGTGAAAGAACATCCTCAATGTAGGATGTATACGACTCCCCGATGTGCTGTTTCCGTGTCGCGAGAGCTTTCTTTGCGAGAGCCGAACGAACAGTCGGTGTGCCAAAGACATCGCGAAGCTGATCTTTGAAGGCTGACCAGTCGGGGATGTCGATGAAGTGCTTGAGGAACCACGTCTTCGCGACACCCGTGAGGTAGAATGACACGTAAGCGAGATCTGTAGGTGTTATCCCACCGGTTAGCAGCGCCGACACGTTCGAAATCGTCCAGCCATTCCTCCACATCTTCCCCGCGCATACCAGCGAAGGGATGGGGCTCACGCTGGAGGCTGTTGATGACGTGAGAAGGCGCAGCACGCGGTTATGGAGGGGGACCGGCTGCAAGCACCGGCCTCATCTTGGTGCGACATATTTCCGGACACCTGGCCCAAGCGGCGACCTGAACGTAGCTCCAGGGGGTAGAGTGGTCGAGAGGATGGCGGGGGATCTAACAGCACGCTCCACCACTTATGAAGTCTTGGTTTGGATTACCTTTTATTAGGCCCGAGGAACCGGCAGCCGACAGCGATGAATGAGCCAAGATGATGATGCTACGCGAGAACGATGAGGATGCATGAGCCACACATGATAATGATGATAATGTACCGGTGAAGAGGATGCGTGTACTAAATGCCCACAATATTGTGAGCATTATTCATACGCATCATCTTACCATATGTGCATACTCATCATCATCAGTCTGACCTGTGTTGAGGTGGAGAGGCTCGGCAAGTAAAAGGGGTGTCTTGCAGCCAAAACGTTGCCTTACAAGTGGTGGAGAGTGCTTTCCCATCTCCTGGTCCTCTCCCTGCAGCGCTTTTTCATTATCTTCGACTACTAACCATCCCTGGAGCTCCGGTCGGGTCGCCGTCTGTGCAGTCAGCCCACGGTCATGTCGCAAGACGAGCACAACAACACGGCTCCATCCACCCTGCCTGCACCCCTGGGCATGCCTTCTTGGACTGTCACCGCCCCTCAAAAAGATCCCCCGATGTTCTCCGGCCTTCGCGGTGAAGACGTTGAAGACTGGTTGGATGAGTACGACCGTGTGAGTGCGCTTAACTATTCGCATGATTCTGTGAAGCTGTCCCGTGTACCTTTCTATCTGACGGGTGTCGCTAAGACATGGTTTCTCAACCATCAGCTGGATTTCCCAGACTGGATTTCATCAGTACGTGTGAGCGACTCGATAACCTTCAACTTATACGTTTGCAACCTGAAACAGCAGATATCAGGCCAACGCATGACGGTGAGCTCCGTGCGTTAATACGGTCTGTGATCCGCGAGGAGCTGCAACTCCAAGCCACCTCGTCATTTTATGAGCTCCGCATGACGCCTTCTACAGGCAGCCTCCGGAACATTGTGAGGGAGGAACTAGCGTCCATGACGTGTGAGCAAGTCCCAAGCTCGCATACCACTCCAAAGCCGACGTACGCTCAGGTGGTTGCAGCGTCACCTCCTCAGCAATCACCGCAGTATGGGTCAACTATGCAGCCTTCACTGAATGTCCTTGCCCAAAGAGCAACGCCTCCTTGGTTTCAAGCCTGGCGACCATCTCGCCCTATTTGCTATTATTGCGGAATACACGGCCACATCTCACGGTTCTGTCGTCGACGTCAACAAGACGAAAGGCGTGGCTATGGTGACTACGGAAGGAATGAGTTTGCCCCCTCTTCACAACATCGTCACCCATACCATCTTTACCAACGCACTTCGATACAGCCAGTATATACCTTCCACTCCTTGCGCCGTCGCTCCCCATCACCTATGTGCTGTTCCTCGTCACCACTTCTTCCGGATACCACTGGCGTCTAATCATCAGCCCGGAAAACTAAACAGTGCAGCTTCAGGAGGGAAAGCTGCATTTGGCGGACTGCATCGAACTCCTCCGGAACGCCCCTCAATGTACTTTCAGTGTGTGTTGAGGGTATATGGACTGAAGGCTTGGTGGACACAGGTGCATCGTTCTCAGTTATTTGTGTGGACTTGTGTTCCCGTTTGCGCAAAGTGAAGACACCGTATGATGGCCCTCCCCTTCGCTGTGCTAATGCGGTTTTTGTTCAGCCTTCTGGTGTTTGCACGGTACGAGTTTTTATTGAGGGCATCCTTCACCATATACAGTTCCTTGTTCTGTCATCGTGTACCAATGCGCTCATTTTAGGATGGGGCTTTCTCTCCTCAGCTTCAGCCGTGATATCTTGCCGTCAGAGGGTCATTCATATGTCAGATACTGCGCTTTCGTCTGATAACTATGCCCATAGCCAGCGTTTCGTCACCGCTGATGACTGTTTTATTCCTCCAGGTAATGAGCATATTCTGACCCTGACATCAGATAATATCGATACTGGTGATGTGTTCCTAGCACCGTGTGGACGTTACATCTCTGGTGGACTTACCATCGCTCCTAGCCTGGTGCGCTTTCGTGATGGCAGAGCATTAGTTACGGCAGTTAACCCCACTTCATTGCCTGTTGCACTGCCCCAGAGCACTAGTGTGGTTTGCTTCACAGATACCGAACCACTTTCTCTGGTGCTCCTTCACGGAGACTCACCATCTTTCTCTACGAGTACTGATCACCAGGCTACAACGGCTGCTTTAAAAGCCACAATAAATCCCGATCTCACGTCAGCGCAAAAGCAAAAACTTTTGGGTGTGCTTTGGGTGTGTTTGGGTGTGCAAGAACTTTTGAATGTGGAAGGGTAAGCTCCAACCATCTCCCTCTCCCACACCCGGGCCCACCACCTTGGCGCCGCCCCTCTCACGAACATGTAGCCGCACCTGCCGAAGTATCAGCTACTAGTTCACTGTATATCAGCTGAGTGGTTGTTGTTTTCCGCCGGTTCTTTCGCAGATCGTGTCTTCGGCTGTCCGGGTACCGTGTTCCTGCAATCAACAGCGCTGGCAACGTACGAATTAGGTAAAAAATACACGCCTCGCGATGCACAGAGTTCTCACAATATTGTGCCGACAATGTCTGTCACGTTATGTCTTCAAATTTCGCGCTTCTCCGCGCAAACCACTTTTTTTTTTTTTGACCGTTGTCAAGGGGTGCACGCCGTGCCGGCTTTTCCTAACTTCGCAAATAACCAACATGGCGGCCCTCTCTGCTTTGACTCCCGCGTTGGACGCCGCATCGGTGTTGCCGCTGCTTTCTTGATCAAGTTGTGCCTAGTACGTATTCCTCGCTAGCGACCATGTTTCTAACAATACTGCTGTATGAGTCGCGTTCATTAATGCAACCCTCGTGTCGGAGCAGCGCGTGCGATAAAAGAGGATGAACGCGTTGCCGCAAACTCCGGTTTTCTTTCTTTTTTATTTCGTGTCTTCGCGCGTTCATCGGCGCGCTTTATTTTACTTCTTTGTCTGGTCAAGATGTCCGAACACTTGACGCCGCGAAAGTGGTCGTAGCCGACGCAACGCACGGAGCGCCGCGCACGCGACAAACAAAAACGCGGCCACCGCCGCGCTTTTTATGGGTGTTTGTCGCAAAGCTGGCCTGTCAAAAGGCGCTGCTTTTCTGTTTTTACATTGATGTGCTTGCATCTGTTTCTTTGTTTTTTAATTATTATAGTCACTAAACGTGGTGATGCTAACACGTATTTCGCCATTGCATCTCTGTGTGCGCATTTCGAGGGCCCGAACTTGCTGGTTCTTTGACCTTCTCGGGCGTTGACGAACTGGTGCCAAGACAATGCGCCCAAGATCACCTCCATTTGTGTCGCTCCCTGTGGAACAGGCCCGCGACTGAGATGCCTGTGGCCTCAAATCCCTGGCTCCGTTCACTTGAGCGGCCTTTGCTTTGACCGTCATCCAGTGCTGCTGGCGTTTTAGACGGGCCGCCCTTGTTTTTTAGATCGCTTTAAACGTGCAGCACCGGTCCGCGCCGTGTTGTAGCACTGTCACCAAACCAATACTCGGCGAACTCCCTTCTTGCTCTGCAGCATCTTTGAAAGTGCGGTCACTGAACTGTGTGGTCTCGCATCACACTACTGTGTACCAAAGGGTGCGCACGAAACATTTTCTACAGTGTGTTCACATTTAGGAGAGCTACTGTATAATCATGCCCAATACAGACACTCCTAAAACATAAGAAACCGCCCTGCATACTAAAAAAACGTTAATGGAAATGCAGAAAGTGTGGTTCTGCCCAAGGAAAGCCCTCAACATAGCTGTTATGGAATACGGGCCACCAACTGTGGTCCAGAGGACTGTGAATTAGTGATCGCTTGACGGGTCAAATTCAGTGCTGCAAAACTATGTGTCATGTTCTATAAGTGTGTGTCTGCCTGCTATCTTCAAACACATGTGCTGATAAAACACCATGGGGCTGTGTAAAATTTATTTTTCCCATTCGAAGAAAATGTTATAAAAGTGAGTGTAATAATTTTCAAACAATTCTCTGGTTGCAACACTGTGTGATCTGATCTTATAGCCCCTGTGCTGCATACAGCAACGATAGCTTCTTATAAGCAATCATTGTAAGGTTTCGAAAAATCTTGTAACTGCTTTCTTAGCACTCATGTGGTCACTTACTGTATCTTTATTTTTGGTTTGAGGGCGATCCTTGGGTTGCTTAGGTAGCAGACAGAAGATGTCTCCTTATCTGATAAACTATGCACCATTGTGGCTGAAGGCGTGGTCTCCTTACAGAGGACGAAGTATTTTTATGTCCGTGTGCATTGATAAAGGCAACGTACGGCAAGGTCTGGGATGTATGTGGCTGTCTCCAAACCGCTTTGAGCTACGATGTTCAGGCAGTGTTGTGCTTGCTTTATTGCTCTTTCAACAGTAGTTTGACGAAATTATGAATTGTGAACATTGACAGAGGGGTACTCTTGCTTTTGTGAGATGGCAAGACACAAAGAACTGTTAGACAGCCAAGTGAACATTGAACTGTGTTGGTTTACTGTGATGCACATTCATAACATCACTTTTTTGTGGTTGTTCATATGAGTGACTGTATGTCTTAATGGGAGAAGATTCATTGCTATTTTGTTGCTGCCTTTGAATATAACTGTTACGTGTGGACAGTATGACAAGAGTTAGCTTCCATAGGTGTAAAGTGATGGCAGCTTGTTCATGTTCCCCTCATTGGACAGACTGCAGAATATTTACCCAAATATTTTATCGTTGGAATGCAAAGCACACGGAGAACGAATAATTCAGAAAAGCTCCTAGGGAGATGACTGACTGACATATTTCTGGCAGTGTAGACAATCATTGTGCCCTGGCAATCAGCTGATACAAAGAAGACATGAATTCAATATACAGAAGTCGGTAATGTGGACTACATAATGTCGGTAGTTAAACTTGGTGCCATGGTTTTAACAATGGGTGGAACGAGAGTTTACAGGAAAATTGAACTTGTAAAGGTAAAGGAATAAGGTCGAGTTGTCTGTTGGAATTTTTTCACACGTTAAATGGGCACTGCTCACAGAATGAATTGCAACGTGAAAACGTCAAACATAACAGTCAATCACTATGGCTTAGGTTATCCACATGGTGTCACTATAAATCTGGCTGCTAAACGTAATCTCGCCTGTGATGCAAGTGTGCGAGACAATAAGCTGATGCCAGACGAACTGTAGACGAGAGAAACGAAAGTATGCGTGTTACTGTGAGCTCACCTGCTTCATTCTATCAGTGCTGTGTGTGCACACATGCATGTCTACAAACACACACAAGATATACGACCATCTCTTCTGAAACAAAATGCTGGCTGTACCCTTGTTGAGGAAAAAAGAGAGGTCAGGGTTATTGGGGCTGGCACTGAATGAAAGCGAAGCTCCACTCACCTACGACTTCAAGGGAGTTTTGCCCACAGAACTGCGATGCATCTCCCCTCAACCTGTAAAGGACAGAAGTTCTAGCTGGTTTCCACTCATACAGTAATAATTTTCTTGGCTAATGTAAACACTGTGCACCGTAAGAGCTAAATGTCATTGCTACGAAAAGCAATCAGTTTGGCTGAGCAGCAACGTCATAATCCCTTGCGAAGTTTACTAAAACGCTCGAGTTTCTGACCTTTGACCAGCGACACAAACATTGGTTTGTGTGGGGAAGTAGACTCTCGGAAAGTTCGAGAAATGTTTGATGTCGTGAAGAGTGAGCTCTGTTGGATGGGGCACTTACGTAAATTCTTTTGAGAAGGGTTAGCGACGGCTGTCCGCCGACTGGACACAGGTTATAACTAGGTATTGTGTTGGGTTGTTTCTTCTTAGTCACGTTCTGCAGGCCATGGCAGGAGACTGTGCTTTTCTTTTCTCGTAGGAGGGCACTCGGGACTGGCAGGATGCCCAAGCGGGCACGCATAAACAACAACGGTGAGGCAGCGCCGCCTCCACGAGCCTCGCCGCGGGTGGCCAAGCGGCAAATGTTGAGCGAGCAGTCGTCCGACGAAAACCACACGATGGTGCGCAAGTGTGAGAAAGTGAGCTGCCAGGAAACTCGGCCCACCTGCTTTGCACGCACGTCCAAGAGGCAAGTGCTCTCCTCATTCAGTAACCCGAATTATAAAATGATTATAATTTTACAATGATTTTAAAAGGCAGGGCGTGCAAACACAAGCAGTCAAGATGCCACGAACGCCTAGTAAAGGCCAACTACAATGAAATTTTACAAGGGCAAAATCGGCTCGGAATGCATAGTATAGGTAAACAGTGATAATGAAAGTGTAAAAGCTTGCAATCGCGTATTTCATTTATAATCAGTGCTCTAACTGTCAGCTAATAGATGACATGGAACTCTAGCAGTGTGCCAGGGCAAATCGGACACAAACAGAAATGGCTTCAATTACTGCTCACCGCCACTCGTGAGCAGACCTCCCTACAACCGCATCCATTCTTTTTCTGCATCATGCGCTTCTACAAGTGGATAGTTCGGAGGACTGAATGGTTTTGTTGTACGAAAGGTGGAACTGTACGCTGCTGAAACACATGTTATGGCCGGAGACCAGCTTTCACGCTTTTTTGAAAACATGAAGCTCCAAAAGATGCGGGTTGTCGGAGTGAGGCGAAAGGAATGGCATGTATCAAAGAGCATGGTGCTTTACACAGCGCACTTCAAAGATTAATATAAGCACGTCTGATGTGTCTCTGCCCAAATACTGTGGAAACTGAAAAGAATGTTAAATCCTGACGCAGTGCCTTCAAGATTTAGCCACTGCAAACACAACAGCAGCAAGTCCCAACCGTAGTTTGGAGAAGCGCTGGAGACTACATGTATTCGTATTAGGCAGCTTTAGTATGGCATAAAATGCCTGCGTTAGCTCATTACGTTCACTAAATTACAGCGTAATGCTACTCCAAGGACAAAACCTGTGTAATGATTATGCACGAAGTGCTACACTCACTGCGCCATCTATGATAGTGTAATCAAAGCTCCAAAAGCTGATCGGCTCGCTTCTATTTGCGAGCAGTTAAAGCGGGGAAGCTCAACAGAAATGTTATCGTGCTGAGTTCAAAGCGATTTTCAAGTCTATAAATGTATTATAGGAAAACAAAATTGTGCTACGATAGGTTTAATGTAATTTTAGGGCGCAGTCAGACAAGTGTTCAAGAGAAACGCAGGGATGCTTTTGGTAGACATGGGTGTGTGAAACAAATCATCGGTATTGAAAACAACGCCATCTTATCATTCGTAGTCTATTAACAAAGCAAGAATATTTGAAGCGTAAGTGTGCGGCATCATTCATTGTGAACCAGTGACTTCACCAAGACAACACGAAAAAAACGGTAGGCGAAAGCAGGTATCTGCTATTTAGATGCGTGCTTTAACGAGCTTTCGCAGTGATGTATCCTTCACTGTGCATGTTTATATAGTTTTTTTTTTTCGTTAATATTTAAAGAGGAAATGCAGAGGCGCAGCCACGAAGTGCATACTTCGGAACACAGAGCAGACGATTCGCCTGCAGTCGGTCTGTCGAGCGGCTGTGTACCTCACTTCCAGTCAGCTGTAAGAGCGTCGTTTTTTGTAGTTTCGGTATCGAAAATTGTGTTGTTAGTGAGCGTTTTTATTTGGTAACTATTTGCATTTCCAAAGTGAAATTTGGTAGGCAGCATTGTCTCCAGCTACACTGCCTATAAATCAGCTTTTTGGGGTGTGCATGATTTTGTTGTGGTTGGCCTTTAACAATTGAATAGGCGCACTGTGTCAGAAAAAAAAAAAGAAGTCACAAAAACTTCCGTGCTCATGCCTGTGCAATAAGTGAACCTCTCAATCTGACACAAGTGGGGATCTACAATCAGGATAACTGGCATTTGATTTTGTCTTTACGGAAGTCAATTGCCGGTTGAATAATGCATGTTCTACGCATGTAGAGCATGCACGACATGTAAAGCATGCACGAGTCTGTTATCGGTATGCCAACCAACTGATATCGATATGCTGAGCCTTGGTCATCAGATGTATTTCTTCACTTCTCTGCCGACACAAAACTGCGCATTCATGAAATTTCGGTGTGCACTTACACTCTCAGCAGTCTGAAAATTGATTAAAGGGTTAGCGATCTCTTGTGTTAAAAAAAGGCGTGTACCTTGGTCTTTCTTTTCAGCCCTCGTGCACCTGATCAGTTGTTTATGGCACCTTTTTTGTGCCCGTGTTTGCACACCCTATAGTTACGTACTCCAACTATTGTTCTTTGTCCACCTCAGTGGTGTAGTGGTTTAAGTGCTTGGCTGTCAAGGGGGTTGCATTCAGATGAAGGTGAAAGGCCAGAGCCTTTTGTTTCATGCAATGTCAGTGCACATTAAAAAACATCACATGGTCCAAATTGCTGGAGCCTCTACTACAACACCCCTCGGAATCATATGCTGGTTTTGGCACATAAAACCCAATATATTGTTTATTACAGTCGTGAGAAACCTACGCCGATTGCGCCAACGGTAAAAACTGCGCCATACAGCTCCGAAATCATTTTTTGTCAGATTGTGCCATTGCTGCACGACAAGGTAGTTTTGGAACCGAAAGTAATGTTGACATCACATATAGTGAGCAAATATTACGTGATGGTCATCATCTTGTACACTTGCGCCGCTGCAGAAGCACTGAATTGGCTGATTAATTATTAGAACTTCCGCGGTGGTGACTTATGTGGTAATTATAGGGGAAGAATGATGGCAATGTGGGGACTACCGAAAACTGCGCCAGTAGAACTTATCGCGGATAAAAAGCCTACGTGTGGAGGGTAGCGACGCTTTAAACCCACTGTATGCTTTTAATAGCGGGCAACTACCTGAGAGCACTGAGACACCAATCGCTGCTGCCTCAATCGTTGTGCGAGATTGTGTTCTGGGTTCACCGCTTTGGAGAAGCGAAAGCAGCTCACTGTTGCGGAGTTGAGCATCGTAGATTGCAGGCATTGATGGCGAGCAAGCAAGCGTAGCACACGCTTTCATGTGGCGACAGCTCAAACGCACTGCCGTCCGCTGCAAAAACTGCTGGAGCATCGCTTGCAGAAAGCTCACATCGTCGCATAAACACAATGTGCTTCTCTCCACATCTGTGCACGGTGTGAAGCAGAGTGTGTACGCTTAGTAGGCGAAGTGCTGCATGCAAGTAGCCAGTGGATGATCGGCTCCCTGCGACCCTACGACGTCTAAAAATCTGCCAGTTTTCAGTAAGTAGCAGACTGCGACACATGTTTATCGCGGACAGCCGAGTATGTCTGTTTCATTACTATGTCAATAGCTGTGTCGACTGCGTATCTTGGACTCTGCAGTAGCTTCAAAATGGTCTTTGGTGTCGCCGCCGCGTGCCGTCAAACTGTCGTGCAAGAATGCCAATCATTTCTGAACATTGGGAAAAGGAAAAAAATGGCTTCATGGTTGGCACTTTAGGCGATATTTGCTGTGGCACTCTATTTTTCTATCTTCAGCCGAAATGGCTCACGTAAAGAAATGTAAATTGGTACTTGGTTATAGGCGTGCACACGAGGGGGCGCACGGGGGGCGAAAGAGGGCGTAACGTCAGCTGTATATACATAGACATGGCAGGGAGGCAGTGCGACAAACCATAGCCCTCTCCCCTTGAAAGGAAACCTTGCGCACGCCTATGTACTTGGTGGTGTTGCGAACGACGGGCCGATCCCGCCGAAGCCACCACTGTTGCGAAGCCACCTCCGAAATCCCACCGCTGACCTCCACTGTTGCGAAAGACGGCGACGCCAACACGGTCCCGAAGGCGCCACTGCTTTCAACTCCGCCGGGAAGGTCACCAGCCGTTTGGTAGCGTATGTTTCTCAGCTCGCGACTGCTTCTGCACAGAGCTGATAAGACGAGCGGACGAGACGACGGTGAGTTAAACAAGGTTTATGTACAGCATATATACAGAGGCGTTACAATTTCGGCACTGGGGCCGACAGAGACTCGAAGAGCCGAGCTCTCCTCTCTAACACATAGGTCAGCTTTTCGCCTAAGACCGCCGACTCACACACATGTCGGCTCTCCGACACGGGGACTTCTCTCACATAGGACCGCCGATCGCGACGCGCCGCAGGGCTTCTTTTATATGCCCCGGGTCCAACCAAAATGTCCAATCAGAAGCGCCGCTGGTCGTCAGGGCAGATTCCTCCAATGGGGTCGCCGCTGGGCCACGTCAGACCCCCAGACACGAAGACGCCGGCTCGCTGTCACGTGCGCTGCTGACTCACTGCACGTGACCAGAGAGGCGCCGCGCGTGTTTACGCCGTTGAGTTGTTTGCGTCAGGCGGACTGCGGGCTGGCCTTGACCCAGATTGCCTTTTTCAGAGGCACGGACGTTTGACGAGGACTCGCTGGCATAACAGCACCCCCGCCGCCAGACAATGCACCGGAAAGACGAGCTGCTTCCACGGGGCTCGGATGTCAGGTGCGCTCGTTCGCCAGGGCCCTCCAGGTTCGCCACCAGGGCCATGGGGAGAATACAGCTCCAGACTGTTCCGGAAACACATCCCATTTTTGACGACGGATCCCAGCTCCACTGGCTTGTCGCCACAACTTGCTGGCCAACTTCGCTCGTCTCTTCTGACCATTTTCGGTTTCAGCACTTGACGATGGTTCTGCAACTTGCTAAGAACGGTTCGACAACAAACAACATACGACACAAGCAAGTGCCCTCGGTCACCCGACAGAACACCAGACAAAGTATAGTACAACATATACCTATCTACGTGTCTATCGGAATTTTGTTCCCTCTACATCAAGAGGCACATGTGGGACACAAGACTCTTAAAATGACAACTCAAAAGATTTTTTTTTTCCCACGTACAACAACGTAACGAATTACAATACAAGATAAAGTTGGCTCCTTGAGCTCACTCTGGACGAGAGCGCTCAGCCCAGGTCGTGATGAGGTCAAAATTTTGCCCCGAATCGCCAGCCAGAAACCGAAAGGTTGAGAAGGTACTAGCTAGAACGCACTGCTCAATGCACCTGCATTAGCGTTTAGCTTTCCTTTTTTTTTTTTTTTTGATAGCGAACGTCAAAGTTGCGCTGTGGAGCAACATGCTCCACTTCAGTAACCGGCCCCTTTTAGGCGACGATACCTATGCGGCACCAAGAGCGGCTCACACTTTCGACGTTGCACAGGGGAACAACGATACGGCTTGCTACGGATTGACTCCTCACCGCTTAGCTCGATATCGTGTTCGATCACCCTCGTGTTTCCGGGGCGGTCCGAAAACACGTCTTCAAACTCGGAACTAATCTTTCTCAGGTCCTCTTTCTCAGGTCCTCCTTCACTTAAGCTAGGCTCTAGGTTTATCTGTTCCCGGATTACTTTTGATCCCCCTTCAATTACCTCACTAGAACTCAAAATTTCTGCTTCCTCTTCCTCTGAAGCATTCAACAACAGATTTACGACCGCTTGATGTTGAACGTATGGTTTCATCAAGTTGTAAATTTTGTCCGGCCGCCTTCCTAATTTCACTTCATAATTTGTATCGCAAGGCTTCGATAATACTTTGGCGGGCCCTTCCCAATCAACCTCAAGCTTGTTCTTTTTGAACGGCTGCAGCAGCATTACCTGACTCCCTACTTCAAAAGCACGCTTCTTCACCGATTCCTCGTAGTGCTCCTTCGACAGCACTTTTGCCGCGTTTTTCTGGCTTTCCACTAGCGCTTCAATTTGGCTTTCCACTAGCGCTTCAATCGAGAGATCCTCACGCTGCTCTCGAATGAGCGTCTCTCGATCAACTCTCGGCAGCTCGCTCCAACTTTCCGCTACAGGCGAGAGTGTTACAACCCTCTCGCTCTGACTCAATGGCGCCATGTCGTCTCCCCTTTCTACGGAAACCGCGCCGGTCGGTTCGGCGACGGGCCGCTCGCGTGACTGCTCACATGACTCATGCGGAAAATTTCCTTTCTGGGGTTCCGTCGACCCGCCGACAAGGTCACTTGAGAGTTCACCGCATTGAACCAGATCAAGCTGCCGCGATAGCTTCCGCGCTTGCGATCGTGTGAGGGCCATGCACGCTAAGTTGGGGAAGAACGATTTGCCCTGCTCTTTGAGAAGCTGCTCGGAGTTGTTGGAGAAAAGATATGGAAAACGATCATTTAGCGCGGCAGACACAGCCGCTTCGGTGCGAAGCTCACCGAACGGGCCTTCAATGACAACCGTGGCGATTGGTAAGCGAACACTCTGCTCCTCGGCGACTTGCCTGATCCACGCGCATTCTCCTGTAAAGTCATCCGGAGACACCAATGAAGGATGGACAACGTCCATGGTTGCCGCTGAGTCTCTAAGTGCTCGGCACGTTTTCTCATTCACCCTAATTTCTTGGAGATACGGCTCCAACAACCGAATGTTTTTTTCTGATTCTCGGATCGTTGCGAAGGCAAACTTTTCCTGACAGTTTCTCGCGATGTGTCCTTCCTTTTTGCAGTTGTAGCAGATTAGCGGCTTTCGTTTGTTTTCCGATTCAAATGCCTGTGTGGTAGAAACCTCACTCGATTTCTCCGCTTCTGTTTGCCCTTCCCCTACACTATCCTTCGTAAGAGACGGGTCCTTCTTGAAATTACGGTGCGGAGCGGGTTTCCGTTGATCAGGTTTCTTTGAAAAGCCCTCTTTTCTTTCATCCTTTTCAACGCGCACTGCCCTGCTATGCAACTTTCGGCGAGTATAATACTCCTCAGCTAACTCAGCTGCCTTGTTTAACTGTACTTCCCCAAGTCTGTCCTGCAGGCAAAGTTTGACATCCTCCTCGATGCAGCGGTAGAATTGCTCCAATGCAACGCATTCCACCACTTTATCGCGGTCGTCATACACACCTTCGCCCTTGAGCCATTCAATCAAATCGGCTTTAAGACGAAACGCGAAGTCAACGTGGGACTCATTCCCCTTTTCAGCATACCGGAACCTTTGCCTGAAAGCCTCGGGTGACAACTTATAACGTCTTAAGAGCACTTCCTTAACCTCGTCATAGCTCTCAAACGCTTCCCTCGACAAGCAAGTTATCGCGTCGGACACTACGCCGGGAAGAAGAGCTATCAGGTTCTGCGCCCAAAGAGACCGCTCCAAAGCGTTTCGCTCACAGACGTGTTCAAACTTGACGAGATACTTCGCCATGTCCTCGCCTACTACGAACGGTGGCAATTGGTCCCTAATTCTAAAACCGCTGACCTGAACTGTTAAAGAAGCTACGCTAGGCGCCTGTGAACACTGTAGTATTGCCAATTCTATTCGTTTCATCTCAAGGCGTTCCTGTCTCTCGGCCTCCTCGCGACGTTCGCGCCTTTCAGCCTCCTCACGTTCGCGAGCTTCTCGCCTTTCAGCCTCCTCACGGCGTGCTTTAATATCCACCCAGGCCTCATCGACTTCCTCAGCCGACACTCCCTCATCCTTCATGATCTCAAGGATCGCTTGCTTTCGTTTCGCACGGCCCAAAGTTATGCCGAGTTCCTCACAAATTTCGATGAGTTCCTTCACTTTAAGGTTCTCCATCGTTCACACTAGCCTCTTGCTGTTTGCCCCTGTTAACAATTTACTTGCCGTACCCACTATAAGTCAACTAGCAAGACGCGCAAGCAATTTTTCACTCTCCCGTGTTTACCCCCTCCGCATTAACTTTGGTTTCAAAGAACTTCGACTTTGCTTGATACGATCAAAGCTCACTTCAATGCTTCACACAGCCCTTCTATAAACTACTACAACCTGAGCTAGAGAAGTCTGGTGAACTGAGGGGAAAACATCAGGCACTCACCGCATCGATGTCGCTGACGCCGGCCGATCCCGCAGCTGCCAACCACTGTTGGGAACGACGGGCCGATCCCGCCGAAGCCACCACTGTTGCGAAGCCACCTCCGAAATCCCACCGCTGACCTCCACTGTTGCGAAAGACGGCGACGCCAACACGGTCCCGAAGGCGCCACTGCTTCCAACTCCGCCGGGAAGGTCACCAGCTGTTTGGTAGCGTATGTTTCTCAGCTCGCGACTGCTTCTGCGCAGAGCTGATAAGACGAGCGGACGAGACGACGGTGAGTTAAACAAGGTTTATGTACAGCATATATACAGAGGCGTTACAATTTCGGCACTGGGGCCGACAGAGACTTGAAGAGCCGAGCTCTCCTTTCTAACACATAGGTCAGCTTTTCGCCTAAGACCGCCGACTCACACACATGTCGGCTCTCCGACACGGGGACTTCTCTCACATAGGACCGCCGATCGCGACGCGCCGCAGGGCTTCTTTTATATGCCCCGGGTCCAACCAAAATGTCCAATCAGAAGCGCCGCTGGTCGTCAGGGCAGATTCCTCCAATGGGGTCGCCGCTGGGCCACGTCAGACCCCCAGACACGAAGACGCCGGCTCGCTGTCACGTGCGCTGCTGACTCACTGCACGTGACCAGAGAGGCGCCGCGCGTGTTTACGCCGTTGAGTTGTTCGCGTCAGGCGGACTGCGGGCTGGCCTTGACCCAGATTGCCTTTTTCAGAGGCACGGACGTTTGACGAGGACTCGCTGGCATAACAGTGGTTAATGCATACTTCATTTAGTGCGCAGTTAGCTGCATTCCCGGCAGGTTGTTGGCATGCATGTACATATTAATGAGGTTTTACTGTAGTGAGCATTGAATGTGTGTGTGCGCAGTACTATGAACTTTATGGTGCAGCGAGCTTGTTGGTGCAATATCTTTCGCCATCTTTGTCACCGCTTGTGTACACAATCTTACTTGTGTACACACTCGTACATATGTTTATTTTTGTGCTTATTTCATGAGCTTGCGGCTTCTGTATAAATGATTGCTCTTTGAAGGAAAATCAAACTCAATTGAAGCTAAATTTTCTTCCTCTATGTGTGTAAAGCCCGCGTGGACTCTAAACACAGACATTGCTGCTCTGAAAGCAGATTTTGCCTGCTCCAATGGGTGCTCCAAAGTTCTGAAAGGCATTCCCACAACTGACTGCTATTATTACTAATATTATTAATATATTATTATTATTACTGCATTTTAGCGTCACTTATTCACCACCTGTATGGAGTGCTTTGGTGGAATTTTTATTTTTGCGCTTGCTCTATATCCACACCTGCTCCTCTTAATTTTCTGCAGACCAGTGGTGAAAGTGGGGCTTGTTCTATTTATGTAGCACACAGGGATCAGGCATTTTTGTGTGGACAGGATGGGCAAATTTTCATTTTGCCTAGCCATATACAGTTTCGCTTGAAAGACAATCATGACAGCAAAATTGGGGATAGGAAATAGTCCCATTTAAGTATTGTCTTGTTCTGAAGTTAAAAGACATGATTAATCCCTCTGTCATGGAATTAACGTAACACAAAAGTGAGAAATATTCTTACAAAAGACGTAGTTCAGTGTTTGTGGCCCATCGAACAGAGCTTGCACAATGCCTATTATTGTTTGGCAGCTGTAGCACTGTTTGGCATGGATTCACCATCTCAGTGAGTTGCTTCAACGATAAATGATTAAACAAACCCTTGTGGTAGCAGTAGTAGTGAGGGCGAATGCAGTACAACAGCCAGAGAAGCATTGCTGATTCGATGCATAACTAATGCGAAGGTCGTCTATCCGCAACATTTGATTAAGTTACAGTAAAATCTCGTTAATTCGAAGCCGCTGGGGCCACAAGAAATCTTCAAATTAACAGAACATACAAAAACTGGGATGCAAGAAACTTCAAATTATTCCAGGTAATCGGGGCTGATTTGCTGTGGTAGCAAGCAATACCTGGTCTTAATTTAGCTCAAACACGGAGGGCTTTACTGCTGCCACAGAAAAAAAAAACGAAAAGAAAAACCACTGTCGTCATCAACTGAAATGCGCGCCTGTGCAAAACAAGATGTACTTTACTGCAGCACAGTAGTGACGCGGGCAGCATGTTGCCATTCCTCGCTGCGTCAGCCCATCATGATGCGGCCCATTCTTCCTAGTAAAACAAATAGTTTAATAATGGCTACCGTGACGAAATTCGCGATATGTTTTGTTTGGAAACTGTGTTCGTTGAAAATATTGAATTAAGTTTTAGAGGTAGGCGTTGCAAACAAAAGCTCCACCAGTAGTGTAAAGTGCGCATATTGCTAGAGCAGTCGGCAATCGAAGGCTTGCATACGCCACGAATTTTGCCAAACTGTTCTTTATTAAATAATTTTACAATACCAGAAAGAATGGGTAAATCGTGACGTGCTGACGTAGCGAGAAGCATGCGATATGCTGGCCACGAATCACTGCTGTGTTGCACTGAAGCACGTCTTCTTTTTGCAGGCACTCGTCTCGATTGACCACGAGAGCATTTTTTTTTTTCCTTTTGTTGCCCTGGAATTAGCAGGACTGGGGTGCTTCATCTGCCACTCATTAGTATAGCTACGTTACATGGCCTTGTGGCTCTTAAGAGCCATCTTTTCGACAGATTTGCGGCAGAGTCGGGATCACGAATTGTCTCATGGTACCCAAACTTTTTAATTAAAGGGGCAGATTGGTGTTAGACATTTTTTTGTTTATTTATTCAGAGATCTTGATCAAGCTGCACAGGATAATGCAGTTCTTTCTGCTGATGTCGAATATTTAATTAGTTATCCAGTAACTCATCTTGTTCCTGAGATAAACTAAGTTCACCCCCTATTGTTTAAGGCCGCCATAGAAAAAAAGTGCTTAATTAAAAGTGATATTTAAGATATGCCAATATAGACTAATGACTATAGATTGAAAGTATGCAAGAGTTTTTTTGTTTTTAGGCCTTTATTGGTTATTTTACAGCAAAATGAACTATCCATTTTCAAAAGCAGATGTAGTTGTATTATAATTTTAATGAGTAATAAATTAAAAAGGCTTGTGCTCCTAAATTCTGCTCCCACACTTGCATTCTACACACATACAGGTTTGCATTGCAAAATGAATTATTGTTGGACTTGCCCTAGCTGCAGAGATATTCAGGCCTCAAAATTGAACAGTCGTAAATGTACTTCTTTGAGAAAAATGGGAAAAAAAACTGAAAACGCACAGCTTCTTCAAAAAACAACAATCATGGTGTGCATGCTTTGCATTCCTCATAAAGGTGCTCATATATTTGTAGCAGAGCTTCTAACACAGGTGCTGGCAAATTATAAATAAGCCTCGAAGTCGGTTCCCATTTTTTTAACAGGTTCTGCGTGTTAACAGCACCAAGAATCTGGACAGTTGAATGACATTACAAAGAAATTTTCACTTTCTGGTGTGTGCAAATTTGCAAAGATATAGAAAAATGCTTGTAGAAACCAAATATGTCAATCTTAAAAAATGAACTTTTTTGTCACTTTTTGGTCCCTAAGACCAGTCTGCCCCTTTAACCAAACTGGTGCTGACCGTCGCTTCAAATTGTCCGCTCAGACTTGTATTGCGAAATACGGGGCCGCTCAAATATTTAGTATGAAGCGGGATTTGAAATAACAGAGTTTTAATTAATGAGGTTTTACCGTAATTAATGCCACAGCCAGACTAGAGGGAAACACAGCGCGCGTCGTGTGTCTCCTGTCGTCATCATCATCATCAGCCTGACTACGTCCACTGCAGGACAAAGGCCTCTTCCATGTTCCGCCAGTTAACCCGGTCCTGTGCTTGCTGCTGCCAATTTATACCCGCAAACTTCTTAATCTCGTCTGCCCACCTAACCTTCTGTCTCCCCCTGACCCGCTTCCCTTCTCTGGGAATCCAGTTAGTTACCCTTAATGACCAGCGATTATCCTGTCTATGCGCTACATGCCCGGCCCATGTCCATTTCCTCTTCTTTATTTCAACTATGATATCCTTAACCCCCGTTTGTCCCCTAATCCACTCTGCTCTCTTGTCTCTTAAGGTTACACCTACCATTTTTCTTTCCATTGCTCGCTGCGTCGTCCTCAATTTAAGCTGAACCCTCTTTGTAAGTCTCCAGGTTTCTGCTCCGTAGCTAAGTACCGGCAAGATACAGCTGTTATATACCTTCCTCTTGAGGGATAGTGGCAATCTACCTGTCATAATTTGAGAGTGCTTGCCGAATGTGCTCCACCCCATTCTTATTCTTCTAGTTACTTCAATCTCGTGGTTCGGCTCTGCGGTTATTACCTGCCCTAAGTAGACATAGTCTTTTACAACTTCAAGTGCACTATTACCTATCTCGAAGCGCTGCTCCTTGCCGAGGTTGTTGTACATTACTTTCGTTTTCTGCAGATTAATTTTAAGACCCACCTTTCTGCTCTCCTTGTCTAACTCCGTAATCATGAGTTGCAATTCGTCCCCTGAGTTACTCAGCAATGCAATGTCATCGGCGAAGCGCAGGCTACTAAGGTATTCTCCATTAACTCTTATCCCTAACTGTTCCCATTCTAGGCTTCTGAAAACCTCCTGTAAGCACGCGCTAAATAGCGTTGGGGAGATTGTGTCCCTCTGCCTTACACCATTCTTGATTGGTATTCTGTTGCTTTCTTTATGAAGCACTATGGTAGCAGTTGACCCCCTGTAGATTTCTTCCAGAACGTTTATATATACTTCACCTACCCCCTGATTCTGCAGTGTCTGCATGACGGCTGATATTTCTACTGAATCAAACGCCTTCTCGTAATCTATGGAGGCTATGAATAGTGGTTGGTTATACTCTGAGCATTTCTCTATTACCTGATTGATAGTATGAATGTGGTCAATTGTTGAGTAGCCTGTTCGAAATCCTGCTTGTTCCTTCGGTTGATTGAATTCTAATGTTTTCTTTACTCTGTTAGCAATTACCTTTGTAAATAGCTTGTATACTACAGAGAGCAAGCTGATCGGCCTGTAATTCTTTAAGTCCTTGTCATCTCCTTTCTTATGTGTTAAGATGATGTTAGCGTTCTTCCAAGACTCTGGTACCCTTCCTGTCAGGAGACACCTCGTAAACAGGGTGGCTAGTTTTTCTAACGCAATCTGGCCCCCATCTTTCAGCAGATCTGATGTTACCTGATCCTCACCAGCAGCTTGGCCTCTTTGCATGCTCTCCAAAGCTTTTCTGACCTCTTCTATCATTACTGGTGGGGTGTCATCTGGGTTACTGCTAGTTCTTATAGTATTAAGGTCGTGGTTGTCTCGGCTACTGTACAGATCTCTGTAAAACTCCTCCGCTATTTTAACTATCCTATCCATATTGGTAGTTATTTTGCCTTCTTTGTCCCTTAGTGCATACATCCGACTTTTGCCTATCTCAAGTTTCCTCTTCACTGCTTTGACGCTTCCTCCGTTTTTCAGAGCGTGTTCAATTCTTTTCATGTTATACTTTCTTACATCGCATACTTTACGCCTATTAATCAACTTCGAAAGCTCTCCCAGTTCTATTTTGTCTGTTGTACTTGAAACTTTCATGCTTTGACGCTTCTTAATTAGGTTCTTCGTTTCCTGGGAAAGCTTGCCAGTGTCCTGTCTAACTACCCTGCCTCCAACTTCCACTGCACACTCCGTAATGATACTCGTTAGATTATCATTCATTGTATCTACGCTAAGGTTGGTTTCCTCACTAAGAGCAGAGTACCTGTTCTGCAGCGACACTCTGAATTCCTGTACTTTCCCTCTCAGTGATAGCTCATTGATTGGCTTCTTGCGTATCAGTTTTTGTCGTTCCTTCTTCAAGTCTAGGCGAATTCGAGACCGTACCATTCTATGGTCACTGCATCGTACCTTGCCAACCACTTCCACATCCTGCACGATTCCTGGGTGTGCAGTCATTATAAAGTCTATTTCGTTCTTATTTTCGCCATTAGGGCTCCTCCATGTCCACTTGCGGTTTTCTCGTTTCGGTAGAAAGTATTCAAAATCCGCAAATTATTGCGTTCTGCGAATTCTACTAGTAGCTCTCCTCTGGCGTTTCTAGTGCCGATGCCAAAATCTCCTACTGCCTGGTCTCCAGCCTGCTTCTTCCCTACCTTTGCATTAAAGTCGCCCATCACTATAGTATACTGTGTTTTTACCTTACTCATTGCCGATTACACGTCTTCATAGAAGCTTTTAACTGAAGCGTCATCATGGCTGGATGTAGGCGCGTAAGCCTGTACTACCTTCATCTTGTATCTTTTATTCAGTTTAAATACAATACCTACCACCCTTTCATTAATGCTATAGTATTCCTCTATGTTGCCAGCTATGTTTCTGTGAATTAGGAACCCCACTCCCAGTTCTCTTCTGTCTGCCAAGCCCCGATAGCAAAGGACGTGCCCATTCTGTAGCACAGTATAGGCCTCATCTGTCCTCCTAACCTCACTGAGCTCTATTATATCCCCTTTAACACCCTCTAGCTTCTCGAATAGTACAGCTAGACTTCCCTCACTAGATAAGGTTCTAGCGTTAAACGTTGCCAAGTTCAGGTTCCAAAGACGGCCTGTAGTCTAGAGATTCTTAGCACCCTCTGATGCGTTGCAGATCTGACCGCCGCCATGGTCAGTTGCTTCGCAGCTGCTGGGAACTGAGGGCCGTGAGTTATTTGACGTATGCATGTGGGAGGTAGCTCACCTCAATTTTTCTCAAGGTCGGGAATGCTGTTAGGCTATGGTAGCGAGGCAAGCGGACGTCACAGACCTTTTTTAATATCGATAGATGCTATTATTAAGGCTGATGCTTTACAATGCGTGAGCTAAAGCTGCCATCATGTGGTGTGTTATGGTGTCACCGGAATTTCACTTCACTTATTGGAAATGTGGTCATGATGCATTACTTCGCAGTCATAATGGATTACTGCATTTAACCGCTTCCAGACACCGACAGCACCCACCGAACAAGAGCGCTGCAAGAGGGAAGTGTTAGATATAAAGGCACGTTTTTAAAGCCTACCGAGTGTGTGACGGCGGGGCAATAGATAGCGTGTCCGGCATCTGTTGTAGCGGACCAAGAAGTTGTAGGTTCGACTCTGATTGACGGAACATTTTTCTTTGACAGCTTATTGTGTCCATTTTTTCTACTTTCCGTTACAGAAATATGTCGATGATGTCTTGGTGGACTATGGCATAAAACACTTCTGTGTTAAAAACATACAAGTCTGTAGATGTTGGCATTAAAAAGATCACCACGGACTCACATTGGAGGAACTGGTCCATGTGCCTATAGTGTAATCACTGGATGAAAAGGCACACAAACTTTGTGCCCCATCCCCCGCAGGGGCGCCTGCGCAAGTAGGCGTTTGGTGTGTAGCGACACCACGGACCCGAGCTAACGGGGGAGTTTCGACTCCCTCCCACGCCTAGCCGTGCGTGGCTTTGCCGTGTCCGGGGAAAAGGGGATCCTGGGGGTTGAGCCGACGCCGGGTGATTGGACCTTTAAGGCCCCCCGGCAGAGGCAACACACCCTTTGGCCCCGGCTTCACGTAGACGGCACCCCTGGGCTGACCCACCCAGGGGAAATCGGCAGTCGCCTTTTCCTATCTCTCTCTCCCTACATCTTCGTCTTTATCTCTCACTATTTATCTGTCCTGTCTTCTACTCTCTTCCGTTTACTTCCAATTTCCTGGCGGCAAGGGTTAACCCTGTGCAAATAGCCTACCTTGGTCTAGGCGCATTGGGTTATGGCAGTGTTGTACGGCTGACGTCTGCAAGCTTTCAGCACCTGTAGACTTGCAGCGTCCCCTTGTTGGGCTCCGTGGTGGGTGGCCGCCAACGCTGCTGAACAAAAATAATACCGGCATGCATGGCGCATTCCCTTTACTATCCGATCGTACCGGCCTAAAGCGGGTACGCACCGACGACATAAATCTCTTTAACCAGCAATAGAAACTTTCCCCACTTCCACGTCATTCACTGTGAAAAAACCGGAAAGCAAGCCAGGGACCGTATCTCCTTTCGTAGTTGCCAGGTGTCTTACGGAAACTCTCGGGGCTGGATACAAAGTAACCAAAATGGCGAGTGGAGACCTTCTTCTAGAAATTCGGGACAAAGCACAATTTGTAAAGCTAAACAGCCTCTCAACGTGTTGGTGATGTACCGTCACCGTAACACCACACCGATCCATGAACACACTCGCGAGTGGTATCTGATCCAGACTTACTTGAGTCACCGAGACTGAACTTTTGGAAGGGTGGAAGAGCCAAAATGTCACTAATGTACAGAGAATCATCATAGAAGAGACAATAAGGAAATACCAACGAAACACTTAGTACTCACGTTTGCATCCAGTAAACTACTCGATTCCATTCAAACAGGGTACACGAAACATCTATCAGGCCGTATATACCAAACCTCGTCGTTGCTTCCAATGCCAGAAATATGGCCATGGCTCCAAACGTGTCGTGGTCGCCAGACTTGTGCAACAATGTGGAGTTCTAGCCACGTGTCTGAGAACTGCAAACAACCACCACACTGTGTAAACTGCGAAGGAAACCATGCCGCATATTCACGCTCCTGCACATACTGGAAAAAAGAAAAAATAATTACGTTGAAGGTGAAGGAGAACATTATATTTAAGGAAGCACGGCGAAGAGTCGCCCATTCTATGGAGCTACATACGCTGATGCGGCGCGTCAGGGGGCACCGCCGCACCAGCCCTCGCCACTCCCTCGGCCCGCGCATACCGAGCCGGTGGTTGTGGCACCTGCCCCCAAGGCGGCTGTAGCCCAGGCTACACCGCCTACTCCAAACAGAGACCGGAGACTCCAGAGTCCTCCAGTCTCAAGGCCTCACCTCACCAGGTGAGGCCCGAATTCGAACTAGCAGCCCGCACGTGCGGGCATCCAGTGCCTCCGAGGAGGCAATGGATACGTCGGCACCCTTGGTCCGAAAGAGCGGCGTGGCTCCTTGGAGCGCGCCAAGAAACAAAAAAGCCGATAACAGGGCCTGGTGACGGCCCTGTTAAGTGAAGTCAAACTCTGTCTAAACAGCCACTCGCTTTTCGTACACACAGCACTATTTTACATTCACCATGAACACTCAAATTATACAATGGAACGTCAGGGGCCTTTTCAGAAACCTTGACGACATCCAAGAACTCTTACACGAATACTCACCAAAAGTGCTGTGTGTACAAGAAACACACCTTAATTCAAAACACACAAATTTTCTTTCCGTAAATACGTATTTCCGAAAGGACCGTGTTGATGCTATGACATCATCCGGAGGTGTTGCCATCATTGTGGAATCAAGGAATTGCATGCACACACTTACAACTCCAAACCATCCCTTGAGGCAGTGGCTGTTCGAGCAGTTCTTTTTTGATAAACTGATCACAATTCTGCACTATCTACATTCCTCCTAGCTATCAGCTGCAAAACGTGATTTACACTACCTCTTAATTGATGAACTTCCGGAGCCCTATGTTCTCCTTGGAGACTTTTAATGCGCATAGCAGGCTATGGGGGTGACTCTCGGTATGACGCGCGAGGTCGACTGATTGAAGAGTTCCTTCTCTCCTCAAGCGCGTGTCTTCTAAATCGAAAAGATCAACCTATATAATCTCGCCAATAACACCTACTCCTCCATAGACCTAAGCATAGTATCCCCATCTCTTGTGCCCTACTCCAGTGGAAAGTCGTCAGTAATCTGTACGGAAGTGACCACCTCCCCATAGTTTTGAGCACAAATACAGTAACTGAGTGTCCATCACGGTTTCCCAAGTGGCTCATAAACAGAGCCGACTGGACACTTTTATACCATCGCTCGTCTAGGTTGGAATGAATAAGTACTTTGGAACATTGATGTTGCTGTCAACTACTTCACAGCATTTTGATTGATGCTGCAACAAAATGCATCCCACAGACAAATGGACACCCTGGAAAACGGCGTGTGCCATGGTGGAACTCTGAATGCCGAAACGCGCGCAAACAGCAAACAGAGCTTGGAGGCTGCTTCGGAACTCACCGACAGCCGAAAATCTTGACACCTTCAAGAAAATAAAGTCTCAAGGCAGGCGAACGCGTCGGCAGGCAAGAAGAGAAAGTTGGCAGAATTTTTGTCAGGGATCAATTCATACACACAGGAAGCTAAAGTCTGGAACATGGTCGGTAGGATAGCAGGAAAACAAGTACACACACTTCCACTCGTAAACACTCAGGGTGACACCTTGGAAGATCAGGCAAACTTCCTCGGTGCACACTTCGAACAGGGTCCAGCTCATCCCACTATACTGACACTTTACAAAAATACAGAACAAGAATAGAAAAGCAGAAACTCGAACACAAATCCACTAGATACGAGGCATAACCAAGCTTTCAGTCTAGCTGAGCTCCAAACATCTCTAAACTCCTGCAGTACTTCCGCCCCAGGTTCAGACCGTGTGATGTATGAAATGTTGAAAACCTACCAAACGAAACCCGAAAAACCTTACTTTGTTTGTACAATGCTATTTGGTCTTCTGGCACTATTCCTACTCCTGGAAAGAGGCTATTGTTATTCCCATTTTGAAAGAGGGCAAGGACCCATCTTTACTTCGAGTTACAGGCCGATTGCACTTACAAGCTGCTTGTGCAAAGTCTTCGAAAAAATGATAAACTGCCCGACTTGTACACTTTCTTGAAACAAACAATTTGCTCGACCCATTTCAGTGCGGGTTTCGAGAGAGTAGATCCACGACAGACCACCTTGTTCGTATCGAGGCACAGATCAGACGCTTTCGTTCATAAACAATATTTTCTCTCTGTATTCCTCGATATCGAAAAGGTTTGATACACAATGGCGTTTCGGAATTCTAAGAGACCTGTCCCACCTTGGCGTACGCGGAAGAAGTTTCACATAATCGAAAGTTACCTGTCAAACCGGACATTCCGTGTCCGAGTAGGCACGGTTCTTTCCCAAACTTTCGTTCAGGAAACAGGCGTGCCACAAGGTGGTGTACTTAGCTGCACACTTTTTCTCATCAAGATGAATTCCTTGCACTTGTCCATCCCTCGCAATTACCGTCATATATATACTCGTGTAAGGGCCGCCCTCGTGTAGGGCCGCACCCCCAACTTTGAAAGCGGATATTTCGAAAAAAAAAAAAAACACAAAAGTTCAAAATGTCCCGCCAGAAAAGTGTAGTTTAGTTCATTTACAGCCAGATGGCGCTGCACGCTTTTCCGCTGTTATTCTACTTCCGCCGACGCGCCGACCACGCTGTTGACAGCGCGCCGCCATATTTGCCTTGTGCGGCCTCTTTGTTGGCATCGTTCCTGCATCGTGTCGATACGTTTGGCAGCGCGACTTCCAGATCGGTGTCGTCGGTGTCACTTTGTTGGTTGTAGTGAACCCTGCAGAAGCCAGCGCACGTGACGGACGATGGGCCGGCATCTGAGATCATTCACTGCAGCATTTAAGCTGCAATTGATTGACTATGCCGAGGAGCACGGGAAGCGGGAAGCTGGACGAAAGTACGACGTCGATGAGACGGCGTGCTTACTGGATGAATCAGAAGATGCCCTCGCCGCTACTAACAGGAGCCGAAAGGCGTTTCGCGGGAAAAAGTGCAAGTACCCGCAACTCGAAAGCGAGCTCGTCAACTACGTCGTCGACACACGAAGGGACGGCTACGCCGTATCGACTGACATGATACGCGTCAAGCCCTCAGCATCGCTCGCCACATGGAAATACCCCCCGCACAATTCAAGGCAAGTCGGGGCTGGGCTACGCGGTTTTGAACGTAACCAGCTTTCTATTCGGCGCCGAACGACGATTTGCCAAAAACTGCCGCGCGAGTACGAAGACCACGTCATTAAGTTTCATCGCTTCGTGAATGCTCTCAGGAGGGAGCATGAATACGACCTGTCCCAAATTGGGAATGCGGACCAGACACCTGTGTGGTTCGATGCACCGGAAAGCCCACAGTGGATTTAAAAGGTGCGAAAAGTGTGTCTGTGCGCACGACTGGTGCAGAACGCCAAGGTGCACTGTGATGTTGTGCATCACGGCAGACGGCAGGAGGCTTCCGCCGTACGTCGTATTTAAAAGGAAGACTCTCCCAAAAGAGAAGTTCCCTCAGGGAATCGTCGTACGTGCGCAAGAGAAGGGCTGGATTCTCGAGGAACTGGTCGTTGACTGGATTAAGACCGTCTGGGCAAACAGACCTGGAGGGCATGTTACAACGGAAAGCCCTCCTTGTTTTGGACAGCTTTAGGGGCCACTTGACCGACCGCGTCAAGAACCGAGTTGCCGCAACTCGTACGGACTTGGCCGTCATTCCCGGTGGCCTGACGAGTGTGCTGCAGCCGCTCGACGTATGCGTCAACAGACCATTCAAGTGTGGAATTTCGCCGATGTTACTCTGAATGGATGGCTGGAGGCGTCCACGAGAAGACCCCTACAGGACGGCTGAAGCGGGCGTCGCTCCAACAGTGTGTGAATGGATTTTGAATGCGTGGCGTGCCATGTCAGTAGAAGTAGTTGCTAAAAGCTTCAAGGTAACGGGAATTTCGAACTCCATGAACGGCACCGAAGATGACCGTCTCTGGGAAGACGCGGACGCCGAGGCGAGCTCCTCCGAGAACGAGGACAGCGAAATGGATCCGATAAAACATTTCTGGCATGTCATTTGTGACTCTTGCCTCTCTACTGTTGCATAAACAGTACAGACCTTTGGCCGTACTGCTGTACTAAACGGCCTGATTCGTGTAAGGGCCGCACCTAGCAAAATTTTCGAAAAAAAAGTGCGGCCCTTACACGAGTATATACGGTATGTTCATTGTA
>WOVY01011773.1:617500-764370 GCA_013436015.1 Rhipicephalus annulatus
CTTCTCTTGGCGTCGGCACAACACAAGGATGCCGTGTTCATTCCTGCTGGACGCGACACGAGACGACAAGGAAACACGCACCGACTCGAGCCGCGGTCTGCGAAGCAAGAATCGCATCAACAGAGATGGTCTTTACAGTTGGGGGGAGGTGAGCACTTCATGCGATGTGTAAAGCATGCAGGGAACAACAGCCACGGAAGTAATGACATGGCCGAAAGTACGCAGCGTAAAGGAAAGAGAAAAAAACGCCACTTCGCATCACACGTTCTGAATATTTAAAGTCCCGCTTTCTCTGTCCGCCGTCGTCCTCTCGCATCTTGAGCGCTGTTCGGTTTGCAGGCAAACAACCGCAAGCAATCTTCAGTTTATGCATGTTGCATACGTGCCCCTCTTTCCTGGGTCTTTTTTTCTTCTTCCTTTTTTTTCATTCTTCTCCTCTCTTTCTCCGTCTTCTTTATTTCTCTTTCTTCTTTCGTGACCCGTCGAGGACGCGGGCTTGATTTCCGGCCTCAGCGGCAACTTTTCGGAGGAGGTGATGTTGTACAAGCACACTTCGTTAGAGGTACACGTTAAAGAATCCTATAGGTGAACGTTATCATCTTGAAGCGCCACAAGTGTAACTCAATATAAAGTCGTGGTATCAGCATCAAAATCGCAGAATTTCCTCCTCCACCTCCTTATTATTATTATTATTATTATTATTATTATTATTATTATTATTATTATTATTATTATTATTATTATTATTATTATATTCCAGCACTATTGCGATTAGCCGAAATACAAAGTCGCTCTTGCTCGTGCCCCGCCCCCCTTTCTTTTCCATCTGAAATCTGCGGAAACGTGCGCATGCGGAACGCGTGATGACGTCATACGACAAATGGCCGCGCTCGAAGACCTCATCGAGCGCTTCCTGTGGTTCGTATATTGCGAGCCATCCGATGAGCAGACGGCATTCGCGTCGGCTCCCGCTCGACGTGCTCGAAGGCACCCGAACGACGAGGTGTCGCGAGAAGCATAGACGTGCGCGGTGTTCACCGCCAAGGAGGAGGGGTTGGAGCGAAATTTCAATTCATTAGCTGCATGATCTAATTATACTGTATAGGTATAAATCAGTAGAATCAGTAAATTTTGTTTCCAAGTTTTTTTTTCCATTCCCGAGGTAGGACCTTGTTTCCGTTCTGGCTTGGAATATCACTCACTAATAGAGCTTGTAACATTTAAAGTAATCCTACATACTTGTCGTAGTATGCGCTGCTTCGCAGACCACCGCAGTGGCGTAGCTGTCAAGGTGCTCGGCCAAAGGTAGTGATTTCCGGTGGTGGCATTGCGGTGGAGGCGATATGCTGGAGGCCCAGGGGCTGTGTAATATCAGTGCACGTTTACGAACACCAGGTAATCACTATTTCCAGAGTCCTACGACGTTTAAAACCCCGCATATTACAGCGAAACCTGTTGTGAGATCACGACACAGGTCATGCTTGGCGCCGTACTTGTCAGGCGCCGGTGTCCGTAACCAATATCGCAAGAAACAAGAAGACTCGGTAAATACACTTATGAAACAATGAAGTTCCAACCTGGGTCCACTGTGTGCCAGTCCAGTATTCTGCCACTGAGCCACGCCAGTGGTTGGGACTTGTTCCCGAACTCGCCTTAGGCAGGTTTAATGTCGGCAAAGGGTTCACGTTATAAGTAATAAAATGTTTTAGAACAACAAAGGAAGAACCAGGTGCCACACAATGCGAATTGTGTATCGAGTGGGTCGTCTAGTGCTCCAACCCATTAGAAAACTTGTTCTTGATCAAATAATAACGGTGGTGCATACCCACTTCAGGCATAACTGTTCATCGTCATTAACTACTGCATAAAAATTGCTCAAAATTCATAAGTGTGCAGCGGAAACCACGTGTTTCCAAACACTGTTGAAGGATAGCATAGTGAATGCTAGCCTCTTACACAAAAATTATGATTATGTATGGCGTAGTCGGTATACCCAGCAAGTTGGCTTGCAGCAGTTATCCAAAGAGTGTTCAGAGGAGGCTCTGAAAGGCCGCTCGTCTATAGCTTTTGCTGAGACTGTAATGCTCGTTCTGTGACTGTGATGCTCGGAGCTTCGCCTTAAGGAGCGAAGTTCCTTAAGGCGTGGGTGTGTCCATCCCTTGTAGGTATGTAGTAGTACGTAGCCACTAATGAAACATACCGCTCTATAGAGTGGGTATGTGCCACAGGGGATGCGAGATGTGAGATGGCGGTACTTGGAGTGTTGACTAGATGAACGCCTGGACGGATGGACAGACAGACTAGCAGACGGACAGGTGGATGGATAGACGTGCGGACGGATGAAATGAAACATACCGCTCTATAGAGTGGGTATGTGCCACAGGGGATGCGAGATGTGAGATGGCGGTACTTGGAGTGTTGACTAGATGAACGCCTGGACGGATGGATAGACAGACTAGCAGACGGACAGGTGGATGGATAGACGTGCGGACGGATGGACGCAAGAACAGACAGACAGGCAGATGAATGAACGGACTCACGGACGGTCGCATGGACAGGCGGACGGACGCATAAAGGGACGCACGGATGGTAGCGCGGACGGGGGCGGAAGCAAGAACGAACGGACGGATGGAAGTACGGAGGAGCTGATGGATGCTTCGCCCCACTCATCATCAATCACTCTATCGACATGCTGTGATTTCTTTTATCTTAACGCGACAGCGTTAAAGAGCTCGTTCCGCGGAAATTCCGGCGTCGGCGTCGTTTGTTATGCGCGGAAAATCATGTTGTGCGGGAACGGAAAATGGAGAAAAATGCATATAAAATAAATGACAAAATCTTGGTCCGAGTGGGGATCGCATTTGGGTCGCGTGCATGGCAGTTCCACCGCACAGCCACGCGTTTGCTTGTGAGTGAAAATAACGCGTTTTCTGTTTGGAAATGCAGTGAAAGTAACTTTCACGCTTTAGCCACACTCGTTCTGTATACAACACAAAATATTGCCCTAATAATCCATGATACTAGCCCACATTGCCATCGGGTGTCCTAACATTTAATTATCATAATGAATTCACGGTTTAAAGCTAGTCACCCAATACAAAAGGCGCACAGTTACTGCGCCTATTCCCTTAAGGTCACGTAGTTAGTGCGTAGCAAGTTCGAAAAGATTTCATGCGCTAAGTGTTTGAAGTACGCCCAAGGGACAGGGTATCGCTATCGCATTCAACTTTGAAAAGCAAAGCTTAAAGTGACCCTGCAACACTTTTTGAGCTTGGCCAGAAAACGCTGCCTATCGGTAGTAGAGGCTCCCGACAACACGCGAGCCAAGTAATAAAGCGTAGCACACGGCCTGGAATTCACAATAAATTATCAATCAACTAAAAATTGCTTTCTCTTCTTTCGACAAATGACGGAAGATGCTCAAAAAGCACACGTAGAAAGCGCATCTATCAGCCATTGGCTGATTTGAACAGGGCGCGCTCGGTCGTTACAGAGATCACCGCGGGAGGCCGCGACTGTCCATGCGCGCGACCGCGATCCCACTGACAAAGGCGATCACTCTAAGAAAAAGGAAAAAGAAAAGCTCAAGGTCACGATGTGCGCGTGACGTATTTTCTTTGCCCCGGCCATCTCTTTCTGCTTAGCTTCCAGCGCTTTCATCGGGACGAGAGAAGTAAGGATGCAATTGCAGCACGTGACAAATCTTTATAACTCCTCTGGCACTGCAGGGATTCTTAAAATTTTGCGGCGTTGAGTTTGTGAGGCAAAAAGCACTTACAGCGAATTCATTCCATATATATTTACCTGAGGACTCCCCCCCCCCCTCCATTTTAAGCGCTGCTTTGCAGTTTTCGTGCACGAAGATCACGCATTTGTTTTCAAATCTGTTTACATGGTGTCTCCGTGGATAAGCTGAACAACCAGTTTTAAGAATAGGCTGAACAACTAGTTTTAAGAATAAGCTGGGCAACTAGTTTTAAGACCGCAATGTTTAATAATAATTATGAGGCAATAAACACGCACCTAAATCTTTTTATCTTAAATATTCGCGCATTTCTAAAATAATTTTCCTTGATCGTTTAGCCAAGCATTCCTAAACGAGATATGCGTTCATAACAGGCGTCGGCCCCTTTATAATGTAAATTCGAATTAATCGTGGGATCGAATAAAAGATGGAGTACAGCTTATTTGTCTCATCACACCTTTATTACGTAGCATGATTGAGAAAATTGATACATCAATAATGCATGTTGTAGTCAAATGAAACAACTCATGTAATCAGTTCCGTAATATAAAACTAATATGCACGATGCTTCTCTATTGTTCCATGATAAGTTACGAACTGCAATGAGTACCTAGACGAGGTGACAGCCTCCTTGGAATTACAGCAACAGATAGTGTGCAGGATGAATGAATAATAACGAAAAAGTTGGCTGTGACTTAACTCAGTTATGCCTGCGTAGCGAAATCGAGGTACGGTTAATATTACTGTTTAGTTTCATTCTGTGTACGGTTGCTCTTCTCAAGACGTGTACTTCGTGTTTCCTCGGCGCTCGCTGCCTCCTCTTCATTTCGTTTTGAAGACGAAGCCTGGTTTCTTTCAGTCTCTCCAACTCGCTTTCCGTATCTAGCGATAAATCTCCCCTAGTTGCCCCTTTTATGCATGCAAAGCAACGCCGGTTCCTCATGTGTTGTTGCAACGTAGTTTCACAGGCCCCTCCTCTGACGTAGTAACACGTAGGGTGGCGATTTTTTTCAGTTCTTTTTCAAGAACCGACAACCATCGAAGTGCCAGTGAGGAATCTCCTTGGCTTACGCTCGCTTTCGGCAGCTATGTTCTTCCTTGCGCTTTGCCCGAACCTGGTGAAACGTCGCTCACTAACGACGGGGCACTGAACGGAGGAGAAAGGCACGTCGCGTTAGCATATTGTGCGCTGAAAGATGCGCAGCTAATGTACTTAGATGTCGGTGGGTTTGCGAATCTTCCAAGTTAGGAAGGAAAGGGCTCCAGATGCCGGCTGTGCCTGGGAGAGGGCAGTGAGTTGTCAGTACTTAGGTGAAAGAGAAATATCTAGTGACTTCTGGCTTTGCCACTTGCGGCAATGTAAGGCAACGACTCGGCTCGCGGTGCGGCAACCGGCCACAGTGAAATGACAAGAGAGCCAGTGCAGTCGCTACATAAAAAAACAAACAAAAACAGATGGATCAACAAGGCACACACGCTGGCAAAAGATTTCTGAACGTAGATATGACAGGATGTAGGAGGAAACCTTAATGTGAAAAAGTTTCAGCTAGTTGAAACAACATTACATAAAAAAGTGACAGTGGTGAAATAAGGCCTGTTAAACTTAAGGGATCATTTTCTTTGTTAGAAACAATAATAATGAAAACTGACACACAATTATGGTAAGGAAAGCATACGGGATATTATGAGAAGTAATTGTAAATGTGAGGAAAGAAAAGCGGATAAAAAAAATTGCCCGCAGCTTCCCTCGGGGGAACACTGAGGAGGATGCGGAAGCATGTAATTGGTTAACGGGTGTTAAATTGCGACTTACTTGGGTCGATGGCTAAATTGGTTAACGTGGTTGTGAAATGGGGTGTTAAATGAGTGAACACGTACGGCACGTATGCGAAAGGGCGGTGTTTTATTTATTGCGACGAACCAACGGACGAGCGGCAACTGAGCGAGCGAGCGCCGACCTTGAGTATATATACAGCGCGACGGTGCATGCGCTGTCAGCTGTCGAATGTTCTCGAAGGAGAAGCGCGCGCGCGGCACAGATGGCGACGGCGCGACGGCGCATGCGCTGTCAGCTGTCGAATGTTCTCGAAGGAGAAGCGCGCGCGGCACAGATGGTGGGCGACGGCGCGACGGCGCATGCGCGCGCGTCAGCTGTCGAATGTTCGAGAAGCGGTGCGGACGGCGCGGACGGCGCACTACAAGGCGCGAGTATAAGATGCTTCCGCATCTAATATGTTGAACGATTTTGAGTACTTCGTACTCAACTATGGGAGAGCACTGAGCCGTCCCGCTAAAACAGTTTAGTGGCTGGTAACAGAGTTAGACACATGCCTGAATACACAGGCATGGTTCAGTGTGCACCGACGCTCGCGTAGGTTTTAAATAGCTAACTTTACCGTACAAGCTCATGTTTGTGTTACTGGTTTCCGTACCAATACTTTACCTTCCTGGTGCATTTAATGTGAAACTTTGACCGTTTTAACTCGGACACATGTATGCTTTTGAAGTGCAACAAATAACCTTATACTTGATGAACGCGTGAATATTGCAGTAGCAGAGAACGAGTGATTATTGTATCAGACGTAATGAATTAGCTCAACTAAGGCGGTGCGGACGGCGCGGACGGCGCACTACAAGGCGCGAGTATAAGATGCTTCCGCATCTAAAAGTAGCTTGCCGTTGGCTGGGACAGAACTTGCGACCCTCTAGTGGTGCGTTCCATGTTCTACCAACCGAGCTACCACGGCGGCTATCCCCCCATGCACTTTGTGAGGTATGTATGTGCATTAAACGTGGGAGCGTCAGCGAGCGCCGCCTGTTGCTATTGCGGCGAGTGTGGTACATACATTTGTTCTCCTATTGGCTTCACGTAGAACGTCATCGTAATACGAAATGGCAGCTGACCAATGATCCCTTGCATACCACCTGAAGAAACTAAGTCTGCCAGAACGGGACCCTCGGTTTCGTTCTTGCCGGTGGCGTGCACCACTAATATATATATATATATATATATATATATATATATATATATATATATATATATATATATATATATATATATATATATATATAGCGCGATAGTCTGGAGTTGGTTAACAACCACGGCAATGAATCGTGGGGTGGTTTTCTCTACTATTTCTGGCGTTTTTATTATGCTCTCTATCGTGGAGCCATTTCTCGGTGTGTGCTCTTCCTCTTGGTGTTGTCCTTGTCTCGCCTTATCCACTTCAAATACTGTTCAACAGCGAAAATAGCGGTTAACGGAGCATTTGCTTCCCGTAGTCTTATTTGGCTAACAAACTACACAGTTTAGTTGTGAAACATGCTAGTGCATTCGGCGCCGATAGTTCGGTGTGTGGTCATAGCTTTCGTAATGCTGCACCGTATGCGTTCTTCCAACCGCACTTCACGCAGCATTCAGACCATATGCTGGAGTAGGGTCAGAAGAGCGTTGATATTAGATAGTACTTTGATCACGCACTCAAATTCACTCTGTGTGCAGCGTTAGTCCTGCGCATTCGATAGCGTTGCTCAAGTAAAAAAACCTAACATGGCATTTTGATTAGGAAACCAGGTCGTCGAATCGCTCTCACACTTCTGGCTACAGACATTCATTGCGTGCTCACGGTTTATAGCCTTTGTTCTGCCGTTTGCGAAGTACAGATTATGTTCCACTTTAAGTTTACCGTTGGAAGCCCAAATGCGACTAACGTATATGGTGTTGCGTTCTAATGCCCCACGATATCAAGCGAGAATCATACAGCAAACACACACGCACACGCACACACACACACACACACGTCTTCTCTCTCTCTCTCTCCTGCTCCTTCGAGCCGGTGTTGTTGTCAACGCAGTTCATTTATATTGTAAGACGCCCACCTTGTTCGTTTCCGCAGGTGGCAGCAGAAGAAGCAAATTAAAGCGCTGGCATCGTTCCCGGCAGCGTTCATTACACGAGAATCCTTTCAGGACCTTTGTAGCGCCACGGAAAAGGACGCCACTAAGACCACCACTTTCGCGATGGTTAGAGACCCATGGTACGCGCATAAACCGTGCAACACCGTGAAAGCCATGACCGGTCGCCGAACGATCGGTGCCGAGTGCACTGGCGTGTTTCACAAGAAAGGGTCGTTTATTAGACCAGTTATAACAATCATAGTCGCGTGCTGCCAGGTTCACCTTCGCAGGGCGCAAACTTGAATCATTGCAGTGCGCCCGCCCCCTTTTCCTAATAAGGAAAATACGGGACAGACTTTTCTCCTGTCCCCTCTCTTCCGCGCTAATGATTACAATCCCTTGCGTGGAGATGAGTGAGAGCCGTCAAATTGCAAGTCGTATTCATACTGAAGAATTTTACCAAGTGAAAATCTAGAAAAGATGAAATTTACCTTTGAAATGTTGCACCGTTTCATTGACGGAAGCGTGCGCGCCTTTCGTACAAAGAACGCTGAAGCTCGGAAGTTCGTGACCATGCATGACTGCGCGCATGACAACTTCAAATATTATGAATAAAAATTTAAAGAAGAATCCCGTCTAACAAAATAATCATTTTTAATGCGTAAAGGTGACTTATTGCCAACAGTGGTGCTAAAGCAATCACTTCTTGGTAGTAGTTTCTTTTTTGTATGTATTTACTTTTATTTCTCTTTACCTTGTCACTTTTGCCATTCTATGGTTAAATATCCCTTTTACATCGTACGCTGGCAAACGTTGCGGTGTTCAATTTAGCTTATTCTCTTAGATAATGTAAATATGTCAGAAGGCAGAGGCTTGCTGAATGAAGTGGTACCAGACCCACGTGAGCTATCTCGGGAGTTCGTCATGGCACATGTGTCGTCGTAACAACAGCGCAAGAAGCAGAGTTATCGCTTGGTAATTCCTTTCATTACGAACTATTTTCTGTGTCTTTCATCGCAAAACGGCGTAGATATTTTTTTATTGCAGGCCTGCGCTTCATGTTTTTTTTGTGATCTGATTACTAGAAATGCAGTTTTACTTAATCTTTATTTTATTTTTATTTATACAATACTGCAGGCCACAAATGGGCCCAAGCAGGAGTGGGGGTGTTACAGAGCCGTTAGAACAATTATACAGTCTTTAGCGGGGTAAAAACAATAAACAGGACAATACAAAATATTTTGAAAACACTGTAAAATATTAATACAGAATTTTACAAGTCAAACATTTGATCAATAGATTTTAGCACATTGTCAGATGAAAGATTTTCATGCGGGAGATTATTCCATTCGGTTATAGTGCGGGGAAAAAAGAATACTTAAAATTGTTAGTGCGCGCTGTGATAGGTGAGAACTTTGCAGAATGGTAATTCCTGGTGGGACGCGATGATAACGGAGTCAGGAAGGCCGATGTTTCGAGTCTGATATTCCCGTGTGATAATTGGAAAAGAAATTTTAGCCTATTCATTTTGCGTCGAGATTCCAAAGTAGGGATTTTATTCATCTGCATTAGTTCTGTCGGGGAGTCATAACGGCGGTATCGGTTGTAAATGAAGCGGACGGCTAATCTTTGGATTTTTTCGAGATTGTCAATGTCTTTTGTAGTACGTGGATCGCAGACTATGCATGCGTATTCAAGGCATGGTCGTACTATTGTGTTATACGCAAGAAGCTTTATGTTCGCAGGCGAATTTTTCAGTTTGTCTTAGTAAACCTAGTTTTCGTCGTGCTGAGGCGCATACTTTAAGAATGTGGGAGGACCATGTTAGATTACTAGTAATTGTAGCGCCAAGATATTTAAAGCTATCAGTTCGCGAGATAGGAAGACCATTGATTGTGTACTGATGTTCATATGGTTGCAACAACACTACATATCTTGTATGTAGTGTTGTTGTTTTCCGGTCATTTTTTTCCAGCTTTTCTTTTTCTGCGCATAATCGCGTATACTTCTTTCGTTATTTTGGTGGTCGTGGGCCAGAATAACGTATGCTGCTTTCTTTGTGCTTATGCTGATGTGCGGCAGTTTTTTGTACACCGTCACTGCTTGCTGAACTGTTATCGGTGGGTAAACCTATAGTCAAGCTGACAAAAGCTTTTCCCTTCCCGTGACCTCTACTCCTTGGAAGTGGTATAGGCAAAATATGTCATTGCTTTATTGATTGTGACGTCACACAGTGACGTTGCATCGTCGCTTGGTCAAAGGTGGTCCGATCGTTAGGGCGCAAGCGCACTGAGAAAATGAAGGCAAAATGAAATTGCCAGAACTGCCGGAAAACCACGATAGCGCGCGTCGAGAATGTTCACATTCGTTCTGCCCCTTGCCGTCACTACCTTGAGAAATATTTCGACTTTGCCTGGTTTCTCAGCACTAAATTTTTTTACCGTAGTCTAGTTATTCTCGCAACGTAGTGAAAAGAAACAGCTTGCACCTTTTCAGACGTTGTTTCGGGAGATAAGCCAGCGAGAAAAGACACGAGCGAACGCTCCGGCAGCGGCGGATTCAGCTGGCTGTACACAAACGCGAGACACGTCGGGGCATGCCGGCTCGTTGCTGCTGCACCGTCCAATTCCAGAGTTCTCGGTGATCGTAATGAAAACCACGCTCTCAAATGACGCTTCCTCGTTAAGGCCGTCAAGCTTCGTCGTGCTGCACGGGCAGTGTTCGATTTGAGCCGATGCGAGCCACAGCCGACGCCTTTGCCGGGATGTTGAATCTGCGGTCGGCTGGTTACATCGCGTGGTTTGATCTAGTGCAGCCATTGCCGTAGAGCGGAAACCGGATCCGCTCTCGCGTGGCGGAAAAATCGGCCTCGCACCCATTCTTGCGCGCCGGCCGCGCGGCGTGGTTTTTCGGTCTCTTGGGTGGTGAAACGAGCCAGTTTCCGGAGAGTTTCACCGCTTTCGCTTTCTTCGAGGCCAAGTGTGAACGCGCCCTTCAGGTAGTGCAGCACCACGTGAAACGCAGAAAATGTCAACGTAAGCGGAAACGATCAATGCAATCGACTTAAAATGTTGACGCAGTTTGATGCATGTCTCGTGAGGCCTTGCGAGAAGTCTGTTTTCCTATTATACAGATTTATTCTATTAGCAAGTGTTCAACAGGGTTGTTCTGTGGAGTGTAACATGCTGGCGGACAACAATTGCTGTCTACTATCGGCGTCAAATGAAAGCTAAACAGCGGCACGCATTCGCATGGTTTATTGTAATAATAGAGAGCTGAGCTAGCTGGTACGCCTTCATCATTATTTAAAAAAAAAGTGCTGCGAACATGGACGAAGGAGAGGTCACAACACCCATTAACGACTAGAGAGACGGACAACGGCGGAAAATGCATGAAAACTTGTCTGCGCATGTATAATCGGGCACGTGTGGGGCTCTTTTTTCTTCACTTCTTTCGTGAAGTATTTCTTCTGCTTGTGTTCGCGCGCCCTGTTTATTTAAAATGAATTCACAGTGGTATATCATTATTGACCGGCGCGCGTATGAGCTTTCGCGGCACTGCGCACCTGAGTGAATGTCAATGGTATTGACTGGAGGGTGGATGTGTTTCCCGCTCACTCGACGCTGACAACGCATGTTGTCATCACACATTTCGTAAATTTAAACTACAATCAAATTTCCCATTGGGATCATTGTTGTGATCTTTCGGACGCTCTGTCTGCAAGTGCGTTTTTCTCTGCGTCGTCTTTTTTAGCGCCCAAAAGTCATGCGTACTAAATGAAGAGCAACTTCATCGAAGTTTCCAAAATTATAAGTGGCCAAATATCCTTTTTAACGAATATTGCGTCAATAGGGTTTATCTGCTAGCTTGCGTTTTACTTAAAAGAATTATGTCTACTCACTTTCGAACAGTGCGCTTTGGTCAGGGAAGATTGTTGTGACATCTGTGACCATGAAAGACCAGAATAGAAGATGACAATCATATATAAGACCATTTCTGAACCTCTAACTGAAGTATAGGAGGTAGTAAGGGTTGATAATTAAAGGTGATTTTATAGCGTTATTCGTAATCACGAGACGTCATTCGCATGAGCTTAGCAAATAACAGTCGAAAATAACTGCTATTTTTTTAACAGAAATCAGGATGACAACACAGTAGGTACACAGAATCGTGTGGCATGTCATTGAACAACTTTTAAGGCAAAATGCGCCCAGTGAATAAACAATTACATTAGGCGAAATCCGCACTGTATCGTTAAAACGCCACGGTCCCTTCAGCACCGGCTGAAATGAACGAAGTATCATGGTGACTAAAAGACACGGTAGGTTGAACACGGCAGTCGTGCACAACTACGAGTGTGGAACCGTGGAAGTTTGAGAAAGCCCTATCTTGAAGAAGTTTGAAGGGCGTCGGGCAAAAAGCTAACAATAGCTGTCCGCTTGAAACTCATGCCTGGCCTTCCAAGAACACCAGCTCGTCTTTTGAGAGTATGATGGATGGCTCGCTAACACAGCTGTGACCAGATTCGTGAAGGAAAAAATGCGTCTGCTATTTCTCTTTCAAATATCTTATCAGTTTGAAAAATCTGCTTTTCTGAAAATCTGGTTCATAGCCATGGCTGCACAAGGCAATGATATATCAGGTGCCCTGCTGCTATTTAAAGTGCGAAGGATTTCGGGTATTTTCCTGTCTCATGTTTTAATCTTCAATACAATCTGTTGCTATGATTACTCTTATTTGCTAATAATGTGCGCATTTTTGTCAGTTTTCTGTCCGCTAAAATTTAGAAGAAGCGAGCGTTGAGCGAGTTAGTATTGCATTTTTGCGCGAAGAACACTGACAAAAAGAATAGATAAGACTAGCAGCTAAAACTTCAGTATCGGATAAGCACACACAAAAAGAAAAGGCAAGGGCATGTGGTTATGATTGAAGGTTGGGGTTTAGGTAATCTACCTCGAGTTAACACAGCTTGACCTCGCCTCACATACGTCACCGGACTTGTGCTTTTAAAGAAGCATCAACGATCTCTCGCGCGGTCCTATCTTTTAGTCTCGAGAACACTTTCGTTTGATTCAGTAAATATTGACACTTGAATTCATTACAGTGCAGGCAGAGAAGGCTGCCCTTTCAATAGTGTGCGCTTATCTGTGCTTTCTTTCCTTCTTGTTCGTGTTATTCGCGCAAAATGCAGCCATTAACCGTTAACATTTAGGGAACGCAGTGCTTTGAAACGTAGCTTTGAATACTGAATTACTACTGGATTACTGGATCCCCGTGTAACGTTTGCTTTCAGTGATAGTTGCAAACTTATAAAGTGTCAATATCGCGTGATAGAACACTGCAAACTCATAGGAATTCTACATAGGTGGTGCGTAAACAAATTGAAATAGCGTGGGTCAAGTTATTCGACAAAGTGGATCAATTGTACACGACTTATTGTTCGTTGTTATTTACGTATTTAATTTGCAGATGAGCAACCTGGAAGATGAGGGTTCAGTTAGGTCGGAGTGTAATGTCGCAATTCTTTTTGTCATGGAACCGTGATCGCATCAATGCGCCAAAGCGACTTGGCAACTCCGTCGTCATAGTGCCAAACGAGGTTGGCAACACGCGTGCACAATGCAGTGCCCGGCTGTAGCTGGTGTTGCTGTGTCATGCATTCACATTGGTCACTCTGGTCTCGAAAGAGCAGCAGCGCTTTTGGGTTCGCGTAACCTCTTCGGCTAATTGCACCTAGGCTGTTGCAAAGACCTTCACCTACAGTGGAGCAAACGGGCTCTGACGTCCAAGCCAATAAGTGGTGTGCGACAGATTGCGAGACCGTTCGGGCTGAGCGCGGCGTCAATGTGACATCGCAATTATGTTTTACTTCCGACAATGACTGCTGCCATCTGCATGCAGCGAGAATTGCTTACGAGGACTGTAACAAAGAGAGTAGTCGTGATTAGGGGCGTGAGCAGAAATAAAAGGATGAAGGTCGATGAAGCATTGAGAAGGAAGGCAAACGCGAAAGCTTTGTGCCATTGGTTGCTTCTTCCGTGTGCAAACCATATCGCGGTAATATTTTAGACACACTTTTGAGTATCTATTTACCTGTCGAGACACATTTGGAAAATGTATTTGTTATCTCAGAAGGGAAATACGTCGACTGTCATCATCACCAGCATCTTTATCATATAAGCCCGGCTACGCCCACTGCAGGGCGAAGGCCTCCCCCACCAAACCGTGGTCCTGTGCTTGCTGCTGCTGCCACGTTACACCCGCCCGTAGACTTATTCAGAAGCTTCGGTTTATGCATTTGGCTCTTTGACACACACACACACACACACGCACACGCACACACAAACATACATACATACATACATACATACATACATACATACATACATACATACATACATACATACATACATACATACATACACACATACACACATACATACATACACACATACATACATACACACACACATACATACATACATACATACATACATACATACATACATACATACATACATACATACATACATACATACATACATACATACATACATACATACATATGTTCTTCTTTAAAGCTGGTTGATCTTAGGGGCTTAACGTGGCCCTCCTCACTTTTGCTCAGGGGCGTGGCTAAGGGTGGCACACCGGGCACGTGCCCCACCGCCCCCCGAAACTTTTTTGCCATATCACAGCGAGCGAAAAATGGCGATTTAAAGAAAATGCCCCCCCCCCCCCCCGGAAAAAATTTCTGGCTACGCGTCTGCTTATGCTATAGACATTTCCTTGGTGTAGACAGTAGAGCTGTTACAGACAATGCCAGAGCTTGCATAGCTGGCTGTGGTGGTAGACGCGCGGACGGCGCTGTGGCCGCGCGGACTGGTCCCGTCAGTGGGCGCGGTTGATAATCAACGACGCGTGATAAGCAGTGACGGGGAGGGTATTCTGTGGGCACCTGAGGTTTTTACATCGCGCTTTCAGTGTTCCGCTCTTAAAGCTTCGTTGTCAAGCGGGGATCTTCTACATATCAAAGTAACGTGTCACTCAGTCTGCGTCGTTTTCGATGTCGTCGGCCTTCCTCTGAAAGTTCGAGCAGGTCATGCTATGAACATGCTATGGGCACATGCAGGATAACACCACTGTTTTGTTGAATGCCATCCTTACTTCGTCCAGCTAACACGTACACACGCGCGTGTACGAAAAACAAAAATGATGAGCAGCTGGCTTCACGCGATGGCTCCGCACAAAAAGCAGCCACGCACGAAGCGCCGAGTGCTGTTTATGGTCTCGGTAATGTCTTCTGCTGGTTTCACGTGCGAGTATACTTTTCTTTTTTCTTACGTCTATGCCACTCCAGCGCGCCGCGTCTTTTCTTTTGTTCCGCTGTTCAGAGAAGATGGCGACGGGATTTTGTCATTCGTCGCGCCTTTTGCGAAAAGCCCGAGGCGTCTTTCTTCGCCGCTTCTTCGCATGCAGCTTTTTTTCCTGTTTCGTCTTGTTTCTTCGTAAAGGGCTGTTGTAGATGTTGTGGTCGGACAGCATAGGTTTCTGCTTCGCCTTTTTCGTTGCGCTGCTGAACTTCGTCCGCGCATCTTCTTGTATATCTTTTCTTGTACGCTTTTTTATCCGTTGTAAAAGGGTACGAGGTCGATGGCAGGTACGACGGGTGTCTTTAGGGTAGCTGACTCTCCGCCGACGTCTAGACAGCCGATCTTTGCCAGTGAGAGGACGCGTTCTTAGAGACAGAACGAAGGTTTATTAACATGATGAGAAAAATAAAGCTGTACAGAGATTCAGCATAGATTCAGCTCTTACAAAATGCTTCGGCTTTTATAGCCCATCGTCTCCCTTCATGGAAATCCTAAGAATGCGGTGACCACTGTGGCCGCGAATCAGGTGACTTGATGTCTCAGTGGTCCACCCATCGGAAAGGGTGCGGAAATTGGGACACTCGCGAGAACAACTTGGGCGAGAATGTCCAATGGTTAATCACGAGCGCACCAAACAATGACGCACCCGGCCCACGCCTTGAAAACATCGCAGGGTGAGGAGGTAGAGTCCGGTAGAGAGGGCAAGTTGAGCTCCTCCGGGGAGATGGCCGCAGACACGAACGTCAACAGTGGTCCATGGCTGCTTTCAGCTACAGAGTTCCAGAACCCTCCCGAAGGCGGCAGTCCAAGTGCTTGATTCCGAAGAACGGCTTCTGCGACGCTTTCCCACGCTTCCGAACTGTCAGTGCTTTGCGACGACCTCGCGTAGGCGACAATACCGGAGTCTTGAGGTTGACTTCATGGGAACTGCAACAGTACTGCCGTCTCACGCTGTTCAACCCGGCTCAACGAAGGGGTTGTTTCGAGAAGTTTTCGTCGAGTTCGTTGTGACCCGACCAGAGCGCACTGACTGCAACACACACAATGGCGTCTTCTACGACGAACTGCCGGGCCAAACGTAACACCGTGTCTTACAGCGCGAATTCTGCTTTAAGGCTTGCTATTTGGCTCCTCGCCGGCACTTCGCATCTTTGTTCAGGCATGACTTGTCGTTCACTGCTCTCTGTTTTACGTATTAAATGGGCAAAGCGTTACAAGTACGCATTGGGCTTGTTCGTTAGCCATAGTATAATCTAGAAACAGTTCGAATTACTAAGGCAAGACAGGCTACCAACAGAGCGCTGTGCTAGTAGTCGAAATGGAAGAGCGGGAGGGGGAGTTTGGACCCGTAAATTTGAATCAAGTGTCGCGTCTTCACTTATTTTTTTTTTACCTCGAGCCCTTCAGAGCAGTCCACATATAAGAAAACAACACATTTAGAAGGGGAGGGAATTTTAAGATTGGTAGCCTAACCACGCAAGACATTCATTCCTGAAAATTTTTGATAATGCCTACCTTGAAGAACTTCGTCTCTACACTATAAAGTAGGAATATAATTAAATATTACTTGTGTATCTCCTCAACTACCGCCAAGGTGGGGAACGTGTTTGGTGTTCTTTTGAGAACTCCAGGAAACTCAGTCAGTCTACAAGCTGAGCTGCTACACAAAACTTACGAAAAACCGTCCTTCACTGCAGCGGAACGGGACCCAGCTACCGCCTGGCTACTCGACCATGTGGGACGTACAGAAGAAAAGTTTTACCATCTGTATAGCAAAGGAGTCACACGATGTGCATGGTCATCGCGATTGAGCGAGATCGAAATCTAGTTCCTCGGCAGTGATTGGCTCTCCTCTGCATGTTGCGAAGAAGTTCTAACGTGATCATGCGCGAATGCGACCGATAGTGACCGTGTGGCGCCGTTATCACACAAGGAGAGCGCGGAATGGGAGAACCGAGTCAAAGTTTTGTCTGTGCGCCCCGACACGCTTTCTTTTCCGAGCATCGGAGAGGAAGAGCTAAAAGCGTCGCCATGTCGACTTTCTTTGCGTGTCTGCGCTCGAACATTCTCGCTCGAAACAAATGGATCGGAATGGAATGTTCCCCCATCCTCCAGTAACGACTCGGAGGAAACGGGGCATTTGCAGGCGCGCTGTGTGGCCATTTGCGCTCCAGCAGACGAAATGTATTGTATTCGACGGCGATTTTGACGGTCCGGGAAATGCTACGTTGTGGACTTATTTTTTGCTTCGAAGCTATGCGTGCCCCCTAAATACGTATAGAAACACCACACGCAGGTACAGAAAGAGTAAACAGCGCGCCAAACTTAGACGAGTTGAGTGGATATGTCTTGAGAATGTAAAAATTGTCTGGATTTGTACGGGCAGGTTCCTCGAGACTGCGGTGACTAACATGAGATGCTCCGACGTCGCACCTCGAATATCTGGCTATACTGTAAGCAAGACAGATGAAAAGTAAAGTGCAGAAAACATTGGGCACTGTGCACGTGAGACTTTCGTCTTCCCTCTTTCATTGCCCGAGCGTATTAATACAAATTAGATCGCTGTAAGCATTCAGAAACGTGTTTAAAAAGGAGTGTGGTATGATAGCCGTTGTGTGATGAGTAAGATATTTTTATTTGATTATTTTGATGCGCTTATGAATATTTCACGGGCGAAGCTCCTTACGCTGTGTATCAGTCCCTGCTCGGTAGTACAGGTGACAGAAGAGCGCTGCGCTGTTGCAGTACGCGATCACTAGATGGCGTGGAGGCGCGGGTTCCGTGAGGTTTAGTTTCATAGGAGCTTAATATGATGTCGGACGAACAGACAGACTGACGGACAAATGGATAGACATGGACAAACGGGCGAATAGATGAGCGGACAAACGTATAGATAGACGAATGGACAGACGGACGGACGGACTAATGGACATGCGAACAGATGGACGGACGGACGTTCAAATGGACTGACAGACGGAAAGACGGACAAAGGGACCGTCGGACAGACACAGACGGGCGGACGGCTGAGAGTCCCCGAAGCTTTGCCCCACTAATCATCATTCACTCTGTGGATACGCGTGAATGTTTTTGTATCTTAATCTCATTATATGTATAATGTGGAGCATTACTTAGCGAAATTTGTTTATTACTTGCATTACTGAGGTCCGTGCCTTTCGGTTTCTGCGAGTGTTGTGTCAAGCTATTGCATCATGCCATTTCGTTGCTATACCGGTGTAAAGACAGAAGCTGGCTGGGTAAGCTTGTTGGACCATCTGTCGAAATAAAAAACAATGGGCGGGTCTAATTGCTTTAGTGAAAAAATAAGCCTTCATCAGTTTTTTTATCACAGGGTGAACTGAACGCTGCATTTGCGTGCTTGTTTTTTACTGGGATTGTTGGCTTTTCTCTTTCACTTTTTGGGGAATGCTAGATGCCCGTGTTCTCTACGGTGTAAGTGCTCGTTAAATGAAACAAAAAAAAATCCCTACATATCCTCAAGGTGAATGATGACAAGTGGCGCGAAGGACGGATGGATGGATGTATGGACGGACGGTTCGCCCCAGTCATCATAATTCACTTCTATATGCTATGCTGTGACACCGTTTTTATCGTCATGCAGTGCAATTTTATGACCTTGAAACTGGCTACTACGATGAAACGGGACGTACGACCCACGGCGTGAGGATCTCCGCTTCTAAAAATTGGCAGATCCCACGTACAGTAAGAATCGATGATATGCGATGCACGGATAAGGAATGTTGCATTGTTAAAGTAAAACTGGCACAAGGTTACGAGGTGGATGTAATTATGCCGTTCATGACTTCCATGTCATGGTTATTATGTATGTGCATGGCAATGATGCTCGTCCATTCACGTCACGTAATACAAAATTTGGTATATGTGAACCAACGAAACGGCCGTGAGCACGCTATGAGCGTAGCATGTAGTCATGTTTACATAGCACGCATGTCAATGTTATTATGTTTGCACCTGTCATACACCTTCATCTATCCGCGTCACCTAATACCGAATTTCATATATCTGAAACAAGCGAAACGACCGCGACCGCATCATGAGCGTTGCATGTAGTCATGTTCCTACATGACGTGGATGACATGATTTCTACATAAGGGCCTGTCACTTGTGTTTGCCATTTAGTCATGCCATATGCTACACCAGTTTTGCGATGTCATGCGAGTGATACCACCGGAGGAGCAGCAAGACCATGAAATGTAAATCATGACATTCATGACATACGTGTCATTTTCGTGTTATGACTATTCACTTATGCTCGTCATACAGTCTTGTCATTCCATACCAATCTTGGTATAGATCCGATTATCCAAATGGCCAGGAGAGCTAGTCGTAGGTGGCTAGGCGGACGGACGGACGGACGGACGGATGGATGGGATGGGATGGGATGGGATGGGATGGGATGGGATGGGATGGGATGGGATGGGATGCGATGGGTTGGGTTGGGTTGGGAATGGATGGGATGGGTTGGGTTGGGTTGGATGGGTTGGTTGGGATGGGTTGGAATTGGATGGGATGGATGGGTTGGGATGAAACGGGATGGAATCGGATGTATGTATGGATTGGGTTGGATGTGGTTAAATTCATCAAGTTGGCTAAGAAATGCTTCGCATATGATGGTCGAAATTTTCAGAGCTCTTCTTGAAGGCGTCTCATCATATCGTAACTTTGGGACGTTATTCCCTAGAAATTAATATTTATTTAAAATTTTTCATTTTTCATAAAGAAGTTCTTCCCATTTATTACGTGCACCATGCAAATAAAAATTAGATGACCTTAGCCCGTATTTAATGTAAGCAAAAACTATACCGTCGTGGCTGACAACAAGCAGGTTCAAATAGACAGCCCAAGTATCTAACAAGAAGCCCATCACAGTGACAATTTTGTCCATATACCGACAACAACAAAAAAGAAGGAACTGTCGACTATCGTGCCACATGTCGACATCCTCGTTTCTCGTACGAGTCAGCTACGCATAAGGCCAGTGTCTTCCGCGACTCCGCACGTGGCTATCAGGAGGAAGTAGAAACCAGCTGACAAGAGAGATTATTGATGCACGAAAAATTGAGGTGGGCCGTAAGAATGCCATCAATTGCTGTGACAAGCAAAACAAAAAAGAACTTGATTTTTTCCAAGTGTGGCACCATTTCGAAAGTATATGTCGGAGGATCCGAACTTCTGCACCTTAAATAAAGGTATACATATAGACTGCACAAAGACGCAAGGATATAAATGATGACTGACTGGAGCACATGCTGAAAAGGCTATGCGAATGTCCGGCTCGGAACATATCAAATGACCTCACTTCACAATTATCTGCGCCTGCGCACCTCGTATTTTCTAACCCAAATGCCACCGACAGAATCTCCCTATCGCAGTATTAACATTTTGCGACGATATAAACTAAAGGCAAGCAACAATGAAAATTTGATAGCTACGTTCCCTTTTATTTTCCTTCCTTGTGTAGCTTTGTCATAAATCGCACGCGAATATTTGCTTTAGCTTCCTAAATGTTCCTTCCTTTTTATAGCCGTCAGCATTTTTCTACTTGCGTTCTTCTGCTGCCTTCCCTGGCCAGTATTTTGATACAAAGTGCACACGTCAAGCGCCTGCGAAAATTGGAATGACTGAAATCCCGGTAATAAGAAGATTTCGGGAGAAGCATTATCATCTCCCAGCCAGATGTCCCACAATCCCCGTTTTTCTGCAGTCTTCGTAGCTCGACTTTCCATTAAAATGTCGGAGGCTCAACGGCGGGTAGAAAGCCAGCAGGCTAGTGCAAGTCCGTGCGCTTCACGAACTAATATCACTGCCGGCACTTTCGTGCTTTGCTGCGCGGCATATCTCGATACCTTATTTAGCCGTATATAACTCGACTGTGGGTTCCAGGCAATGAGGATTGCTCGAGCCGACCTCCTGATCGACTTGCGCCAAGCTTGGTTGACCTCACTGCTTTTCCTCTCCATTTCTCTCTCTTTCTGTACTTTAACCAAAGCGGAAAAGATGAAGTAAAGCGTACGCGAAAAAATGTATGAAACTAAAAGCGGTCTTTTCTGGAATGTACTTCGCAGTCAAAATGATGCGCCTGCTGTGAGCGATAACGTATCATCTTCCTCGTTTCGGTGAGGAGAGGCGCGAGAGAGTTAAGGATGAAGGTGCTAGCTAAAGACCCGAATTGAAGGTTGAGAACACCAGTGTATCTTCTCGGTGAAAGCACACCGTCCGCTTTACACACCAGCTTATATCGGGATAAACACGGCACGTGGGTCTAGGCCCTACGCGAGTCAAGGTTTGCGGGACCTTAAGCTCTTTACATTATTTTCTACCCTCAAATTCACACAAAGGTTCCTTCTTCGTCTTTGTGATTCGGAGCGTGTCTCCCTTTTATTCCGCGCGGCTACTGGAAGCCGTTGGCTCTCAAACTTTGTTGCGCAGGTCCGATGGGGGCGCGTGAAATTAGAATCCCTTCAGCCGCGAAAAAGGGCGGGCCGCCCTTCTATGCGCACTGCCGTGGCTGCAAGGTTCGTGACACCGTGAACCGATAAGCTTTCCGGACGCCCCGCAGAGCGTCCTTAACACCTCGCGTGGCCATTAGAAACCTTTCGTGCCGCTTCCCTGAACGCTCGGCTGCTCCCGCGAACTCAGACGGAAAGGTCCGCAAAGGCAATGAGGCTTCGGTCCTTGATGGGCACTGCTCTCTCCTGCACCCTGTTCCACCATGTCAGCGGAAACCTCCATTATTTCTGCGCGCGGCAGTTACACCTTGTTACTGCGTGTGTGTTGCTTTTAGTGGTTTTAGTAACACTTTCTACCTCACTATTTGTCGCCTCTCATGGTTGAAAAAAAAAATGACGCAGCTCACTTTAAGAGGTGTTATGTTCGCGGAATACAAACTGAAATTCGAACTAGCTCCCCCTGTCTCTCGTATGCACAACATAGTTTGCGTGTGTATTACGAAAAAAAAAACGAGTGTTGTGAGGCAGCTACTTCGGGATTTGGCACACTCTATGTTCCCTGCCTCTGTTCTTAAAGCAAAAAAAATGTGCATTTATTGCATACTGCTTATTCTAACATATGTGGCTGAAACTTGTAGGTCAACAAAGAAACTCGAGAAACAGGTGTGAGCCGCGCTGCGTGAAATGAAAATATGACTGGTGTAGCATAAGAAGGACGTGAAAAGGTAGTGTGTCAAGGAACAAAGAGTGGAAGGGGATGTTACAGGTGATACCTAGTGAAAGAAATGAACCATAGGCGAAGTGAACATTCGCGTGCCAGGTATACCGTGGCATTTGGTTGTACAAGCGAACACTAACACCTCAGTAGATGACCACGGCAAACATATCATTTCCCAATGATCTGGTCAAGAGGTGCGGGTCACCACCGCGGCGGTTTTACGGTTATTGTGATCTAAGGCTGACCCGGAGGTCACGAGATCGAATCCCTATCGAATTCCGAGATACAATCGAAAGAGAAAATGTGTAGGATCACGCATGTGCTAACACGTTAAATAACCCCACTTGGTCGAAATTTCCGAAGCCCTACACTGCGACTCGTAATGATGTCGTAGTTTCTTTGTCGTAGAACGTCAACAAAACTAATATCCGGTTCTCCATGATAACGCGAGAATATCCCATTTGCCAAATTGCCGGCGTGGAATGTGGAATACTATGAAGAGATACGGGCAATGTACAAGCAGGCAGCACGGATTCGCTTGCCGATTTGCGTCGACTGAGTAACGCGCCATAAATGTCGAAGCGCAGTAATCTGTTTAGGCGGTGCTCATTTTTTTAGACGCATTATGGTCAACACCTACAGGGGTAGCCGGATACAACTAAACATATTGCACTAAGACAAGCTTGAGCAGGTGTCTAATGCGTTCTTCAGTACCGTAGACATCGCATGCTGCGCTAATCTTCATTCCGATAATTATGTGTGCCTTCGTGAATGCAGATCCCAATCAATGCCGGCAGAGAAGCGAAATTTAGGTCGGTTACGTCTGGATGGAGTGTTATGTCTGGATGGAGTGAATGTAAGGCTTTAGTTGCTTCAATTTGGAATGTATTGTTGCGTTTAGTGCGTTGCGTTCCGTGAGATATACTGTGCGGCTGGCGCCGAAGCCACCTTGCAGCGTCTGTTGCGTAGAGCGGTACTCGAAAGCTGTGCTATGCGCAAGCAGCGTTACCTGCGTACTCTTTGCAACAATACGTTCCGCGAGACTTGCTGTATGTCTACGCCTCAGGCAAGTCGTCTATTCTGCGTTCGCCTTGGTAGAATAGTGGTTGCGGTGTTCGGCTGCTGGTATGAAGGTCGCGGGTTCTGTCCCGGCGGTCGCATTTCGATGAAGGCGAAATGGTAGAAGCCCGTGTATTGTGCGATGTCATTAAAGAACACCAGATGGTCAAAATTTCCGGAGCCCTTCACTATACGGCGTCTCCTATAATCATGTGGTTTTGGTACGTAAAATCCCGGATATTGTTGTTGATTCCGTACGCCAGCGTCGTCATGGAGCGATCTTGGCGTAAAAACATGTATGAGCCCGTCGGGCCTGTTCTCCAAATTCGAAGCAGACGGATCAAATCTCGACGCACGAGAGGAACCTCGTGCTTTGTAAAAGGACACAGAGCGAGAGGCAGCTGGGCCACGGAAGCTTCAGGCACCCGCGAATGAAGGGACACTTCGCCTGCTCATCTACTAGCTCAATATCTTCGCTCACTTGGAAGCATGCCGCGACGGCGACAAAAACTTTACCGCGAACCACGCTCATCGCGCTTTAATTAAAACCAGTTTGGGTGTTAGCGACGTCACGTCCAGGGTTCGCCGGCTTTCCGAAAATAAATGATTGCGTATAATATCAAAAACAACGAGGAAGTTTTATTAGCCCTAGCGCAGTATCGACGTAAACTTACGCATATCCGTCGCTAAGTGAAGGTTCCTGTAATTTAATTACGATCGAAATTCCCAGATCGCTCATCCAGTTTTACTCGAGCTTGACGTCGAACCCGGAAAGTGGTGAGAGAGGGGCGGAAGTATTGCTGTAGGTGAAGAAAGTGGAGGACTAATGACAAACACCTCGTACCTCGCTGTCACGTTCGGCGTTCATCGGAGCGCAACCGGCGCTGTAGGCGAGACCTGCGGTCGCCACGCAGTTGGAGGGAGAGCGCGTCGCCGTTCTCGTTAAAGCCTCCGCTCGCCCGACCTAAGAGCATCCGTGCGCGACCCAGAAGTGCACGCGGCAGCCGCACGATGGCGCTTTCGAGAGAGGAGCATCTCTCCGCTTGTTGGCGCCGTGAGAAACTATGCGAGCCGGTCGGTGCTGACAGCTGGTTACGGTCCGCCAAATGTCCTATGTCCAGGACGTTTAATGTACATATCTGAAATATCCTCTTACGTTCTGTTTGTCGGCGCGAGGCCTATAGTCACGTGTATGTTGGTGCCTCATACGGCGGTCACTAGCGCTGTTACTCCTGTACAGTGCGCGGCTATTAAAACAGCATATTTTTGAAAAGAACGCGCTTCAGAAAGCGGTGGTCATGGCAGTGAGATCACTTTCAACAGAAATAAAACAGCACGTGAAATTGGCATTCACTTTGGCTGACGTATTTTGAACGACCTGATGCGCTGTACTCTCGACGGGGATCGGCAAACATGACATGATATCAGTTTGCGCTGAAGAGACAACTCAAAGGTCAGTTAGTGACCTTCGCTTTTGTTGAGTTACACCTGGTCGGATGCTAAAGAAGTTAGCTGCTAGCCTTACTTAGCACAGCAAATTAGTGTGTTGCTAGCATATTTATTGCTTCGCCTTTACGGTTAAACGACGACTTTGTAATAGATACTATAATAGTACGCCGAGTGTTTGATGCTGTGTATGACACCGGATGTTGTATAGTTGGGACGTTAAAAATTTCCGAAACATTCTTTTTTTAATTTCTAAGCAAGCTTCTAAATGCTGTAACCATTGATGCCTTCTGGTACCCACACAGATGAAGTGACACGTTATTTTTTTACAAGAAACAGTACCGAATACTTTTGCACGATGAGCGGGAACGTGCGCTGTCGTGGTGTATGTTCCGTATATCGACTCTCGTACCGTGTGGATATTGAGCATAGCGCTTTTAGCAATATGAGAAGAGCCGGCCGATTGCTCGGAGGCATCGATTGCGGTTGGGAGACCGGAATGGTCGTTAGCGAGGAAGTCCCTCATCCGCGCATCTCTTTTCATTCGGTGAGATCTGTTCAGATCCGATGGAGAGTTCCTGTGGCTCTGATCAGAACGGGGCCTCGTGCACGATGGAAGAGCCATTGATTCGGCTGCGTCCCGTTTCACGGCTGGCCGACTAATAGGATTGGAACATTGTAGGCCGATAGGAGATTAGTCCTGTACACACAACATTCTACGAAAGAACCACCGCCCCACTTCATCAGGGCAGCTTTACAAAGTCTACCGACGGATGTCTCCAGAATGGGATTAGATTTCAAGCGGCGCAGTTTGTGCTTAGGAATAGTTGAACCCGTATTTTTTCAAGGAATTGTGTAGAGTGCACCAACCGCGCTTCATTGCACACTTTTTCCTACTTTTTTATGTTTTCTCTCTCTCTATGCACACTGCTATCCCTTTTTTTATTTCAAATCACCTTTGTGGCATCTACACAGGGCCTGTAAAAACGTCGTGACAGTGACGCCAGAAAGTGGCCACAAAACTAAATTCCTGATAAGACACTGAAAGCAGTAAGACTGACAACAATAAGGTTAGGATGAGGATTTGTAAAGGACGTTGGATGTCACATTTGTTTGTCAGAAGCATCGTTAAGTTCATTCATTCATTCATTCATTCATTCATTCATTCATTCATTCATTTTTAAACCTCCCCGCCCCTGAATCATCTCGGCCGCATATGAGCGCTTGACTTGTATCTCTTTTTGAGCGCCTGCTCATAGGTGCCCGTTCCCGAGTTCAGCGCCATCTAGAATACAGCACTGCCGCTATCGAGCGTACGAGCCAAGCGAGAGATCTCCTGCATCTCGAGCCACGTGACGCACTTATGTCGATGTCAGTCTCGAACTTTAGCCGTCGAAGAAGATAACAAAGGAAACGAAAACGCAGTGATAACCTCAATAACGTAACAAATAAAATACTATCGAACCCACTTATAACAATACTCATATGGCACAAAAATGTCCCTGTTATAACTGATAACTTCTGTAAACGGGTTGCATGAAAAAAAAAACTGCTTACTGTTGTGCAAAAATCATAATATTGGATGTGATATGCCAACAGACGTCACTGGTGAACATATTAGTTTGAACATGCTTGAAAATTCGGACGATTTCACGGGACCCTCAGAAGATTTATATACAGCCATTGGATGACAAGATCTGAAGTTTTGGAGGCTGGAACTCTTCCAAGCCTCAGCTTTTTACACTGAATGCGTGTCCGAAAATGCATCAACAGAAGCCACCACCACTGCAGCGTCGTAGTCACGGGTGGCCGTAGTGCAGTTTAGTTAGCTGTGCCGTGATTCTCGCTGTGCGGTGGAGCATATTTCGAAGCCAAATATTGCTGAGTTACGTTGGGATTGTGCGCGGAGGTTCATCGCTTGAATTTCTAGGTTTCTTCTTGCTTTAAATCTTTCGAGTGCCATTACCTTTCGGCTGCACACCCTACAGCCAGAGTTCATTGTTATTACCGATAACGAAACAATCGGGCATTGCTGTATGCGGGTTGTTTCACCATAGAAAGCCTACAGAAGTTGACGGTGCGGCAGCTTCTCACTGTTGTAAACGATATATTGTTAAAAACGGCGTAGTTAAAAGAAGGTCCCGCTGTAATAATGACTACTGTTCCTTCACGTTTATATTGTAATTACGACTACTACATACCCTATAACTTCTTTGGCATATACGTCTCTCTTTAATATTCTAGCAAGAGGCGCGTACCGTCAACTAAAAACGCATTTTGCCATTGAGGTCCTGTATTCGGCATCGCAACACAGCACACGTGCACTGATGTGCCAGAAAACTTGCAGGACAAAAAGCTTCAACTTCGAGTCATTTATGAACGAAGTTTGCCGACGTCCCTTCATTGAGCATTAAACGCGGCTGATCTTCGATCGGCTGTCCTCTTTTGCGCGAGCGTGCCTCGAGTTTGCATCGTTTCGCCGTGGGATTTATCTAGCCACGCAGGGACAGGAGAACACGTGCCCAGGTTGACGACGTCTATATTTACTGAACACGACAGCCGTACCGTATGCGCTGTCCTCCTCACCCCGTGCTTACACCCGGGCTAGTTCCCTTCTCGTGGTATGCAGATGTATACTATATATGGCCTCGTTGAGAAATGCGCTGACTAGAAAGACCTCGCACATCTGCGAAGACAAATCGCGCATCTTTGAACGTAGCGTCTATTAGCGCAGTACATAAAAGAAAGGGACACGACACAGACGTAGAGATAGGTCTCCTATCCCTTTTTTTTATGTATACTGCGCGAATACATGCTACGTTCATGGATGACCAACTCGCCCGATCAGCAACCCTTCTGCGCATTTTTGTTTTTTTTTCTAGGCTTATTTACAACAGATTTTGTTAGGTAATAATCTTTGACACTGTCAGCTTTAATGCTAATCAGGGTGGAGAAACAATCATTTTGTAGCGTATTTGTTTCGCAAAGCTAGCTGCTTACATTTCAAGCGCTGTCCGTCGTGCTCGGCTGCTTGTTGTTTGCGTCCTCGTTGCTTTTCGCGGGCGAGAATGCGTTCACGTTCGTTTTCATTCATGGAAGACGGAGGTGGTGGAGTCTGAAACGCGCTATGCTTCACCGTGAGTACGGACAAGACTAGAGCCGCCTGACCCGCAGGTCGCGGTACCGAATCCAGGCTGCGGTGGCTGCATTTTCGGAGGAGGCGAAAACGCTGTAGGCCCTTGTTATTAGATTTGCGTGCACGTTGAAAAACCCCAGGTGGTGGGAATTTCCGGACCCCTTCACTACGGCGTCTCTCATAATGATATGGTGGTTTTGAGACGTCAAACCCCACATATCAAACATTACGGAGACATCGTGCATGTGCCGAGATACTCTTGATGTCATCTTCCCTCGTTAGTCATGTATATCGGGAGCGTTGATAAGCTCTTTTTTCGTTTTTTAGCACTGATTAACCATTTTCGACAGCGGCGGTGCCTAAGGCATCGCTGCGCATGCGCGTAATCTCTGTATATCTCACATGGATAAACTGATTATACAGTTCGCGCTGATCTGCTTTGCATGTGTCTTTCTTCGCAGTGTTTAGTGATTGCCGCAGTTCGTGCGAAGAGAGTTGAACCTGTTTATCCAACTTGTTCATTGTATGATCTGTCTTCTCTGATCAGGGTGAGAGCCTTCGATGTCTCGTGAAGTGGCCAATTTTACCGTCGGCGTCGGGGGAGGAGTGATGCATAGATGATGACGTCACCGTCTAACCTCATCATGACGTTATGAATTTTAGAGGAACGTCATGTGACGTCACACGATGCCACTTAGCACGCTCCTTTGGGCGGCGAGAAAAAAAAAAAGCCCGGAGAGTACGCGTTCTCAAAAGAAGCAAACGAGGACGACACTTGGCGGCGAGCCCGGCAGTGGCGTGTCAAGACACGGCTCCTGGCACCTTTACGGAGAACACCTTCGAGTCGCCTTAGGTGAATGCATCAGGGACCGTGTGAGTTTTCGTGCTGTGCCATGATTGGCACTGACGTCTGAATTCATTGTAGCCTCGTATCATGCACGTATTTCGATGAACTTCAGATTTGGGCCACCATGGCGAAGAGCTCCGGCATTTTCGTCAGTGCTTCGTCTCGTTGGAGAGGTGAGCGACGTGGGCTGCCGCTGACAGGGTTGTTGGGGCATCGCCTAAGCCGATCTCGGGGAGCGGGTTTCACGAGATCACCTCCACGCCTCCTTGTGGGTGGTTGAGTAAATGCAGACATGAAAAAGAACGAAGAGCGCGTAGGGGAAAGTGATGACGGCATCGAGGGCAAGAGTGAGATGGGGAAAAGCGACGCTTCAGGGAAGCACAGGGCGATATTTATTCATATAGAAGGTTCGCCTCCGACCCTCTCTCCCTTGACGAAGCCCTCCTGGGTGGCATTCTGGAAGAGCCGCTCGTAAAAGCGGAGACCCATGTAAAAACGTGTAAAACTATAATAAGCCGACTAGATTTGGCACCGCCTCATCGGGCGACGGATCGAAAATTCATTTTCCGGTACGGTCAAACATAAAGAACTGAATTCAGTCCCCTGGTTCTACGCACCCTTCGCCGTTCCCTTTTTCCCCCTTCATTTTGCTACCGAAAATGTTTTCTTTGACACCCTGTCAGCAGATATCGATTGTTATATTTTGCGCTTTCTTTAGGAACTTGATTTCTTGTCATCGAAGGCAATTGCTAGCCGCATGTTCAAGATGGTGATTTGGAGTAATTGGTAGACATTCGTATATTTAGAAAAAATCTTTATGTACACCAAAGTTGTAGGTGCCGTCCTGTCGGATTCCATGATCTGTGTTTTTGGTCTGCTGAAGACCAATTTTTTAGCACTTACATTACATGCCCACTTCGTAAACCATCGTAACGCATTAGCAGCAAGACTGTTGTCGCGAATGCCTACGTGAAAGATTACTTTTCCGTCATGTGAGTTCACAACTACTTCTATACAGAATATACTTAGAAAACACCATTTTTGTAGGTGTATCCCAAATCTCGTTTACAGAAACCATTCATAGCAACTGGGAAGCTCAGCAAATATTTTCAGTTGATATTAGTAAGTTTTATTGTGGCGCACCTGCCGAAATCGCCAAAAGCTTGACTTCAGGTGGCTCTACTAATTCTGATGACTTGACGGAGCAGTCCGGACTGTTGTGATAACGTCGGGTATCAAAACTACCGAAATGGTCGCTTGTGCATGTTTTAAGGTCTCCTATCACCACCAACGAAGCTAAGGGGTGGAGCGACGATCGAAAATTCTTAGTATTTCGAGTGACCAGAAGCTGATACCGTGTTGCGACGTCAGGGCACAGTGTACAAGAACTGAAACTATATTCTATCTCAAAACTACCGTTCATAACTATTAAAGCTACTGGATTTATGCGGGCTACATGCTTGCAAAAAATAGTTCCAGATATAATTACCTTTCAATTTGCAGGGTTGAGATATTTGCCCTCATTTATCAGGTGTTACGTCACATCCATGATTGATATGCATAGTCGTATTCGCGTCGATCTCCTATGCCTTTAAGTACTGATTCAGTAACTGCCAGTTGCTGCGGTTACAAATCAACATATGACAGCAAACGCGACCTCCCGCTTCAATCCGAACAGGTGCTTTCCGTTTGCCTGCCCCGCCGTGGTGGTCTAGTGGCTAAGGTACTCAGCTGCTGACCCGCAGGTCGCGGGATCGAATCCCGGCTGCTGCGGCTGCATTTTCGATGGAAGTGCAAATGCTATAGGCTCGCGTGCTCAGGTTTGGGTGCCGTGAAAGAACCCCAGGTGGTCAAAATTTCCGGAGCCCTCCCCTAAGGCATCTCTCATAATCATATCGTGGTTTTGGGGCGTTAACCTTCACATATCGCGCTTTCCGTTCGCCTTGTGCACCAATAGCAACAACGTAGATGTTGATCTAAGTCATCGGTTTGTGCCATCTTAGGCTGAAGCATCTGGCGCACTTTGTCGTTATTTTCTCGCTGTGGTTTTAGCCCTACCTAACGCTACGAAATTTTGATTATGGTTCCTAAAATTAGCGCAATGTATTCACGAGTACATTGCTGTCGAAGCATCACCATACTAATCTTAACCAGTTGCATGCTTCAGTTTTAACACGGCATACGATGACGACTTGGTAAATTCGAAGCGCAGGGCAGCGATCGGTGAAGCAATTTTTGCCTTCGACTACGCCTAAATTTCAGCGGTGGGCGGCACAGACAGGTGGTAGTGAAATTCCATTTAAAGGAACGTTGACGTGGGTACCTAAAATATACGCAGTGAACCGCTGTACATTTTGTCATTCATGTCAATTAAAAATTGGTTCAATTCTAGTTGTTGTCCTGTGTTTCTGTCTTTGTGGGTGTAGGCTAGTAATATAGAATTTCGGGATTTCGGGCTGGCACAAAACACATTTAAGAATAAAGCCCAGTCACGTTTTAGACCATTAGAGCCCCATCAGCGCCAGCAACCCCTGCATCAAGCGTTCTAATCGAAATCTGACCGAAATGTATCTTTATTTCATATTTCCGTCATTCATGGCGATAACTGTGCTCACAGAATGTGCAACCTCTGCTTCAGTGCAGTGGCCATTAAAAAGATAACCCGAAAAAAATGTACGTTGCCTCAAAGTGCATCTGTAGCGAACGGTGTGGTCGATATTTCTCGCTCGAAGCAAAGAAAAAAGCTCGCCAAAACATTTCCGCACTTCAGCCTTTGGGTGCCTTTCACATCCGCTGAAAACGCAGCTGAGATTTCCTGCGCGATGCCAGATAAACCATTAGGCGAACCCGGCTCCAGATAATTCTTTGTTCATCTCGCTCTTCGTGCGAATGTGCTCTCGACCTAAGGCACAGAGGCAATGCAGCGTATCGGAGGCGGCACAGTTGACACAGACCAAACGAACGCGACGCCCCATTCCCGGGGAACAAGGGAGCCCTTCCATTAAATCGGAATAGCGGCGAGATAAAGTGTTACCCCGATTGGAAACTACTCGGCTGGCTTTCACAAATCTGAACTCAGCCGAATACCCATTTCTTTTTTTTTTGGCTTCTAGTGTGCTGATTCGATTGCCCACTTCTGTAGAGCGCATCACAGGAAGCCTCAATTGTCGTCGGCCCTGTGCTGCAAGCATGACAGACAAACTACAGCGCTACGAAGCTTAGGACGGTAGCCCATTAATGCCCTGCAAGCAACTCACTTAGGATTCTTTGTAAAGATGCTTCCCTTCGGAGAAAGGTGTGGATTGGAAGTATAATAACCTGTATGCAATAGGCTACCGCCACTAAAGTTCAATGATTTCCCATTTGTTTTCGTGTGCCTGCCTGAATCTCCGCTCTTCTTTCCAGTTTTTTTTTTTAGATTTTTCCATAGTGCCGGGTAGCGAACCGAGCGTAATAATTCTGGGCGACCTCCCAGCCTTTCTCCAGGTTTTTAGCTTACTTTATCTTTCCTTCAGAGAAAAAGCTTTGGTTAAGACCAGACGACACAGGTTTTCTCGCCTTTTGCGTGCTGCAGCCGGCAGGTAATTTGAAAGATGGTTCATCTGTAATTCACTGGTTTGCACGCTTATTGCACATTTGTGACATTACAAAAGGTAGTGTCACTTCGGGTGTCATTAAGCTATGCTGGAAGCCTCGTGAGCGAGTGTCAAGTTTCTGTTTACTTAACTATTGCTATGTCTGCGACGTAGTGATTATTATATCTGCGACGTGGTGAAATGTAAAAAACAATACAAGAACAGAACAATAAGTAGCAGTGCAGAAGAACAAGACATTTCAAAAAATTAAAAAGAAACTTTTGAAGAGTTCTGGTTCATTTTTTATATTTACTCTTCATGACAATAACATAATTGGAGAGGATCAGACCTTCGTAACTATGATGCTCAACCAACCAATTTACATGTATAAATATGTCCCATTTTCATTTAGTGAGCAGAAATATCGTGCTTGGTTATTCAATATATGTTTGTGGTTGCGCATATTCCTTTTTGTTTTAGAAAAAAAAACTGAATGTTACAACATACTATTGTTCAAACTGAGTCTTGCAAACAGGTGTTTCATGATCAGACAACGATGTTTTATGAATTGTGATAAAAAATTGTTTTACTGTGGCTGCGTCTTCGTTCCATAATTTTCACTATGTGTGCACGACTATCCTTGTGCACTTTATTGACCGGGACGGCTTACGGCACATTGGCAGGCAATAAATTGCCCTTTACAGTGAAAGGTGTTACCAGATTACAACATGGTTCACGCGCAGCGCCGTAGTCCGCCGGTGTCCGTAACCACTACCGCACACACACAAACTCGAATAAAAACACCAAAGACATGTGTGGTTACATAGCGGTATTCGAACCCGGTGCACTGCCTGCCAGCCCAGTATTGTATCGCTGAGCCACGCCGGTGCTTGGTACTCGCTCGTACACTCGCCTTAGGCTCGCTTCAGGGCGGGACAGTAATAGCGTTATATGAGTAATAAAGCGTTTTAGAACAGCGAAGGAACAACCAGGCGTCACACAATGTGAACCACGTGACTAGTGAGTCGTCGAACGCTCCAACACATTGCAAAAGCTTGCTGTTCATCACATAACAACGGTGGCTCATACTCACTTCATGCGTGATGCTTCATCGTCGTCAGCCACTGAATGCAACGCGAAATTCGTTGCAAGTGTTTATCGGATACCACGCTTATCCGAAGGAGGACAAAGGATAGCATGGTGAACGCCGGCCTACTTCACAGAAATTATTTATGACGTAGTGGGTATCCATCAAGTTTGCTTCTAGCATTTAAAAGAGTGTTGATAAAAGACGATAGCTATAGCGCGAGAACAGAACGACGACACAAAGACAAGAAGGACACGAAGGTCCTTCTTGTCTCTTTGTCGTCGTTCTGTTCTCGCGCTATAACTATCGTCATGTCATACCAACTAGCCCAAGATGCCACACTACTAAGCTGATAAAAGGTTCTGAAAGGCCGATCTTCGTGATTTCGCTGCGACGGTGCTGTGCGTTCTGTGCAGGCCTGGCGATTTCTTGCTAACCCTGTCCCTTATATGAGCGATTAAGTACACTGTACTTTGAAAGTGATCGATTGATTGAAGAAAAAATAGAGCCAACTTCGCACTATAGGGCCCAGCTACCACATAAATGAGATCAGTCATTACTGTAACTATGTGCGGCTTTGTGATTCGTTCAAAACTTAAAATTTGTTACAGGGGACATGGTGCCAAGCGCCGCCCGAAGCACGAGCCACTACGAAAAGTGAGTACACCCTTTCCCTGACACTCGATCGTTTCGTGCATTCGCCGTGTTTCGCGGACACGGCAACGGATGGATGAAATCTTCGAGAAGCTGGCGCGCTCAGGAGAGCGCGCCATCGGTGGGGCGAAAGAGGGGTCGTTTATAATTAAATTCAGCCACGAGCCTGTCGAGGTTCCACGCGCTGCTGAACGCCAGGACGCGGTAGGCGTCGTGCGTGCTCTCGTCGCACGAGAGCACTCAAAATCTGGCAGCCGCCGGCATGAGACCGCCCTTCGTCGTCTTTGAGGTCCTGTATCCATTAGTTAGCGACGCGTCGTTCGGCAGTTCGACGACGCTCGCTCGGTCTGCGGCGAGCAGGAACACTTGCATACATAGCCGCGGGCTGTTTCCCTTTGCAGTCTCGCTCGCAGTAAATGCGCCGTGCTGCCGCCCTCGAGTTCCTTCGCGGGGCGCAGCGAAAATGTGTTTACACAGCGGGAGGCAGTTCGTTGGCTCGTAACGAGATGGGAGGAAGAATACTGAGCGCAAATTGGAGAGTTCAACGCCGGTGCGGAACCATTTACGAAGCATCAGACAACTGATAATGCGTTATAGCTTGTGCCCTGTGAGAATGAGAGCTCCCTCGCCTCTTCACACTTGAAGATAGAGATCACTCGTTTTTTCTCATTTGTCGCTCAAACTTCGTACCAAACATGCATGCAGCTCTCGATGCGAACTCTGTGGACTTCGGAAGGGAAGGCAAGGAAAACATCTTTTGTGCGCAAAACGCTGAAGGAAACGAAGGTGGCTACGGCAGTGTACTCTTCAGTGTAGTGCGCTCGAAGAGGGTCTCCTTTGCCAAAACAAAGGCCTCAGCTATCCTCGTTTACGGTATGCACATGAGCGTGTTTTGTTCATATTTATGATCAAACTTCAACGTATGGAATTGAACAAGATGAGACAGGACGAAGTGTTGTGTTAAAAAAAGCGTTATTCGAAAGAAGCTATGCTTAACCAATGAGTACCGAGCTCTACTACATTGCTTGAGCACTGCGCTGCCGCACACGTCTCAAGAATTCTTCTTTCTAGGTTCTAGGAAAAATCTAGTGGGTGAAGTGCTGGTGCATGAGTCACCCACAATGACACTTCGCACTGCTTCCATCGTTTATCATGCGGTCTTCCGATTAGGATGACCTGGGATATGTCCAAGTGTGGTCATCTACCAGGTCACTCGTTTGACAAGGCCATGTTGATACTATGAGAATCGGGCTTCCAATCGCCCCATGATCGCAAAATTCGATAATCGTTTTTGTCCGTAAATCCAATAGCGTATCATTCGGTGTGCGTAAGCAAAGTGTCGTGCCTTTTTGCAATTACCTGTCGTTTGCATTTTTGCGATATATTTAAGGAAACATTCCTAGTGTTTTCATTACTCAATAAATGCTATCATTTTGTTCTTTCATGTCTTCTTTATGGCCGTGATCTTGCCTACTGTATTTCATTTTTTATTCCTTTTTAATGCTCTTTTAGTGTTGTGGCAAGCTTTATGACAAGCACTTTTACATGAAAACCAATCTGTATTTTATGTTGACTAGCGTTTGACTTTGGGCTTACACTGAAAAGTCCACAGAAAAGCGTGAAGCAGATATTTTCCCGCGATCATTATTTATGCCGAGCAGAAACAGCTACCCGGTGCCCTCGAAAGGGACCGACATTTCATATTGCATCCTGGCCCATAATCACGAAAATGGGTAGATGAAAAAATACCGCTAACAGAGATTTTCAAAATGCGTAAAATGAATCGGACGGGGCCCGAACGACACCAAGATGATTGTGCCTAAGACTAGAATGCCGCAATCTATATCGTCTTCTCGGAAAGTGAAACAAAAATAAAGAGACGTCATGTGCCAACCAAAATGCGACAAATGCCACAGTTAATTATATGCCTCCACATAAGCCTCCTTTCGCATACTTGATACAAACTTATGAATGAAGGAAATGTTTGTGAAGCGGCTGGTTGATATTCTGTGTTAATGAGTAGAAAATGCAAAAAAAAAACGCTCAAAATCCAATGCATCGTAAAAAGCGAGAAGCAGTTTCCGGATTAATACGTCACAAGCTTTCCCTTCCAACGAAGATAAAAAAAAAACAAGTTTTTCCCCTTGGCACGAAGGACACAATGAAGGTTTAAAAAAAACAACAAAATAAAACACCGCGACATATCAAAACAGTGATGTGGCGCCTACAAGAAGTTAAAGGGGACAAAATGCAGATTGCCAAAATGGCGGTTCGCAGATGGAGGAGAATCAGATTACGCGCTAAAGTCGAACACAAAAACCGCAACTTGCTGCGGCTGACTACGTGGGCTGAATAGACGTCACGTGACGCGCTTAGCGAGACACGGCTGTCATCATGTATGCAGAGCTCGGCCTCCTAGCAACCGACGAGCCATTCTCATCGCCACGACGACGTCTTGTGGCAGGAGATCATCCGACCGATGCCCCTACTTTTCATCCTCACGTCTGCTATACACCTGTCGTTCTTTGAAACGACACTGACGCGAAAGACGCTGATATTTTTATCGCGTAAGTAACGACTATTTCACAACACTAAGAACGCTGTTTTGCCGCTATCGAATCTAAGTCGCGAGAACGTGCGTGAAAAAAGAAAGAAAGAAAGAAAGAAAGAAAGAAAGAAGAAGGAAGAAAGAAAGAATGGCGAAGAAAGAATAAAAGAAAGGAAGAAGGAAAGAAAATATCCATCATCTTTGTTTCACTCTCAGTTTTTGTATTTCTTATCTCCCCCCTCCGAAACCTATCTACATTTAAGGTGGTTTCGCACTGCTCCCAAGATTAGAGGCAATAAAAGCATTGGTCACCTTGCCTTGTTTTGCACTGTAGCCTCCGTAATTGGCCAAACTTTTACCAAGCATATGATGACGCGCATTCACGAAGCCGTCAAGGTGACCGTACTAAGCCTTTATGACCTATGACATCATGATGGCTTCACATGATGGCCTCACAAGACGATGATGATGATTTTTTTCATCACCTGAACTGAAGCGGGACGCTGATTCTGATGGTTCATATTCGCGTTCGCAAAGACACGAAATGCTTTCGTCTTGATGACGACGATGATGCTGTCTCGATGGTCTCACAACAACACATATCGTGACGTCGTGTGTACTGGCCGCATCTTTCTGCGGAGCTGTTCATCGGTACAAGTGAATGTGGTCCTACTGTAGCCAGACGCACAACGTGGCGAACATTCACCAATTTCTCATTCACCCATGGTGTTTAAAGTACAGCGAGTTGACCTAAAGTAAAATTTAGCTATTTTGCATGACTGAAATTTTTGGCTCCACAATGATGAAACTTCAGGAAGAATTTTAAAAAATAAAAATTTCAAAGGTTTCTTTTCTTTGATAAACCTATGATGGCGAAGTTGAGGACAATCGAGTTTTGAGCGAATGGTTCATCAGTATTGACCGATAGCATCCCTAGCATTAAATGATAGCGTTTGCGGTGTCTGGGCTTGCGTCCGCGTTTGTGGTCCCTGTCTGTTAGAATGATAGCATCCGTAATGTGCTGCGTCTACGTTCAATGTCGCATTCAGAATGCGACTGATTTCATGACTGTGTGGGCCATTTTGCGAACGCGTTAATACATGCTCACAAGTGCAAGTAATTTAGTGAATGGGAGGCTTGTGTAGTTTACCGAAAGTGGTATGTAATACCTGCCTAAAAAGATGACATTGGTTACACGAAAATTCAGAACTTGGGTTTTCTGTACTGGCCAAAGGCGATATCTACAAAACCAGCCTGTGATGACGCGATATAAAATGCAGAGATGCCACGTTGGCCTAGCCGGGTGCCGCAAATCTGCCCTCAATCTTTTTTGGACCCAAATTAAGTTTTTGCCATCATCCTGGTCATATACTATTACTTCCAGGGTAATTACTGCCTGACGCTTGACACACTTTTGTTTTACATGCTGACTGCTGTTACTAAACAGTGCGATAGTTTTATTTGAGATATAATTGGCTCATACCATGAATCTTCAGGTTCACTCTTCACTGAAGTAGAGTAAACCGTTTCACCGAATGTTCCGTCGTTACGGGTCGTCTAGAATTAGGTGTAATATAGCAACATGGTCTATTATTTCCGATGCACATGAACAAAGGCCCTCGTAAGTTTCTCGTATTTATTCTAGCAATGTTTTTTTTTTTGTTCAGCCGTGTTGATTATTATTTTTTTATCGAAATATCCGCGTATTAAGCCAAATACAAAATAAAAATGAGGCGCGAAATGAAACCTGCTGTTCTGCTGTATTAGTGCTTGCCAATCACCGATGTGGCGAGTAAATGTGACAGCCGGGAAGCTGCGAAGCGCATAAGAGAAACTTGAATCGAGCTGGCGTTGACAACGGGCTTCACCCCGCGCATCTTGGAGCAGAGCTGCAGAAATCTCCGTATGAATACCAACGCCTCGCAGAGAAAAAGCAATTAGATGGGCTCCTATGCAGGCCAGGGGCACGTAGAGAAGGAAAACAGCAAGAAAGCGTTAGTGGCTTCGACGCACTACGCGAGCGCGATAATGAACAGAGCGTTATCCAATTTGCATACCAAATCAGAACCCGCCATCCCGCGCCTGCTGCCAGGACGTCCAGCTGACGACGCTCGATGACGTGTCTCCCTAGCGTAGTTACGTGCAGTGGGCCGACATGAATGATGGCGTGCTGCTCGGGAAAACCAGTGCAGTTTTTAATTCTGAATAGAGTTATTTCAAACATACATATTACCACAACTACGATGCATGTGATCTCGTGTAACCGGTACTCCTGAACTTGGCAACTGGCTTCTCCGCACAAACATCCATGCTGAGAAAAAGCACGCTTTACAGGTCAGTATTGGCCAACTGGTTTTTGCTAAAAATTCTGGTCGAACGTGGAAGCTACCGCTGATATACTCAGACGAAAGCCTTAGATGCTGAATCAAATATGAAAATGAGCCGTTGGCGTACCTTGTCGGTGACATCAGCTCGAGTGACGCAAAAAATCGCGCGGAATAACGTCACTCTATGCTGTCACCATGACGCGACAGATCACGAGAATTTTTGACTATTCGAAGACGTCACCCTGACCTCACGTGATGACATGATCACGTGAGTGAGAAAAACTTTATTGTGGTCCAGTGCAGGCGCTGAAGTTGCCGTGAGCCTCCCCGCTACTCCCACGTGGGGACCGGCAGGTCTAGCGTGACGGCCCTGTCGCGGGCGCATCGGACGGCCAGGATCCTGAAGTCCTGTGCTGCGCAAAAGTGCATCCCGCTCGGCTTTGCTGCAAGTCGGTCCAAGTGAACCGCACTCCCAGAGCATGTGTGCTAATGTAGCGTCTGTCCGCAAGTGGTGCAGCGGTGTCGGGGAATTTGTGGGGATAAATTGCATTTAGGTATGCCAACGACGAATACGAATGGTTTTGGAGTAAGCGCAACGAGACGGCCTGTGCTCTATTGAGTTTTGAATGTGGCATCGGGAACGCCCGCCTCGCCATGTAGTGATACTTGGTAATCTCGTTTTGTGTGGTAGGGGTATCTTTGTCCCGCGTCGGGAGCGTTGGAGCCGTCGGGCGACCTGGTCGAGAGGGGTGCGGTCGGTGAGGGCGCGTGCTGGTGTGTGGACCGACTCGTTCGGGTTCAGTGAAACGCCGTTTACGTGGATGAAATGGGGGAACCAATATATGGTGTGAGGGACAATCTCATCGCTGCTAGAGCCGTTCAAGATCATGGCGGCCTGTGTTGATATGCGGCCCTTTTGAAAGGCTCTGACTGCGGATTTGGAGTCGCTGTACACCTCTTCGCACCGACGAATCTGCAGAGTCATGGCCACCTGCAAGTTCGTTGTGCAGTTCGCAGTCGAGCCCGTCTTTATTTCGTTCATTTTTTAAAAAGCGAAGCTGTTCAAGCTAGCCGTAATTTGTGTGGCCAATTATTTGGGCATCGTGCACAATGCGTTCAAACTAAATAGTACTGTTATACCAGCTAAGGTTACCACCAATAAATGGCTATGTGGACTCCGTGACGACCGCTGTGTCTTCGAAACTGCCCTCACTCGCACATCCAGCTGTACACCCTAGTGCTCCAATAGTAATGCCTTCCCGTTGAACTCTCACGTGTCATCGCAGCGCTGCAAAAAACAATGTCTGCTTGGCTCGCGCCGAGGCGCGCTCATTCCTCCGCAGCCAACACACCGCCGCTCGCGTTACATAAGTGATGGCCGAGGACGGTATGTCCAGAACATGAAAATGCTTTCTCGCCCAACGCGACTCTGTCGTGTGTGTCTAGCTTGTGCGACGCTTTCCGTACCACTTATGATCTCTTGTTCGAAAGGGACTTTGGTCCGGATCTTCGGCACCTCGTGACTGAGGCCCGTGTTTCGCGGTACTGTGGAGTCATTACGGCAGAAACGAATGCGCCACACTATATTTTTTTCTACACTATAGGCATTTCTTCGCATATATAGATGTTTCCCTTTGTTTGTTTGTTTGTTTGTTTCTTCCTTTCCTCGTTCTTTCTTTCGTTTTCCTTTTCTTTCTTTGTTTATTTTTTTCCTTTTCTCTTTCTTTTCGACTTTCTTTCTTTCTTTTAGAGACGAAAAACAATGCCCTTAAACCGCCACCTGGTGTGTACAGCAGATGTAGCACATGTGCATGTGAACAAATCGAAACTTTTGTGAACAGCAGAAAGGTTATATAAATAAAAAAGCTGTTAACCAGAACAAACAAAATAAAAGGCCACAACATCACAAAACGACCAACATCTACCCACCAATCAATCGAAGCAAATGACAGAACAAAGGTTAACAAGAACAAAATAAAATGCCGTTCAATTTTTTTTTATTTCGAAAGTCTGCCCCTTGGCATAATAATTTTTCAAAAAAAAACACATGCAAGTTTTTTCATGCATAAAGTCTAGTAGAGAATGGTGGTGGGATCCACAAAGCCACAAAATGCTGTTAGAACAGATGCCACAAATGCCACTAGAACAAAATAGAATACTATGATTCATGATTTGATGCACACTACTCCACCCCATCCACGGCATGCGCTTCGTAGATTTTTCTTCTTTCTTCTTCTTTCTACCTGACGTGCAGTCCCCTTTCCCCCTTTTCGGGGTGGGAGAGGAGGCTTCACATCAGGTAATAACCTTGAAACAATTCATCCGTATTATGACAAAGGTTTTTGGAACTATTTCCTCTTTGGTTCCCTTCTTCTTGTGCCACATAGGAACCCTGGGGCGCTCGGCACAGCCACGATAGTCATTTTTTGTATACACGACACTGTTGACTGCACTAATATTGCTACTCTTAAAAAGGCTTGTTTCGGGGGACCTTTCTGACTGCTTCGCATGAGGCACGTCAGGAGCAGCGGGTTTACACCAATTGGGCTGTATTACCTGCAGCACTTGCAGGGTAAAGAGCCATCCGCGTCTACAAAAGTGAGGTACACTCCTGCCTTCGCGAGGTGCTCATATTCACTGTGTTAGTTCCGTACATCAAAACGATCTAGACTGACATGAGGGGGCACTGTTTTTGTCCGTGGTAAATGACGTCATGAATTGACAGACTGCCTAAGTGGCGTAAACCACTCCCCCCTTCGGGGGTGACGTCGGCTGGTTCCCCACATGCTCGGAAAATTCCGCTCATTTTACTTGTTCAGCAACGTAACATAGTGCAAGCAGCAGGCGTCGACCGAGCTAATACGAAGCACACGCGCACACACGCGCACGCACATGCATGCAGACACGCACGCACACATTATTTTGAAACTATGCGGTGCGGCGATTCTCCCGATCATATTGATGCTGAATGCTTGAGCCTATACACAAGGCAACCACTTATCGAGATCTCCGAATGGAAAACGTGACATCGAAGCGATTGAGTTAATATCCGGCGTTCCGCCCATTTTCGAGCACACACTGATGCCCTTAGACGTCGAGGTGTGTAGGCCTTGAAGGAACGCTACGTGACTCAAGTCGAGCTTTATACTAGTTGGTACGCGGTCTCAAAAGACGCTTTCGGAATCACGACTGTATCACTAGATGGCTCTTTCCAGCGTGACAGTAAAAAAAGAAGCAAAGCCAAATCTTCAACGGATCGTTAGCAAAACAGTGGGGGCGTACGTTGGAAGATTTTACAGGAACGAACACGCCCCGCCTTCGATCAGCTGCCATCGTAGGCATTCGTGACATTCTTGTTTTCCCCGATTTTGTTGGCAGATAGCGAATAGCATTTCTTAAGCCCGCACGATGGTCGGCCCTGTCTCAGATTGGTGTCTCTACGCATACCTGCGGATTTCATGGCTCTTGCGTAACAGCTGTCGGCGCAGCTTCGTTCGCGAGACGTGAGTGCAGTTTACATCCACGCCACATAAGACGAATGAAAATGGAATATTCGTTGCGTTAATACTGGTGTTTTGCCAATTTGTGTGCTTCCAGAATTTTTGTGCGGACAAAATTTTGTAGTTGAAGAACTTTACTCAGTGCCTGATTGTTGTACCCTTTGCCTTTGTAGAGCTTTGTGGTTTTCTACGTTGCGACCACAGCTGTTGTGCAAAACAACACGAGTAGCCGGCGTCACGCACCGAGACCTCTCTTTACGTACATTTTTTAGTGCGATCAGCAGTGGGCAGCTAGAGATTTCGTACTCGCGTGTATCTCAGGCTGTGGTTATACACAGGCCGAACGCAATTCGCACCAAAATTACGCCACCTCCCGCTAAAGGAAACCGTGTGTAGATGCGAAACAGTGGGTGCTAACGCTTACACAGGCGGCAACGTTGATAGCGCTCATCGCGGCGTTGTGCCGGAGAGAATCCTGGGGGAAGCGGGCGCAAAGCACGCAGTGATAAACTAGTGTTTCCAACCGGAACGTGTCGATTGCTACTAATGGGCAGTGAGAGTCAGAAGACGCCGGATGGACACAGAGACCCGCAGTCCGTTTTTAGTTAACACGCGCGCTGCGTATTTTTATTGTACAACAACGCACAGGAGAAATCTCTCACCGGCACTATATTGGAGGTGAAAATCCTGTGCCTTACCCCGCCGTGGTGGTTTAGGGGCTGAGGTACTCGGCTACTCACTCGCAGGTGTCGGGATTGTACTGGGCCTCATCGAGTGTGGGGCCCGCAGGACGGCTGTACGCTCTCCCACAATAGAGTACTAAGTACTCTACATCGTTAACCATTCTTTCTAAGCACATTGAATCCCGGCTGTGCATGGCGGCTGTATTTTCGATCAAGGCGAGAATGCTGTATGCCCGTGTGCTCAGATTTTGGCGCACCTTAAAGAACCCCAGGTAGTCTAAATTTCCGGAGCCCTCCACTACGGCGTCTCTCATAATCATATGGTGGTTTTGGGACGTACACCACATATCAATCAAGATCCAGTGCCTGTACATACGGTGTGGCCAGTAAACGTCTGTGCAGCGCGAGCAGTCGTCTTTTTTTTTTCTATCAATAAATTTTCGCTGTCTGCGTCGGTGTTGCGAGGCGAGAGTGGGGAGCGTAGCGCAAGCAGCTGCTATGAGAAAAGTGGATAGACGAACAGCTGAGAGAGGGGGAAGGAGGACAATCGCGCATGCGTAGTGCGAGTGCAGACGCCGACGCCGCGGGACATGCGCCCGAGCAACAGAAGCTTCGCATCTGAAATATGCCGTGATAGTATAATGTGCTCCAAGACAAGGGCAACAGAAGAGCAGACAACGCATGCGCAAACTCACTATTAAAATTTTAATGACCGAAGGATGCCGTGTATAATGCGTGCTTGAATAAACAGGCTCAGTTCACTGGTCGTAGATGGTCGCAGGAATGCTTCCATCACAATCTAGCGTCTTGATATCGTGCCTCGCCGTCGAAAGGCAGGACTGGTGGATCATTGACGCATCCACTTGCTTTCTTTATTGCACAAGCTTCGAAAAGCTCTCGGAAAATGTGGTCCTTATGCTGATAAAAATCTCTAGTTATTTCCAAAAGCAGTTGGAACAAAGTGCGCTTTCTGACATTTACAAACGTAACAAATAAACCTGCGTTGCCTCATCGGTTTTCGTCGTAATTCGTAAGTGCGGCTGCATATATCAACCAGTCAAAGGGAAAGTTTTTTTTTTTCAGTCTATTAAGCATATCTTACAGCGAGAAGCACAGTATGCATTCAATTGGACTTGAAATACTTACAGCTACATGGGAGCCTATTTTCCGAATCAATTGGTTTAATGGTTTCACTCGTTGCATTAGATCTTCTGCACTGACGTAAGAAGCTTTACTTGAGGGCTGTTTGACTGCATTCCTTTCAGCTCTCATCATTTTCACTCAGTGCAAGGTGAACGCTCTCTGCAGCGTCGGCTAAATTCTCTCGGCGGGAAATACGGGCTCTTTATTGTTCGCCGCTGGAAACATTGCTGAGTTGGCGTTGCTTTTGACTGCTCGATTCACAGACTGGCCTGCTCTGTATTCACTGAGCAGCCAACATTTCCCCTCTGTTGCGCGAGAAGGGCTGACTAAGACGTTGCCCAACATGGTCCTTTTGCAACATGACCGCATACTTATCAGAAACGAGAGAAACTCTTCTTGCTTATACTTTTACTTTCACGGCGTGTTTGGCAGCTTCAGACAGTTCGGAAAAGTGTGCGAACAACCTCCGACAACCTCCAACGACCTTTATTACAGCTCGTTGTTTAATCGAGGACGAGGATAAATCTTTATTTTTTGAGAAACTGCGTGAAAAACGAGGAAGTAGGGAGACAAAATAGCATAGGCGCATAATAACAACTTTCAGATTTCGCATCAAAACAACAGGAACATACAGTATAATACAAAAAAACATGAGTGTGCTATTCTCTCTCTTCGTCCACGTTTTTCACACCGTTTGCCCGATAATGGAATACCGACTCGCGTAACCGTCCATTCTTCTAAAACATTCACCAGGGGCCCCCTCCACAACGGCGTCTCTCCTAATCATGTGGTGGTTTTTGTGACTTTAAACACCACATATCAATCAATCAATTCATTAGGGCCGAATGAACGGAGCTGAAGTTCCACGTTCGATAGTCCACAGTTTAGTGATCGCTTTACACATATACTTGTAATTGTTGGGACTATTTCTTCACCGGCACGGTGTTAGTATAGACATGATTTTGACGCACCCGAAAAGGGACATCTTTCTTTTCTATGATGTGCACACAAGGGACCAAGATAACACGTACAAAATAGTTTATTTTGATTTCAAAGCTTTCGTGATCCAGCATCGGCAAGACAGCCGCGCCACAATGACCATTATCAGGACAAGTCAACAATGGATTCGCGAAATCTGCGTCTGGCGTGCGGCCTAAATCGCAGAAATCTCTGGATAACAATTCACTCATGGTAACTTACGTTAACCACGAGCAACGTTTAGCAAACCCCAGTAGTTGCAAGTATGTCTCGAGTTTGTCTTCCCGTGACGTCAGGCTCGTGTTGACATGCCGCTGCGGAGCCACCTTCTCGATACTGCAACCAAAATTGTTTTTTTTTTCTAGCTAGTGATGATGAAGAGAGACAGAAAGGTCAAATGAGAGGCAGGGCGGTAAGCCAAAAGAATATTTCCGGTTTGCTACCCTGTACTGGGGAAACGGTGAGAGGTCAAAAGGTAAGGAGAGAAAAAGAAAATGGGAATAGATAAAAATGAAGGCAAAACAGAAAGTTGCCAGATCCCACGTGGGAATCGATTATATGTGAAGCACGAATGAGGAATGTTGATATGTCACTTTATAAAATGAGCTTAACGTTATGAGGCAGATGTAAATTATGACGTACATGACTTCCTTGTCATTATTGTCATGTTTGGACGCGTCATTCACCTTGGTCGTCTATTCACGTCACGTTATACCAAATTTGGTATATGTGGAGCTGTTGAAACGGCTGCGAGCACTCTATGAGCGTAGCATGTAGTCATGTTGTACGTGACACGCATGCCATTATTATTATGTCTGGACGTGTCATTTCTCTTCGTCGTCTGTTCGCGTCGCGTGATACCAAATTTGGTACATGTGGAGCTAGCGAAACGGCTGCGAGCGGGCTATGAGCGAAACATGTAGTCAAGCTCTACATGTCCCGCATGTCATATCATATTTGGACGCATCATTTAGCTTCCTGGTCCGTTCGCGTCACGTAATACCAAACTTGGTATATGTGAAGCCAGCGAAACGGCCGTGAGCGCATCATGAGCGTGGTATTTAGTCATGTTCTTATAAGACACGCATGTAATGATTATCGTGTTTGCACCAGTCATTTACCTTCGTTAACTACTCACGTCATCGAATACCAAATTTGGTATATGTGAAGTTAGCGAAATGTCCGTGAGTGCAACATGAGCGTATGGCCCTCAGTCATGACTAACATAAAATTCGTGTCATTATTACCACGCTGGTCTGTAAGTTGTGTTTGCCATCCAGTCATGTCATACCATACCAGTTCTGCAATATATCATGTGAACGAAACCCTCGCAAAAGCAGCAAAACCATGAAATGTGAATCGTGACATTAATGACATACGTGTCATGATTTTCAGATTATGACTAGTTATGTTATGCCACAGAAATTTTGTTCTCGATATCATTATCGAAACGGCCAGGAGAGCTAATAGCAGTAGACAGACAGACAAACAGACAGACGGACGGACGGATGGACAGACGATCGGGTGGACAGACGGATGGACGGATGGACAGACGGACGGGTGGACAGACGGATGGACGGATGGACAGACGATCGGGTGGACAGACGGATGGACGGACGGACAGACGGATGGACGGATGGATGGATGGATAGATAGAAACAGTCAAGCTTGCTGAAATTCGCTAAGAAATGCTTCGCACACACAAAAAAAAAAAAAACGCGCTCACGTGTAGGCACAGCAATGTCATGATTGTTTAGCGAGGAATTTTCAGCAGCACCTTTCGTGTTCTCGTCCATGTGTACTCTTTCCTTCATCCTTGTTTGTTTCGCGTAAAGTTGATTAAAATATCATTTGCAGTTAGGCTGGCTAGCAGTTTTGCGATAGCATACCTGTCGAGATGTTTTTTTTTATGTTTTGTTTCTCCCTCTCCGGTGCTGCTGGATCCTTGTCATGGAGTTTGCGAAACCGCAGCACCAGGCACGGAGTTTGACGGTTGAGCATGAAATTTGCAATAAATTTTTCAGGCTTTTGTATTAGAAGTGTCCCTGTGCAGTAAAGAATGGCCCGGTGCATTCAGAAAGCGTAGACAGGCGTTTTGCCTCTCGTGGTTGTCAGTTTTCAGCCTGCTCTGCCTTTTTTCTCAGCGCCTCTATATTTGTGTATGCAAATAAAATAATACTAATAATACCAAATAAAACTTAAAAGGTCTCTTCTGCGTTCAACGCTAAAGCCATTATTTTTTCTCTGAACACTACCCAAAGAAGGACGCTACAACGGCATCGTGTGGCTTACGTAACTGGACGTCACGCCAGAATTATTGATGTCATGATGACGCCACAATAAATCGTGATCTTTGACATCATGATGACGCCTTATTATGATGTCATCACCGTCACGTGGTGGTAGTTTTTTACGTCACTATTACCCGACGCCGCGAGATGGTCAGTGCTGAGGGTCATCTTTTACGTTTATGAGGCAGCTAGGCATTTTGCTTCAAAATAATAATAATAATAATAATAATAATAATAATAATAATAATAATAATAATAATAATAATATCCTGATAAAATAATTAGAGGACACCTCCCACACATGCGTATTTGAACTTAATTGATTCTTTTGGTGTTGGCTTGTATAAAGTTATTGCATCGTCAAGGGTAACCGGACTGCAAGAGAAGGCAAGCGCGTGAGTGGTATACAGAAAGTTATGTTGGCTGATGAGAATAAAAAGTTTTCGGTCACAACGTAGCAGCAACACTTACAGGGATTGGGTTGATGGGAGAGGCCTTCGAGTGGGCGTAGTTCAGGTAGGTGATGTATCCGCACAAACAACAAAGCAGACCACGTGAGTGGTGAAGCTGGATTCTAGCCGACACTCCTCTTCATGGTGCGCTACTTGGTCGCATTCTGTATTATTGCGTATTACTGTTGCGCTTTAAGTTTCGCTTCGGCTACGTCGAACTGACGCGCTTTCGCAAAATCAATGTTGTGAATGCATGGTTGAAAGTCCTGACTTATAAATTAAATGTACATTACCGTCTTATCATGGACGAATTAGGAAAGATTGTTTTGGAAAAAAAAACACTTCAAATCTGATATCAAAAGTTTAAAAACAAAGAACTTGTCGGGAAGGGGAAGTCAGATAACAGCTCATAAAGTAATACCAACTGGTGCCCTATCTGACTGATATAACATTCCCTTTCGCGGATGTTACTTCAAATATTATTTATTCAGACGTTTTATAGACATGCCTTCTGTTTCTGGGTCTATTAATTAGGAGCTACAAATGAGAGAAAACCAAACACGAGCTTGCTCATAGAGGAGTATCGCAAACAGCGCTTTCATGTTCGTTCATTTCGAGACGCGAGCACATGGACCCAGCAGTGGGACACGGATTCCTTGTCTTGCAAATGAGAGCGCGTTGAATTTTAATGCAATTATACTCCGCGTGTGCGGCTGTGTAAAGAGGAAATCGAGAAAGCCCTAAGATGAAGACTGGAGCAATAAGAGTTCTCTGCAACGAAGACGAGCCGAGTCAGGCAGAGAGGCTCTGTCCGCCTCGATGGAACCGTGGTTGTGGGGCTCGGCTGCTGATCCGAAGGTCGCAGCTTCGATGCAGGCCGCGACGGTCGCATTGCGATAGAGGCGAAATGTTAGGTGTCAGTGCATGCTGCAAAACTCCTGATGGTCGAAATTTCTGGAGCTCTCCGCTACGGTGTCTCTTACAATAATATCGCGGTTTCCGCGGCACGCAAAATCTAAGATACTATTAGGAGGCGAAGCTCGTTAAAGCGGCGCCCGTTCGTCCCTCGTCGAGGTGCGTAACCAGTCTCTCGTTTAGACCTGCAAGGTGGTGCCGGTGGGAGGTTTCTCCTGTGCGTTGTTGAACAAAAAAAATCCGCGGCGTGCGCGTTAACTGAAAGCCGTGTTCTCCTGTCTCTCTTTCCCCATTAGCAGCCATTGGCATGTACACTAAGAATTATCTGACAAAAAAAGGTTGCTACGTTATACTCGCTGACTGTAACCTCCTTGGTTTTAGAATGGTTTAGCGAGCGTTTGGCCGCAGTGCCATGAATACAGTGAACTAGTATATACCATGAATCCCGGCTGCGGCGGCTGCATTTCCAAAGGAGGCGGAAATGTTGTAGGCTCGTGTGCTCAGATTTAGGTGCACGTTAAAGAACCCCAGGTGGTCGAAATTTCCGGAGCCCTCCACTACGGCGTCTCTCATAATCATATGGTGGTTTTGGGACGTTAAACGCCACATATCAGTACCATGAACTCGAGGTGGTTAAAGGTGGGAAGTGGACCCGAAGCGCAAGCCGTAAGAAAGTGTGCGTGTGCCACCTCTCGTTTAGTCCTTGGCATGTCCACTGGATGGCGGTGCTTCTATATGCGGAATAGGAAGCCTTCTTGTGCGCGCGTCTCCGTGTTGGAGACGCGCGCACATGAAGGCTCCCTAATGCGGAATATATGATAAAAAGATGCGACATTGAGGTACTTGGAGTGTTGACTAGATGGACGAATGGACACGCAGACATGCGTGGATGGACGCACGGATGATTGCACGGACGGATGGACGGATGCAGGGACGGATGCTTGGACCAACGCAGGGACGGGTGCACGGATGGACGTGCGGACGCATGAACAGACGCACGCACGGCCGGACGGTAGCAAGAACGAACGGACGGACGGTTGCTTCGCCCCACTCTCCGTCATTCAACCCGTGGATATGCTGCCATTTTTTTATTGTTATTATTACGTTTCCAACTCTGTTCAAGGCAACATACCAGCTCAGATTCTGTCATTTAGACTCTTGCGTCATTTTGAATGATTACGTGAAAGGGAAGTAAACAAAGCGGAAATTATTTCTTGGCTTGAGATGTTATTGAGAATGCCTATAGCCGCACCGGTCGATGCTGCTATGCTATGCATTCAGGGTCAGGGAAAGCGCTCATGTTGAAATTTGATTAGTCTTTGAGATCGACGCTTTGACAATCATTTTCGTTCTTTCAAAATACTAATAAGTATAGTATCTGTTTTTGTTTTTCACGTCCCAAATTGATGACATGAGAATGGGGGACGCCGTAATGGAAGGCTCCGGAATTTTCGACTATCTATAGCTCTTTACCGTGCTCTTTACCGTATAGCTATAGCTCTTTACCGTATATATATATATATATATATATATATATATATATATATATATATATATATATATATATATATATATATATATATATATATGCGACGAGCATTTCGCTTTCATCGAAACGAGGTCGCCGCGGCCGGATGTCGATCACGTGACCTTCAGGTCAGGAGTCGCAATAACCGCAAGACCACTGCTGAGGGTCGCATTCTTTAGCGCATACACAGAAAGTAGAAAAGTGACAAACATGAAATTGGAAACGTGAAAACCAACCACGTCACAGGCTGAGCCGCTTACGGAAATGAGCATAAGCCACCTTGACGTGGCGCTTCAAGAGGTTCGTTGGCATAACTTCACATCCCGTCGAGGAATCGATCACTGTGTCGGGCAAACCGTTGTTCAGCCGAAGATGTTGTTCACGCTGAGCATCAAGCATATGCTTCGCCGTCCGACGACGAGCATCACGCTTGCCTGCACACAGCGTGTGTGCGCTCTTGTCGTGCACCGAACCAGCGAGGCGCGGCGGAGGCGCTGTCGCATCCGGGCGCCTGAATGTTTGATGCGAGCCGCGTTCGTTCCGAAAGGACGGCTCGCACAAAGGCGAGCACTTGGCCCAGACAGGCTGCCGCTATTATTAAAGACCACTTGCTGTGCCTGCGGCTTCTTCGCTGCGTCTCTTGCCTGCTGCTCTCTCCCCGGTGGACGTTGTCTGCGTCTACGAGAAATTTGCGTGTCGGCGAAGTCGTTAAATATTAACTTTTGGAGAACACGTTGGCTCGCTATTTTCAGAACGTTGCAGCCGCCACCTAAAGGGCGCTTTCACTGTAGCGCTAGACGATGCGATGCCACCGAAAGTTGTACGTCGCAAAGCACATGCACACTTGGTACTCTTGTCATTTGCCCTCTGGATATCAGCAGTACAGGGCCGGAAATGACAAGGGTATGTAGTATGGCATGTGTGTAATACGTAACTGATAGTAACGTCGTGCGTAAAAATTAAGACGCAGGACAAGGGAATGGGCAAAGGAACGGCACCGCTGTCCTCTTGTTCGCCAATGAATAGCAATAGGAACACTTCTACTTGCCAAGCAGACAAGGAAACTGACAGCCCGCACCCGCCCGCCTCAAACGTCTGCATGCCGGATGAAGAATGTTCACAATACGCGGGTTTGGGCTAAGTCCACATAGACTTCGCACAAACGTCTTGTGTTCGTCCGTCTATGTGTACTGTGGGTATAAATTGTACAGAAATAAGTGTGTGTCAACGTTCTATTTCAGAGTGCGCTGCTGCAAGAGAAGTGTTAATTTTAAAGCTCATTTCGCATCAACATGAAAAGGTTTCAGGCCGGCGTCATTCAAGACTTCGATGACGTATTTCCGTCACGGACATGACGTTGTAAAATGTACACAAACAGATTAGAATACGAAGAAAAATCCTGGTCCCGTATCTACATGTTCGACTGCAAATGTCGTCGAAATATGATAGTCCTCAGTCTGGAGAGAGTCAATGGAATTAAACATTTATTTGATAATTTGTACGAGAAAACCACTGAACACGATTCCAGAGGCACTGCGTCAGACATGAGCATCATCTGGTGGTAATCTCAGAAAACTAAAGGATGGCCTCCGTTATAACGAGCGCGCAGCGTGCGCAAACAATCTTGAAGGTTATATTTTGTAGATTTTATGGTACGTGGCGGCATGATATCGCCTTAAAAGCGTAGGAAACTCTCATTTTCGTGCGTAGCGTCGCATACTCCGCGCAGCGTAATAAATGCAACAGTTTATAGAATTATTTAGATACGCCTTTTCTAGTTTAAGGAAACACACCGCAATATATTGACGTGTTCATATTTTGCCTCAGATATGCGCAAAATTTTCTTTTTAATCGACAATCGCTCAAGTTTGAACGCAAAAACCTGATCAATAATTGTGGGCGCCAACTTGAGCCGTTTCGGTGGACAAACATATAAAACAACAAACCAAAATTTTTGCGTTGAAGCATCTCTAGAAAGACTATACCGTCGTAAAAAAAAAGAGAAGTAATGGTTTCATCTTCAGGAATCTTACTCACGAGCCCTCGCTCTACATCGCGCGCCACTAAGCGACTTGGCCACAAAGCGCTTGTACTTCAGCATACTAAATACAAGCTATTTATATGCGCCATTTACTATTGTAGGTGGCTTCAGCGTGTCCTTGTCATCACTAGCAATACGTCGCAAATGGTTTGAATGAAGCGCTTTGAAGGTCGTCGCCCCCACTCGCTGCGATGCGCGTGTGCCTCCTTACACCATCTGTGCGTCGCCATACCGGGCCTGGTTGCCCATGCACGCGCAGTCACCTCGTGGTGGACAAAGGCACCGTGACTTAGACAAAGACCGGAGACACATAAAACACAGATGTGGGCCGAAAATTGCTCTGCATTCGTCCGAGTACTTACAAACTCTTCGTGTAAATGCTGGCCACTTTAATCCCTTCTTCATAGTAAAAAACTGTGCGAAGGCACCAAGCAAGAGACAGAAGAAACGGGACAGAGTGCTTCCTTGTTGTTTTCGCGCTCTTTCAGGGGGGGGGAAGCTCTTCAGGCTCTGGGTCGCTCCCTCCTTTTTTGTAGTAAATCAGTAGCCAGCTCTAGTTTCTTGGCAAAATGACTAGATGTGTCAGTGGTTTTTGTCTAGTTGACAATGTCGTATAGTTGACGAACAGACGCATGGACAAGCCCCGCCATGGTGATCTAGTGGCTAAGGCACTCGGCTGCTGACCCGCAGGTCGCGGGACCGAATCTCGGCTGTGGCGGCTGCATTTCCGATGTAGGTGGAATTGTTGTAGGCCCGTGTACTCAGATTTGGGTGCACGTTAAAGAACCCCAGGTGGTCGAAATTTCCCGAGTGCTCCACCACGGCATCTCTTATAATCATATAGTGGTTTTCGGGCGTTACACCTCACAAATCAATCCATCGACGCACAGACAAACAGATGGACACAGACAGACACACAGTCAGACGGACGTAAGCATGGACGGAAAGCACGGACAGACAGATCAACGGAAGCACGGACGGCCTGACCGACAGGAGCACGCATGGCCGCACCGACGGCAGCACGGACGGACGGATGGATGGACGGAAACACGGACGGCAGACGGACGGGCGGATGGACGCAAGTATGAATGGACGAACGCAAGCACGGACGAACGGTCAGATGGTTGTAAGCCTGGATGGATGGACGAACACTTCGACCCACTCATCATAATTCACTCCATGAATGTGCGGTGATGTTTTTACTATGAATGATTACCAACAAGTTCAAAGTTCACTCGCTTTTCAATTCCTTCCCGAATTCTGCTGCAATGCTCAAGTCTATTCTATGTATAAATACCTATTAAAAAAAAGAACAACAAAACGAGTTCACCTCTGAACGAATGCACCATCCACTTATCCTTTTTTTTTTCTCGTCGTTGTGACCTCTTGCCAGAGAACACCTATGTGTGAACTACGAGAAATGCATATTCTTGGTCTTTGCGAACACGAGAAGCTGTCGAGTATTTCAATGTTTTTTTTTTGCTTCAGTTTTGCTACACATGTCTGCTAGTGCCCTTTCTGCGATATACCTATTTGCCGTAGCACCTCTCTTCTCCGCGAAACGTGGCCCCGCCGCGGTGGTCTAGTGGCTAAGGTACTCGGCTGCTGACCCGCAGGTCGCGGGTTCGATTCCCGGCTGCGGCGGCTGCATTTCTGATGGAGGCGGAAATGTCGTAGGCCCGTGTACTCAGATTTGGGTGCACGTTAAAGAACCCCAGGTGGTCAAAATTTCCGGAGCCCTCCACTATGGCGTCTCTCATAATCAGAAGTGGTTTTGGGACGTTAAACCCCACAAATCAATCAATCAATCTCCGCGAAACGTGAAAATTTGTGTGTGTGCCACTTTGAAAATATACCAGTGCGCCTGCTCGACGTGTTCCCGTTTGTCATTTCGACATCGTCTAGTTGGTGTCTTCGCTGCTCTATGCAGATTCACTGTGCGATCCCTCTATATGTCCAATAATCACGTTCTTGCGGTGATGTTGAACGTGCGTGCCAGTGCTTGCTCATTAAATAACTTCCAAAATGCTGGCAGTGAGTAACACGAGTTGCTCTCTTGTCAGCCTAGTGAATCACGAAGCTGGGTTCGTTCTAAGTGCGCAGCACCTTACGGGGCCAGCCGGTCGTATGCTGTCCTCTTAGGCTTTCGCCGGTGCTTGGCGTCACGCAAACACAAGCACATAAATAGCATAGCCATCTGTAGCGTGCGCTCGCACAAAGCAGAATTAAGCTTTCTTCATCTTGTTCTTCGAGCGCCTTGATGAAAATGTCAATTGCTAAGGAATTTAGGGGCCCGGCCTAACGCAGGTGAAAAAGCAGGTATAAAAACTTACGAAGAAAATGAAGTGTGAAATATATGGATAGAGGAAGATGGAAAAAAAGCAGGACGAATAAAAATAGACAGACAGAAATAAAGAAAAACTGGACAATTCAAAAGGAGAGGAGGAAAGAAAGAAAACCGAAGAGAAAAAAAGCTTCCTAGCTCCGCACTCCCTTCAGGCTTGGCAACACTAAAGAGGGCGAGAGAGTATTATTACGCGATTTGAGCCTCTCGTGCCACAGTGTGTATATGCTAATCAGCAGTACTTTTCAAATCGCACTGGCGAGTGCCGTGGGTGCGAGGGAGAATTTCGAACGTGATATTTTATCGACTGTATTTTTCGTCAATTCCCCTTTCAACGAACAATCCCGCGCCAGTCAGGAGCCACCGCGAAACCATAAATGACGTCTCATTTTCCGCCACGCGCGAGTTCAATATCTGAGCAGAGCGGTTCGGCAAGGGGAGGCATCTCACTTTCGCAGCTTTTGATTCGTCAGGAAAGTCAAAAGATTCCCTGGAGAGAGGTGGAGACTGCAAAGCGCTTTCTTCTGGGTGACGACCGTCTCGAAATCGAAGCGCGAAAAGACGTCTTTGTTATGGCCAGGCCAGGAGGTATCCACCGGGGTGAAAGATTCGAAGACAGCCCTTCCTTCTGTGGTGGGACGCAGGATCGATGCTGGGAAATAGTGGAAGCGGCCAAGAATGTGCCCGGCAATGCCATCGACAAAAGAGGAGCCGTGGAAATGGGAGCCCCGTTTCTCAACTTTGAATGCGCAGTTCGCGAGATAGCTCTTAAAGGCAGTGCGCTCGGCGCGGATTGCACTCTGGCACTGACTTCCGCGTCACCTGTGCAGACGGTCGTCGCGTCTTCTAGCGTGCTCCAGAAAAATCGAGCTAGAAGCCGGCTTTTTGTTGCTTGCCTTCTCTTCGAGCACCATATATGTGCAGGTTTTCTAAATTTGTGCTGCCAAAAGTGCGCCTGGCAGTAACGTCAGTTTGGCGGACCCGCCGTTCGCGAGTTCGTTGGAAGTTCGTGAGCGCTGTACCTGACTATACGTTCTGTGTGCGCTCTGTCTTCACTGTCTGCGCGTTGTAAGATAATTGTCGAAGGTGCACGCCGTTCTCCTTAGCTCACACACAGCACTCTCTTGTGCTCGGTGCGTGTTTGTATGGCGTGAAAATTATTCGAATGAGTTAATTTGCGTTTGGGGAGAGGTGGCACGTGCCGTGGTTGCACGCTAGCGAGCAGCGGCAATGGTGAGCTGCCGTATTTAGCTGTAACAGCCACGCTAAAAACAAGCCTTGGGATCGGAATGTTGCCTCCGCGGGTTTCTCTTTTATACCAAAGGTGCTGAAAAGGCAATGCCGGAATACCGCATATGTACAACACAGTGAAGGATAAAGTGGTTTCGTCGCATATTAACCGATGAAACTTCTTGCCCTGCCATTCCGCGACCGTGTTTACCGGATTTACCGGTGCTCACGATCGACAGAGATTAGAAATAAGCGGCAAGTCGGCTTACCTTTCCGACAACAGCGATCGTGCTGTACCTCAAAACTTTCGCGCCAGCACTAAACAGCTACGATCGCTCTGCTACACATGAGCATGATACGCAGTGGTTGTTGAGAAGAAACAGCCACTGCAACGAATGCTGTGATCCTTTTCATGCTATGACATCCAGTTACTGTCTTTACAGTATCGACAAAGCGCTCGCACGGCACCATGAAAGTGATTACAACTGGACGGGGGAGATCTGTTTACCTTTCCGGCTACCACTATAATCGTGCTGTGTGGGAAAACCTCCGCGCCTTGCTCCAATTTTCTCGTCAAATAGTTGTGACCCTCCATCGATTTGTAAGTTTTTAATTGGTCATGACACACAAAACTTGTCGCGTTAACAAGGTGGTCCTATATGTCTGCGAAGTCAACCCGTGGCACGAGTTCAACATCGCGTTGGAGTTAGCGTCCTGAAGTGGCTCGCCGCCGCAAAGACGCACTTTTTCCGGGTAACGCTATCGCGCAGGTTTACCTGACTAACGGGCGTACGCGCTTAAACCAATTGCCGTCAACAAGTGCGCCAACAAAAGAGGAAAAAAAAAACAGATATCTGCACAGCGTCACTGCACCCTCCGTAAGCGCATTATAGTAGCGCATCGAATTACCGAGAGGTCGTTTATAACCATGAGAAATCACTGGCATCTTGGAGTGGTTGCTTGGAAAGTATGAACTTTATTCAAATATCTTACCTCTCCGCCCAGCGTGGAGTGGCCAATACTGGGTATAAAAAGTTCCCGCTGTATGAACGAAATGGGCAAAAACTTCCATCGCTCATCTGCATCCCCGGCATCAACTTTCCAATGGTCGCTCCGCCATCACTGCCATATGTAAAGCCCGTCACTGTGTATATAGAGATCACGGTCGAGAACTCGTTCAATCTGAGATCTATCAGGGTGCTGCTGTTCATTTATTTTTAAGTGCTGCGTCACGTGGAAAGCAATGGACCTCTGCAGAGACGAAGTAGAGACGTAGAGCGCTGGTCCTCCATAAAAACTTGTTTTAAGAAATAACGTAAAATATCTAATCAGTGTTCGAGCGTGCAGTTCCGCATGCCAACATTTCTCCTTCATTTTTCCTCCTTTCTTATCTAGTTAGTACCAAAGCTTTTTATGCCAGGTTCTACCAAGACTTCACTGACGAAAACTTGATGAAGAAAATTTTCGTGAATGTGAGTCTTAATCAATCCGGCTGAAGAAAATTTTCTTGAATTAGAGTCTGAGTGAGTCCGGCTGGAGAAAATTTTCGCGAATGTGAGTCTGAGTCGTTCCGGCTCAAGAAAATTTTCTTGATTGTGGGTCTGAGTCAGTCCGGCTAAAGAAAATTTTCGTGAATGTGAGTGAGTCAGTCTGGCTGAAGAAATATTTCGTATGTCTGAGTCCAAGTAAGTCCGACGCGCAAAATATATACCACAAGCGAGACTTACTGAGTTCCACGAGGTTTTCCGATTTATAGTCACATGATGCAGTTAGTGTGTGGAAATATCTTTTTACTTCTCTTAATAATTTTCATGACAGGGTACTTAACATGAATTCCAGTGAAGTAAGTATGAATTTCATCACATGAGCTTGGGCGTGCACTGGTATTTTTAATTCCACATTCTGAACTTACAGGTGACCCCAAAATGCGAATGTCTGGCAACATCGTTTTAACGAAGGGGCGCGATTACCTGAACCTGCGCTGGCTTTCAAGAGATTCTCTTTGGGAGCCTATATTGTAATGCTAGATAGTTTCCAGTGAACCTTCGCCCTGCACAGCAACCCGATCGGCGCAGCTGTTCGCCATTATAATTAACGTCGTCATCGAAGCCTGTGCTGAGAGTGCACTTTACGAAGCCACCCCAGAAGCCACGCTAATCACAAAAGTCAGCCGAGCGAAAGCTTGTCGTGTATTTCTGTATTTTTTTACTCTGCACTGCCACTTTCCTGACTTACTTCGCAGAGTGCATATTAGCCTCGCTGTGGAAGCGGATATGGAAGGGCTAATTTCTATATACTAAGCGTCCAAAGAAAGAATATGAATAAAAGCAAAGACCTTCTGCAAAAAATCCTTAGCCTGACGAGCAAATGAAGCGAGACTAAGCGCCTTCCATTAACTCAACTCGTATATGCGTCAGGCTTCGGCTTCGGCCTCAAGTGACTCTTCGGCCAGAGCAGCGGTAAAGGTGGGAGGATGGAGCGGTAGGAGCTTGCGCGATGATTTCCGCTCTTTCAGGCATAAAAATGGCCGCGGCGATGAGCAAACTGGAAAGCACGATAAGCCGCAAGCGGGAAAGTGCGCACTTCAGCAGTCTGTAAAATGGCCTGCAACCGACTAAGGGCGGGCTCTCTTTTATGGCGTTATTTTTTAGCGAAGTGCTTGTATACAGGAGCCAGCCTTTTTTTTTGTCTTACATTTTTATTACTTGAAAAACGACACCTCATCATAACTTCATCGAATTTGTTTTCTTTTTCTCCTTTTTTGTAACAAATCAGATCGTTTTTTGTTCATTTTTTCCGATTAAACTTTGTAAGCCTAAATGCGATTATTCCGTTTCCGAAACGCCAGGAATATGTCACTTAACGCATTTTCACAGCGCAGAATAACGGCAGTGCGCTGTGCATACCAGTTGCGTGGTGCCAGCTGCCCCGGTACCCGAGTCGTTTTCTGTGGTGCCTATGCGCATTGGAGTATATTGGGCCTGCTGACACTGCGCGTAAATGTTACCAAGACTTGATGTATTTCAAGCGTTAAATGCATTTAGGTCTCGTTGTCTGTAATCTCGAAGCGACCTTGAGCCAAAAGCCGGCGTGGTGAACCGGGCAGTGATACGAGAACATCCGCACAACAGGAGTTGAGAAATTCTAGTGTCTGGACCCCAGCCCTTTGCTAAAACAAGACCAAATTATGATCGCAAGTTACGGCCGAGACAACCTACGAAAAATATTGCTTCCAAGTTAGCATTTCTTCACAGTATCACTGAAGCTGTAACTGTCAGTATGAAGCTTTGCCACTTTGAATAGCGGCGCTCTAAAAGCAGATACGGGCCACACACACTGCGTGGCCATCTTTTGGCTCTTAGGCAGGGCTGCCTGTGCTCTTCGTAACGCCAGATTTTCGTGAGTATCGCGATGCCGGCTCCCTCCTGAAAATGCGGTGCTGTAAACGCGGCAACGTTAAAGTCGCCGAAAAAACCGCGCCGCGCGAATCGAGGTTGCCCAAGACTCCCGCTCTGTTCTTTGAAGTTTATATTAGGGGCGAAGCTCCTTAAAGCGGCACCCGTTCGTCCCCCGTCGTAGTGCGTAACCAGTTTTACGCTTTCACCTGCAAGGTAGTGCCTGTGGGAGATTTCTCCTGTGCGTTGTTGAACAATAAAAAACTTGCAACTTGCGCGTTAACTAAAAGCAGAATTCTCCTGTCTCTCGTTCCCAATTAGCAGCCATTGGCATGTACATTGAGCACTATCTGACAAGAAGGGGTTGTTACGTTATACTCACTGGGCGTAACCTCCTTGGTTTTAGAAAAGCTTTAGCGAGCGTTGGGCTTCAGTGCCATTAATACAGTGAACTAGTTTACACCATGAACTCGAGGTGGTTAGAGTTGGGAACTAGACACGAGGCGCAAGCCGTAAGAAAGTGTGCGTGTGCCACCCCTCGTTTAGTCCTTGGAATGTCCGCTGGATGGCGGTACTTCTACATGCGGGATGTATGATGAAAAGATGCGAGATGGTGGTACTTGGAGTGTTGACTAGATGGACGAACGGACACACAGACAAATGCATGGACGGACGCATGGATGGCTGCACGGACGGATGGACACATGGGTGGACGCAGGAGTGGATGCATGGACGAACGCAGGGACGGACGCACGGATGGACGTGTGGACGCACGAACAGACGCACGCACGGACGGGTGGATGGACGCATGGATGGTCGCACAGACAGACGCATGGACGGACGTAAGCAAGAACGAATGGTCGGACGGATGCTTCGCCCCACTCTCCATCATTCACCCCGTAGTTATGCTGCCATGTTTTTGTTACATTTCCTCATGAAACTTTCACTAGACCTTACAAAAACTTTAATATTAGAACTCCAAGTCGGTTCTTACGTGCAAAAGTGACTGGTTTTCACACGTGGCAGCACGGGAACCTGGAAAATCTAGAAACCACAAAAAGAACGCCAAAAAGAAACCACAAAAATACGGAAATCGAACGCAAGTTGTAAGGGCAATGCTTATTTTCGCTCTTGTGCAGACGTTAAAGTCGAAGAACATACAATGAATCAACTGGTATGTGAACAAGTGTGGACAAAGCACCCGGTGTAGTGTTTACAGTCTGTGTGCAGCACTGTTTTAGTGTATTTTTGAGCTTTCAAAAAAAATCACAGCATATCCACGAGGTGAATGATGACGAGTGGGGCGAGGCGGACGGACGGACAGACAGACAGACGGACGGACTGATGAACGCTTCGCCCCACTCATCTTCATTCACTCCGTGGATATGCTGTGGCACCGTTTTTGGCACGCAATGCAAGGCCACTGGCTGCTACGACGACTACGACGACACAGGGCCTGCGACTCCCAAAGTGGGGTGCTGCGGCTCTAAAAACAACAGATAAGCACTAAATAAATAAGGGTTGCGTCGTCATGCCTATTTCGCGCTCGTGCACTCCTCGGTAACGGGAGAACTACGATGAGATAATGCAATCATTTTGAATTTCAAATGGGCCGCTTCTTCACTGCCGATTCATCAGTAAAAACCAACTGGCGTAATTTCCCGTGATGACGATGTAGTTTTTTTAATGCATCAGTTGTCGCCAGCTGCGCCTCTTCCAAGGCTTCAACATGTGATGTGCTGAACTCCAGCGAATAACGTACCTCGTAAGCACGCATGTTGGTGCACTTTTTGGAATGTGGAAAGCAAGCACTAAGTCATTAAATTACTCCTAGAACGTGCTAACATCGTTGTCACTATACGTCGGCGTTTGCTGCTGACAGCACTTTTCCTTCGCAGTGATGTGCTTCAAACTTTAACTCACCAGGTTAAAAATGCGGCAGAGAGTAAGCGCCCGCTTTTTTCTTCATTGGTCGACGCTCTTCTTTGAAGCCTCAGCGATCGTAACGCCAGCTTTTGTTGGCAAAAAAGGGGACAAGCTTGCTTCCTTCTCATTATATTCTTTCGTGTGTAACGTCTCAACAGCGGTGCTCTATGGCAGACATGGCGTGATAGAAGTTTGTACGGTTCGTCTTTTGTTTTTTGATTACTGGTACACTGGCTGAAATTTAAGTGGCAACGTTAAATGAAAGCATCACGTAGAGCCAATGTGTGTTGAGCGAAAAGTTGGCCTCATGCATCATTGCCCCAGCGTTCTTCTTTTTTAGGGGCGAAGCTCCTTTAGTCTAACCTTGTCATGCGTCACGTGAACGAAGAGACGAGAAAAAAAAAAGAAGGCAGCATCTCCTGAACCGTGTAATAGACGGCGCTGTCTCATAGATGTACATACAAACTGCAGTGTAGATAAAATATTCTTTAGAATAAAACGAGGACCGCTACATAAACACGCTCGCTACAATGAATGTGTGCTTCGTTCCTTAACCATACAGTTAGATTTCTCTTTAGAAAAATATATTGTGACAGACGTCAATAACATTTCAACTGATCATTTTCTTCTTAGACATAGAATAAAGATGATGACAAACAGACTTCATTTGCGTGAACATGCATATGAGATGATGTAAGAAAATGGACATTCGCTAATTCACACAAATACAGCCTCAGAAAAATGTGCCGCAAAAGGAGAGATACACGTATGAATATTGCAAGGTAAAGAAGAGGCAAAAATGAAACATTTCTAGAAAGTGCTTCACTGTTTGCATACTTATGAGAAACATCACTAATTGCTTATGCGCACGTTTATTAAACAGCGAAGCTGCACTTGTTCGAGCCGTTTATGTCCGGTATCTGTGGAAAAGCATTATAAACGGTTATGCGCCGCACATATTGAGTAAGTCTCAGCACCTCACTGGTTCACTGAAGCCAGCTGCAGTTATCCCAGCAGGTGGGTATGTGCCACAGAAGTTCGGGAAATCTCTATACACATAAGGAAGGAATTACGTTCGCGTCACAACACTGTCACGTGATATTTTGCTTCTTTCTGAAGCTGCGTGTACGGTTATGATGCAATAAATTTACACTACAGCCTCGAAGCTCAAACAGCGTTTAATGAAATCAGTGATACAGCTTACCTGAAATACTTGCAAAATACGCGAGCGCATTAGCATGACTGAGGCAGCACCACCACCTTCGTTGTTTCATCGGTGTCCGCGAAGCTAGTTCAGTTTTTTGTGGATAATATAGTAAACCAACTAAATCATTAGCACAATAGCATTCCTTTTCGCTATAAACTATTGCAATATTTGTTTTTTCCATGTTGCTTTTTGTATACATGTACAATACCTGGTCAGAAAGAAAGAAGATAAGCTGACCTAAATACCCTGATGTGGAGCATTTTGCTTTTCTCCCTCGTGCACCCTCCCTTTTAAACACGCCCCCCCCCCCCCCCCAATTCGTTGTGTATGTTAGTGCAGTTAGCCTTATGACAGCTTATCCTTTTCTCTTGCTCCTTTCGTAACGGCTTTCCCTTTTCTCGTTTTCTTCTAGTCTCTTTTTTTTACTTGTTTACAAGTCCACTCACCTCTCCTCTTAGTAAGTTTGCCGCTTAAATGGGAACAGCAGTTCCTGGCTGTGTCATGTCGACTGCCTGTGCTCCTTAGCAAAGTGGCTACAAAAAGCGAAATGCTGCTGTTTGCTAAGCTGCCAGCACACCTCCCGTCCTATGAAGGTGAGCTTAGAATAGTTCGTGCCAACTGCGAAACATTTATAGACAACAACAAAAAATATCGCACTGCATCATGGCGACCGTTGCGTGTGGCGGTGGCTGGACAGTTCTTCAGCTGTTTTTACATCTGCGTGTTATTTCTATCACGCTCCAGCCTATAGGTTTGGTTTTCTTTATACGTCGGCATTTCATCCTCCTCCCCACTTCACCTAACAAAAGGGCTTCTCGAAAAAGGGAGCAGCGTCGACCTCCATTACGACCTTTCGGTCCGATTGTTCTCCGCTTTCATTCTTGGCGCCTCTAAAACCGGCTTTTCCCAGAAACCGTGCAGCGAAGACGAAGGCAGGTGCCTTCGTTATATAGGGTTGATGTTCAAACGGGCGCTTGCTGCCGACTATGAAGCTGCGATTACGATACGAGAGCTTAGTCAATGGACATCGACGTATGCTGTCAACTCAGTCGGCAGCCCATGGCACCTTGGCATGAGTTTCTACGATAGCACAGGGTACAGTGCCTCGTTATTCGAAGTCCTGATGTGACAGCCATTCGAAACGAGTATACTGCAATACAGATTCACAACAGCACGTTGCATGCGTTCGTCGTTGAACAACAACAACAAAGCTGCGCGAACTACTAAACCAATTCTAACAGAGTGCCAAAACATTTATCGAGCTTGTCCTGGGAGGGCAAGCATGTGGGATTTGCTCAAGGAAGCCATTAGAGGCGTAGCTTACACACAGATACGGACCCTTGTGTCTATAAAAAAAAAGAAAGAAACATGTACAAGTGATTATTCCCTGGAGTGCATCAGATGAAACGACGTCATAGTGTAAAGAAGGGGGGGCGGGGATTTCTACTTACTGTTGCTTCTCGCTCCGTCTCACGGAGTTTTCCAATAGCAATGACGACACGCATGGAGCGGAACGCAAAGGTGCTTTGAACTCTTTGTGATTTAACGTTCGTGTGGCTAACAATATATGTGTGGCTTTACGTGCAAAACCACAATGTGATTATGAGAGATAGCGCAGGGAGGTATCTGGAAATTTCGACTTCCTGCAAGTGCACTCATATCGTCTCTGTAATTACTTCTTCTCCATCGAAACGTGACAGCAGTGATCGAACCCGCGACATTCGGGCCACCAGGGCAACCGCGAAGGACTTTCTTCTGGCGAGAAGACGCTGTAGCTGATGCGGCATCCAGGGCTGCTGCACGGTTTTGTTGTCGACTGCTCTGGCCCCCTAAAACTGGCTTTTAGTTCTGGCTTGCGAGTAAAAAACGGCTCTTACCTCGCTGGGTGGCATCGCTCGTGCCGTGGAGGCCGCATTTGTCTTCCGCAATGTGAAATGCGCCGCGCAGTTTCCTTCTCCAAGAGGCGTTGAAGAATCGCGCCTTTCACTTCGCCTCTCGGGCTGTACCGCTCTCAGATTTTTGACGACTTAGAAAAAGCGCTTTTTCGAGCGTCGTCATTCACGCCTCCGTGTGCGCGCTGTGTTTGCGCTTTCTTCCATCAGATTCTCGAGCAGGCACCATCCGCCTAAAAAAAAAAGAAAAAGGTCTTTCACTCATTGACGCCTATTTTGCATTTGTTTACATGTTTGAGGATTATTTAAGAAACACTTGATATATGATGTGATAGCTACTCATCAGTTTCACCATCTTATTTGCCCGTGCTTATATTTCCAGCTTTGGGTGAGCGTTTATTTTTCGAACTATTAAAGCTACGTGGGAATCGCAAAGCTCCATGCTTAATTTTTCGCGATAAGCAACAGCCTCATGAGCATCTTATCAAAAGAAAACTTGTAGTTTGCGCACATGAAGGGGTACTGAGACCTTTCTTCGAAGGTGAGTTTACTCTGCCTGACAAATATCCTGCATACAAAAACGGCTCGGAGCGAACATGAAGCTCATCAAACGCTGATAACATGTCTTATTTTTATATTAAGGTCATTTTTTTTCTATAGTGCACTTACCGACACCAACACTGGCTTGACGTCACGCTACAGTATTGATTGTGATGACTCCACGCAGCAATCTGGCTAGTTATCATGTACCCAAACTTCCAAAGTGGCCCCATATGCGTCACCCAATGGAGCCGTGGTGGGAACGGGCCGTGTAAAAGTCACTATATCACTCGCGAGTGCGCGACAAAAAGCTAGTACCGTGTCGGCACATTAGCGTACAGTAGGGATCGAAAGTAGCTTTTAAAACCTTAGCGCAAATATTTTTTTTTCACGCTGCATTCCCGTTTATCGGTACATTTTCCAAGCTCTTGAGAAAGGTTTACTTCTCATTTCACGCAAAAAAAAAAATACACCGAACATTATCGTGTCGTACCCCTTTGATATGGTTTGCAATATTTTTATTTATTGATATTTTGTTTATGTTAATCCTGCTTAGCCTCCGACCTCATAACACTTTTCTTTTTTGGCTTTGACTTACACTGAATGCTGCTCAGCTAAGCAGTGCTGAGGTGGTCTTGCAGCGGATCTGCTTATCTAAAGCTATATAGTAGTCCTTTCGATTCGTTTGGAGATTCGATTATCCGGACTTGCTAAGTACGCGAGCTCAAAATTAATCCGCAGCCCCTTCAGTAAGAGAAGCCCCATAAGTAGATCTCGAAAAAAAAATAAGATAATTTTTGGGGTTAATGAGCTTAGCTGCGTTATTCGGTATTAATCGAATGGGTTGATATTACCAGCGAACGCCCACAAGGGCCACAGAGAAAGAGACAGGACAATCCACTAGACTTGAAGCTATGTTTAATTCGCATGGACAGAATATACAGATTTCCATTGCGCACACGCGGTTGAGAAAAAGTAACTCTGTGACGTAGCACCTGAGTGTGCTCGATTCTGTGTATTCGGTCCTTCAAGGTCACGGTTAAATTCAATTCACATGTTTCATGACATACATACTATCGCTGTCCGCATTGTAGAGGTTGCTGCAGCCTGCAGGCCTCTCTCAGGTTGCTTGATTTTCAAGTGATTTTTACCCGCAGTCTCCTCCATCGTTGATGAAAACTTATTGTTAATTAATGTTATAACTGTTTTTTTTTCATCTTCATAATAACACCATCTAAATTAAGTTTACCGTATTCCTTGGTAGTCTTTATTTTAAGCCTTTTTTTTTCTTTCTCAAGATGGGCTTTCTCCTTAATCCTTCTTATTTTGCCCATATGCCAGATGACTTGCTCTATGCATGTTCCATGGTGATTACTTGCGCTTATATGTTTATTCCTTAAAAAATGGATTTTGAGTTAGCGCTCGTTTTCCCTTTTTTCCAAGTGTCACCATGTCGCAGTGGTGCTGACCTATTTCACAGAAATAATGAATCTTTGAAGAGGTTGTGTCGCTGGAATCAACGCTTGCACAGGCCAGCATGTCTTCTGTCGATGCAGCAAACGTTATCTCCCGCAACACCCTGAGTGGAAGACCTCTTCGTCGCCGTGCTAGGACGACCCCAACTTTTGTGCGGGCTGCAAAAATGTTTAAACATGAATTCGGACTGAATAGCCCAGCCATCAGTCTTATTGGACTTTCTCGACTCCTCCACCAACGTATATTGATGGGACTATAAAGATTGTTTCCCATGCATGTGCTACGTTGGGGTTGTCATTTCAGGCCTCGTAAATCAGAATGATAACGATTCTAAAAAGCAAAACTTTTCTATAGCGCTCCAAGCCTGCCCGATTTCATTGACGACAATCGGTTGTCCTAGTACGGCGATGAAGAGCTCTTGAACTCAGTGTGTTGCGGCAGCCAATGTTTGCTGCCTCGACAAAAGACAGGTTTGCCTGTGCAAACGTTGATTCTAGTTAGACAACCTCTTCAAAGATTCTACGTCTCGAAAATTGGTAAGTTACCAAAAAAAATCTTTAAAAATCACTGACTACCTGCCTAGTTGATACTGTCTAATTTGAATTTTAAGCGCAGCTTCGTTTTGGGGCAAGGTCAACTGTGTTTGAAGGTATCGTTTTCTGCAAGGTGTCGACTACGCCATAAGTCATTATTTCTGCGAAATAGGACAGCACCCACTGCGTAATGATTCTGCGGACAAGCGAGGTACCCACTCGTATGTAAGGTAATATGTGCACCCTGCTGTCGATGATGACGATCAATAGTTATTGCTGAGCACTTTACAGTGGGTGGGAAGAATTTAACAACATACACTTATTGCGCAATCTGCATTGTGCGATGATTCATTGCTTTTCACTCTTTGCCACGCTATATTACATTGGCCAACGCGATTTCTTGCGGGACATCACGCCTGTATAGGTTTGTGCTTCTCTCTGCGATTGTGCTTCCGTCCGTTTCTTTTTCTTTTTTTTTGTGCAGTTATGTTATTAACCAGTACCAACTTGCCCGATTTGCCACTCATCTGTATAAGGTTTTCTTGCAAATTAATTTCAATCACCACCGTGGTGCTGTGATCATAATTGGGTCCAATGGTAATCCTTACCATACTCTGTTGCTAAATGCCCGATTCTACAAGGGTCTAACGAAAATTATTTTTCGATCGTTCTCTGGGAAACTTGACTGCCTTGCATGGTATCCGCCGGCATACAAAGACATGCTGGCGCTAAAAAATCAGTTCTGTTAGGAGGAGACAAGTCCGCTTGTCGAAACGTCGGCCCGGCACAGCCTTTCTTTGCGGATTTTTCTCCGCAACCTCCCATCTTCCCCTTCCTGCAGTTTTTCGATTAGCGCAGTATATGGCACTCTCGAATGACTGGATTTTATTGTGACAGTGACAGGAGACCAGCTAGATAGAATTGAAAGAAAGTATATATAGCAGGATCTATCAGGTAGAACAAATAAATGAATGTGTTGGCCCGTGGTTAGAAAAGGTAGGAGCCTATTAAGGAATTCTAAGTTGCCATGTTCTTTATCAACGCAGCAATTTTTGTAATGTTTGCTGCGTGATTTTCGTTGTCCATTTTTGTTATTCGCATGTCCCCGTGGGCGTAACTTCCTACCGAAAATGAATAACAGCGTGGTAGAATACTCGACCGCCACGCAGAAGACCCGGCTTGAAATCTTCTTCGATCCTGAATATTTTTTTTCGTTTTATTTTTATCTATTACTCTTCGTGTCTGTCGCTTACGCCACCAACGGAAACGACGACGACGCTCAACTCAAGAACGGGTGCCTGTGAGCGGCACTCTAGGATATGAATCATGCGTCTACAATACGTAACACCGTTCCCGAAATGCATCGCAGCTATATCTCAAGGTGTTTTTTTTTTATCCAATGAGGCTTGTTGTTTACGCTGGTAACGTGCTTTGAAGTCTATATCAAACAAAATCGTGTTTTATTATACTACAGCACTTTTTATTGGAATGCATTGTGGATTTTGCACCGCTTACATTGTATTGTACTGCGTAAGGAAGAGTTCCATAAATCGTTTCCATTTGTCCGTACACAACGCCGCCTCCAAAGTGTATGGTACTATAGGTACGATGGTGAATCAACCAATAAATAAACTTTTAACGCATAACGGAACAGCCTGTCTACGTAGAAATTGTCTATTTGGTAAAATATTTGGTAAAATTGTCTATTTGGTAAAATAAAGACTTTTTTAGTCTAACGTTTTCTTTTTCTTGGCGATCTCTGTGTTCTCATTTGTGAAGAGACGAAAAACATTTTGTGTTAGAAATGGGGAAAATTGAGTGCAAGAGCAGAGACGATGGTGAGGCCATTAATGCTTCCGAAAACCGGAACAACCCAGGTGCGTTGCGTGAAGTTCGAGGTGACGTAAACTCGACACAGCGTAGGTAACGTCTCCAGCTCGTAAAGGGAACGTCGATGTAATCGATGAACATACAGGAAAGAGCACTACGAATAAAGTACAAAAAACACAAGCAGGACAGTGTGGAGCAGGTCTAGCCAAGTGTGGCGTTAAGGCGCCTGTATCGACACAGGAGAGACGCGTGTGCACGCTGTAAATACTTCAGGGCCGAACAAAATGAAAGGAGAACCACGTCGGGCGGGAAAAGGAGGCTAGAGGGAAAAGCTGCTGGATTCAGGAGAGCCTGCAGAATGGCTCGCGAGGATGGGTCGTATTTACGACACACCGTGCTTCATAAAACAACTCCGCCTCGAAGCACCCTTCACGTGGCTTCGCTTACGTGTCGCCACACGGCGCTGGATGCGTCCAGTGCCACCAAGGGGCAAGCAGAGAGGAACTAACCACGTGTAGACAGCTGCCCGTTGCACATCGAGGAACCCTCTTCCTTCGGAGCTCCATGATCCGGGGCGCTATCTTTACGCCCTCTTCCGACGCAATCCCTGGCTCCCTTTGCTTTTAGAGCTCGAGTTTGGTTTGGCATCTGGCTCGTCGCTCCCGCAATGCGAGCCATGTCTGGAATCGGCTTTATTCTTCGGCTCGGCGTGCGACCATGGAGTGCACTATGACGCGAGCATGAATTCGAGAGTCTGCTAGGGAATGTATGGTGCACGCAAGTTTGATATGGGCGATATATGCAGAAGCATATATGAAACTCTCTGGTTAAACGCCGAGGTGCCTACCGGCGTCTGTATAATAATAATAATAATAATAATAATAATAATAATAATAATAATAATAATAATAATAATAATAATAATAATAATAATAATAATAATAATAATAATAATAATAATAATAATAATAATAATATCTTAGCGGATTTCACCTGCCAAAACCACATCATTGCGCAGTATATTGAAGTGACACACTTAGCACCGGCAGAAAGCGAACAAGGGCATATGGCACTCGCTGGGTCGTAAGGTATCCAGAAGAACTACGCGTAGACTTTATTAATACAGTTTGATTTAAATCTTAAAATTTCATTCCTTAATTATTTGCCTGAAATAGCATGAACTGAGACCAATGTGTAACTAGTGTCGTGTCCCCTTGCGCTACTTCACCGCAATTACAATGATCAGTCGCCAACTACAGCCCAGTCTTAATGACATCGATTGAGGCATGCCTTAGCGTGGGACTGGGAACAACTTGGATAAGTTGGGGTTCTTTAGCGTAAATATAAGTTCTTGACTGTTCGTGCATATCGTCTCCAAATCACAACCGGTTGCTGTGGCCGAGATTCGAAGCCGTGCCTTGACACGTGCTGGCAATGGTATGCTCATCTAGTAAGTGTCAGGACGAAAAATTGAATAGCCCTGAATGCAAGAGTCACCGCTTCCACAATAAAAATAATAGAACGTCATCGCCACCAGTACATAAAAGATTATTTGGCTACTCAGGGCCCTTGCGCCGCAAAACCCTAGTAATGATCGATAAATGAGTGGTTAGTGTGAAAAAATTCATCGTCGTGCTCACAAGAAGGATTAAGTCCGGTTAACTACATCAGACATTAGCGCATCTTGTGTTAGTCGGTGCACTAGATAATAATGCAATGTGTGGGAGCTGGCAAGTTGGTATTGTTCTCGTTGTCCCTCTTAGTTTGTTGTATGCCTTTTTGTGCTTCAGCTGTAAAAAGCGTTAGATAACTTGGCTTTCTTTTTTTTCGGCTTTGATAGAGGCAGAAAGGCTGAGGTTTGTGTGTTTTAGGCGATGGTTAACGAACCCCATGTGGTCAAAATTTTCGGAGCCCTCTCCTACGATAATCTTATCGTGGCTTTGGGGCACATAACTCTTTTTTTTTTTGCTTTTCGCATGGCGTACAAAACTTCATAATAACTACGGGAAAGCGAAAACAGATACTGTTGCTGCCCACTGTCCTTAGCTGCGATGGATGAAGAAGCGTGCCCTGGTGAGCACTAGGTGTACAAACGCGCTGACGACACTCCATAGGCGCTGGTTTGCCCTAAGGAAGTTCCTGAGGAAGGCACCAGCGATGTTGAAAGCATGCCAAGGATCTTAACGCTCTTGCTTGCAAGCACAGCATTCTTAAAGTTGTTCTATTGCTTTTGATGAGAGAAGCGCTCGCCGCGCAGTGGTTAGCGCATCGGTGTGGGGCATGAAGGCTGCCAAGTTCGAATTCCACCGGTGGAATAGTGCGTGTGTTTGTAAGAGAGTCGGCTAGGTGCAGGAACAGCTTTTGTGCCCCTGCGAGAACAGTCATCGTGCCTTATTTGAACCGAAAAATTTCAAGGGGTTTGACGTCACAAAAACAAAGCTAGGGCGATTACATTCATTACTCCTTATCGATAAAATTTTAACCTCAGCGTTATCACAAAGCAAAACCACGTATTTTTTATTATGTACGTCGATTCTCATCCAGGGATCTTTAACGTGCGTCTTAATTAACGGCAGTTAAAGGCGGCAGTCCTTAGCCAGTATTTTTGGGCTGGCTGACATGCCGCGCTTGCAGCCACAGTTTATCGCTCTAGCTTAGCGATTCCCTGTGTTAATTACTCGTTATTTATCGCAGAATGCATTACAAATGAAGCGTCTCGGCGCTGTTTCCCATGGCATAAATCTGTATTGTCATCTGGTGTCCTTGTGAGTGGCTACCGCTGCGCGGGTGGAAGGAATTTAGCTCTGCATGGCAAAGAATTGCCACCGTCGGTGCCACGTCTAATCGTGGACCGCTGGGTAGACAGTACTGAGCAAGGCCACTTAATTTCCAATGCGGCGCCTCTATTTGCGGCCAGGCAGGCGACAGCACCTCAAACGTGGCAGGAACCGGCGTTGTATACCCGTCTTATCTGGGTTACGCCACGCTCTGTGTCCGTGGTGAGCGGCACCGTCACTTCATTGTCCTCTCGCCTATCGTTTTCAGCTTTCCTTGTCTCGCGTGTGGAGAGAAAGAAAGACGAAGAAATATTGAGCCATCGCTATCTTACTGCGCTTGCTTGGGCGAAGGGGGAAAAAATGCTCCGCTTGATAAATACACCCCAGACGTGGCAGTAACCATCGTATGACAGCCTCGATGTCGCCATCTATGTACGTCGGGTTGTTCGAAATGTTTTTTTTTCCTGTGCACAGAGACAACTTGGACGAGGACCGTAAATCAAAAACGAGCTACTCACTTCGCCGTCTCGAGAAAACATTGCAACACTGCGGAGGCCAGGATCAGAGCGACCATCATGACAGTTCACGAGCTGGATATAGTTAATCGCGAGAACACCTTCAATAATCGGCATATACGTGCGCGTGAAATCCGTAAGCCGAAGATTTGGCATCTTCGGAACTGACTAATCTCGAATCGCAGCGACTAGATTCGTGGAATGTAAGGGCGATTAAGACAAACCCCGTAGCTTTCGCTGTAGAGCACGGTTTTCTCTCGACGCCCTGACAGCACGCTGGAAAAGTAGCCCCATTCGGGACAGGCGAGAAGATGCATGGCGCGCCACGTTTTGCTGCCTCGCCTTGCCTCGAAAAACAATGGGGAAAGATCGCGTCGCTGGCAGCGATAACCGCACCGCCGTTCTTCTCCCCATTTTCTTCGCGCCGATTCCCCTGGCACTGTGTTCACTACGCAGTGGTTCCACCGGGACCACCATGGGCATGGGCGTACCGCTGTGAGAAAAAGTCGATTCATCACTGTTCGTGAACACTGTGCTAGCCCCTTTTCTCCACTGTCCACAGTGAATCTCTGCCTTCTTGCGCGTGTGGAACTTTGGGCAAGTCTGTGGTCCAGACCAGCGCATAACTTGCAACTGAAGTTTATTTCATGAAACTTCAGTCGTAAGTACAGCGCTCGTCTGTGATTTTTTTTTCTATCCCTTCATGACGTAAAGAAAAACTGCGCGAAAGACGACACAGAAAAGGAGGATACAGGATAAGTGCATAACTATACAACTGCACAGGATCCAGGGTTATGGCTGTAAGGTCTGTCCGTAACCGGAAAGAACTTCCTGCCAAGAGTGGCGCTCAGTGACAATGAATCGGAATAGAATGCCCACTTTATGTGTTTCTGCACTAAAGAAAATGCAAAGCGTGTCCTCTTTTGCCTTCTCAGCACACAGGGCGAGGCACTCAAGGTCTAATGCATGCATGAGCCTGAATGCTTATTTTTTAACACGAGCACGTTTGATTGACACCGGCTTGAAATTCTTCTTAGGGGTAAAGATAGTTTTTTTTCTGAAAACAATGCGTTAGACATCACAACAAGAGAACCTTCGTTGTTCGACTCTAACCCCCGTATTCACAAACGCTCCTCGACTCGACTTTCACCCTCCACTTGACAGAGTTGAGCACTGCGCCATCGCTTGGCTGAAAATGACCCTTCGCTGCTCAAGAATCGCAGCAGATTATTGGTGGTAAGCAGTGAGTTGCTGTGCCTACAGATGGCGCTCCCATCGGCTTTCTCAAGTGAAGGTGAAGCGTTGAGTGAAGGGACGTCGGGTAAAAGCCTATGATTGTTATTCACAGAGTAGTCCACCAGAAATTCTAACCGGGCAGACAACCGCGGCTTACCTAGGTGTTGGCTTGAGGTGGCCACAAGTGTCTTTCGTCAGGAGGGGCGCTCCGGTTCGGAAACACAATGAGAGATGCGGAATTTCTGTGGAACAGCGTTTGCCCGTGTTTGCCGCGTAAGCAGCAATGCCCGGCCCCGAAGACTGGTGTGGTTGTTCTTGGGGTCACATTCTCCCGCACAAGCACCAAGCACCGCACTACCCTCAAACTTGGCTCAAAACATTTGTTTTGAGCCCCAGCTGTCGGTCCTGGACCACTTGCACTGTCACGCTGCATCTCTCATTGTGTTCCCGAACCGGAGTGCCCCTCCTGCCAAAAGACACTTGTGGCCGCCTTAAGCTAGTATCCAGGTAAGCCGTGGTTGCCTGGCTGGTTAGAGCCTCTGGTGGACTACTTTGACAAACTTGCGACCGAGAAACGAAAAATCAAGTTACAGGAAGCGATGCACGCTGAACACTGGTATCGAAAGACAGTGCGTCGGCCGTCAATAATCTCACGAGCGATGAAGCGCATCAGCTGTTACACATCGCTGGCGGCGGCATAGGTTCCAGAACAAACGGTAGGACTCGTGTTGATGACGTAAAATCATCAGATAGTTCTAAGATGATCTAGAATGTTTCCAGTCATTCGTGTGCAATTTGTGCAAGAAAGCAGTCACACGTGTAAAAGGTGCGGTAACGTAAAAAATCGCAGCATATAGATCAAGTGAATGATGATGAGTTCGGTGAAGCGTCCGTTCATTCTTGCTCCCGTCCGTCCGTGCCACTGTCCCTCTGTCCATCCGTCCGGATGGACGGATGAACAGAGGCATGGTTGAAAACACGAATAGACTGACGGACGTACGGCACGGATGGATGAACACATGGACAGAGGCACGGATGGTTGTACGAACGTAAGCATGGCTGAACGGACGGGCTGACGAACGCATGGACAGAGGCAAGAACGAACGCTGCATGGACGGACGGACAGACTGACTGACAGAGACACGGATGGAAGCACAGACGGACTGACGAACGCACGAATGGGCGGAAGCAGGAGCGAATGGACGGACGGACAGAAGGACGGATTGATGGAAGCTTGGACGGACTGATGGACGCACGGATGGACGAAAGCAAGAACGAACGGACGGACAGATGCACAGACTCATGGACGTGAGCACGGACGAATGGGTGTATGGGTGAACGGAAGCACGGATGGATGGACAGACGGTTGGAAGTATGGACGGATACAGACAGACGGACAGGAGCACGGACGGACTGATGGACGCATGGAAGGAAGAATGAACGAAAGAAGGGCGGACTCGTGCATGGACGGACAGACTGACAGATGGACGGACGGGTGGACACAAGCATAGATGGACAGGAGCATGGATAGGCGGACGGACAGAAGTACGGACGATTGGATGCAAGGATGGACAGACAGACGTTAGCACGAATGGAGAGAGAGACGAACGGACCCATGGACGGACGGTTGGACAGACTGATGGACGGATGGTTGGACACACGAAAGGACGGATGGACGCTTCGCCCCACTCATAATCATTCGCTCCATGGATATGCTGTGAGAACCACTAACGATGTCTAGTTTTATCATTCCGAAGGACATATACACAAAACGCCATTTATTGAGCAAGTCATAATCTATAGTAGTTGACAACCTAAGAATGAATGAATATAAGCTCCACCCACGAGGCTGCATCGCCCTTATTTTAGGGGCGAAGCTCCTTGTGGCCTGGCTTGTGCGTCCACCGTTGTAGTGCGTAACCTGTAGCACATACCCGCCCTCGGGCGCTTATCCGCATGTCCACATGTTACGAGAAACGTAGCACGGCGTCGTTATCATTCTCTCGGTGTTTACAAAGCGCTGACAGAATAAATGTGATACATATTCTCTTTAGTCCTTGGATTGTCCGCTGGATGGCGCTACTTGTGTATGATAAATATACGATAAAAAGAGGCGAGATGACGGTAGTGTTCACTAGATGGGCGGATGGACAAACAGATGGACGGACGCACGCACAGACGGACGCATGAATGTGTCTGCGTGCGGATAGATTCACGCATAAACGGACTCACGAACTAACGTATGAACGGGCGCACGTACGAGCGCACGTACGGATGGACGTGTGGATGGAAGCACGGACAGATTGATGGACGCTTCGCCCCACTCATCATCATTCATTCCGTGAATATGCTGTGATTTTTTCATGCCTCTGCGCTACAAAGGAAATAGTTCCCAAGCAATGACAATAATTTTCACGTATACAACTATTATCTCCCAATACGTCATTTGTATTGAAATAAAGAAACCAAAGCTCGATAAGGAAACTTGAGAAGGTATGGAGCTGAGAGTCAGCTTAGAAATATATCGGTTGTGTAAATCACAACTCCTACGTGCCCCTTCGTGGACTCCGAGCTAATCTCGGAGTCCACGAAGGGGCAATGTACATCTTTTGAAGGCGAAGTTTCTGCGGGGTAGCTACGGTGGTCCTGAGACGATGTTATATTTAACGCAATGTTTATAATAAAGGAATCACTGCTATGCGGCTTTACAAAATTTAACAGAGGCATTAATCCATCCAATAAGATCGTTTGCAATATTTTATTGTTTTACGAAACTTTCCTTTCGACTGCCAGGTTTCTCCGCTGTCTTCTGTAACTAGGTCAACTCTGACTCAAAGCGAAGAATGGACATTCACATCGTGAACTTCTATTCTTGTGCTGCCGTAAATAAGGAATGTGCGTCTTGCGTCACCGTGCTTATCATCGTGTTTGAGGTAAACGTGAATGCTTGTTTCGAGGCCTTGTTTTATCGAAATGAAAGCGCTTAGCGCACATTGTGGTTAATAGTGGGGGTTATTGCATACGTTGTTGTCAAGTAAATGTCATCGTGATATACGCAGCTAAAGTGGCGGTGACTGAAAGTTGTAGATTATTTTTTTTTCCTGGCGTCGACAACTTGCACTTCATGTTGGTGCCATAACTCCGTCAGCCCTTGAATATTAAACTTTTTCAAATAGGGACCCGATTTTGCCGAGACAGGGGCCACTATCTTCTAATACTGTGTCTGTGTGAAGGTATGTCTATGCAGGCAAGGGGGTTTTCTCTCTCCAGCGAGTGCAAGTGAATTGAGTGCCAGACTGCTGTCACAGGGTAGTGCGATGCATTCTTCATGTTTTCTTTCACGGAATTCTAATATAAAAAAGTTATAACTACCTAATACATGCTCGCTATACTGGTGACACCCCCTCCCCCCCCCCCCAGCATGTTAGACAAAAGTAAGACTTCCAAATGAGAAATTGTTAAGTGTGATACAATGCTTTAAAAAGTGCATTCTTCTCATTCGCTCAGTAACAGTTTTAGCGGCGTCGCTTCAGTAACTGATCGTGATTGATTGTGATCACTGCGTTGATCACGATCGATGCAGTGATATTACATAGCGCGTGTCTCTTCACGGTTTCAAGAACCTCACACGGTGATTCCCATTCGATGCGATTGATTGTGCATTGAGCGCGAGATTACGTCGCGGGCACAACCTGCGCAATATTCTGAGCCGGTGGAAGTCAATTTGGCAAAAATGGCGCAGATGCGCCGATAGACAAACGTCAAATTAATCACACGGGAATCGAATGACCACAATTCACTTTATAATACATACAACATTGCGTATTCTCGCCACCTGGTTCGCTTACTTTCGTACTGTGTCGCACTAGCAAGTTCTGTTGGTTACTTTTCTTCTCACGCCTAGTCTGCACCTACATCACTCATGTGGGCGCACAGCATAGCGCATATGAAAAGAGATCACCAAGATCACCACCCTCAGGAGATTAGCTTGGTGTACCCCCGCGACGCAGAGAATTGACGCCGTGTTCACGCTGCCGATTCGATGGAACGCGATGAAGCTCTGCCGGTTCGGTGCACTTCAAACGCTCTAAAATCACTAACGTCAGCTTCCAATGACGACCGGCGAGGATGGTGCTGAGTGCGAGTAGAGGAAAGAGCTTCGTCTTCAGGAAGGTGCTACCATGAAGCAACAATCAAGCCATCATGAAACACCGCAGGAAAACCTAACGGACGCCTGCTGGTCTCGGTGCAACGACACATCGCATCTCGTCGCGAATGGTGCCATGCGTAATTTGTCATTGCTTTACCGTGACTGTTACGTCATAGTAAAGAGCGGCCGCAGTTCTACGAGCCTAATGCAAATGGACAGCGCTGCACTTTACTTTTAGGGGCGAAGCTCCTTAAACGGGCATCGTGCATCTCCTGTACGTAGTAGCCGCCTCTCGTTTTAGTTCTTAAAGTGTCGTATGCTGGACGGCGGTACTTATATATGGCGAATATATGAAGGGAATAGAAATGGTGGTACTCGTGGTTTTCACTAGATGGGGGACGGACGGTCGGACAGACATACAGACAGACGGACAGGTGGACGGACGGACATGCATAGACAGACGCGTGGGTGAACGCGGCCATCGAATGATTCACGATTTGTCGATAAAACCCTTCACCCCACTCATCATTATACACTACGTAGATATGCTGTGATTTTCTTTATTCTTAGCTTTTCACCGACTATAGAGGTGGCAACATACAACATACGGAGGAATGAACGACCCACTGCCTAAGGATCTTCACCCCCTAATAAAAAAATCAGCATTTGTGGCAGTATGCGCTATTAAATGTACGCTGTTGATCGAGTTGAGCCCATTATTTATTTGTTTATTTATTTATTTTATTTATTTATTTATTTATTTATTTATTTATTTAAAAGGCCAATACACTTCTGAGTATACATTAACACTTCACACATCGTTCAAAGACACAAGCACTACACAGTAAAATCAGGACAGACAATGCATTTGGCTGCTTTAAACAAACCTACACCATACAGACCACACAAATTGCAATGCAAGCTAAAAAAATAATCTAAGCGGAAATTCAAAGCTCAAAGGTGTTTAAGTTATACACAGTAATGGTCAACATTGTGCGGAAAGCAACACAATCACAAACACTGCACTCATGAAACACTTTTCCATATGCTTCAAAATTATAATAATCGAAAAAAGGTAATAACGCTTATGTATGGTTACGTGAAAGCATAATAAGCTCGTTTTTCGAACTCTTTTGATGAGTTAATTTTAGTTATATTATGCGGTAACACGTTACACTCTTTAATTGTTTTCGGGTAGATTTGGGTATTTAAAAGTGTCCATCTTTGTAGCATGGACACAAATTGACCCTGATGGCTTGATCTGACAGACTGCGAAATACGTGACATTCAGTTTTTTACGTATCTGTGAGGGTTAAAGATGAAGCAACTTCGTCTTATGAAGTGAATGAATTTTAATCTAGCACTTTTCGCCACAACGAAAGCTAAGGCAAGTTTAGTTGAGTAAGCATTTTGGTCACTAATTGTATGTACCTATATTTCGTTATAATAAATCTTGCTGCCCGTCTCCGTATTTTTTTTCAATTTTCTTAATTTCGTTCTTTCTATGCGGAATCCATAGTACGCTTCTGTATTCAAGGGGGGTCGTATCAAAGTCATGTATGCAGTTAATTTAACATCTTGGGAGCCAAATTTGGGCTTACGCCTTAGTGTCCAAAGTTTGACCTCCTCGGTATTGCATAAGTTAGTGATATGCTTTTTCCATTACATACGTAATGAATGTTTGCATCAGGGGCGGCGCCAGGGGGGGGGGCAAGGGTGGGCTGGAGTCCCCCCAAAATTCTCGCCTGCCCCCCCTATGCCCACGCAAGTGCCAGGAAGCATATATTGAAAACCTAGTAGGAGCAGAGCTAGCAACCGACGGCTTGCCCCCCCCCCCCCCCCCGGAGGAACTCACTTTTCGTGGCTCCCCCTAGTAAAAACATCCTGGCGCCGCCCCTGGTTCGCATGCTTGCATACAATGTGCGCATCGGATACAGAGATGCGGGGCAGCTTCAGAAAATATGTTATTTCGCATGATCATAGGATATACAGGCTACGTGGAACCTATACTGGGAGGCCCTAATGATTTCAAAAGCTGAGAGATCTTGTAAAAACTTAGAGGCTGAGAAATGTAATAGCTGTATACAAATGCAGACTGTTAGTGCACACGAGTGATCGAGCCATGTGAGGGTTGAACCGTAATTAAATATGGCATTATGGGTACATTGAAATGTCGGGCACTTCAGACACGTCGGTTTGGCTGGTTTGTTTGCGGAGTTGAACTGTGAAGGTAGCGGAGGGCTTCGGGTGGTTTCGATCACATGTGCTTTCCTGATTGTACATGCACCCTTTGTAGTCGTGAAGCTCGATGTTTTTGTCATGTACTTTATCCTTGGTTGGAAGTCAATAAACTTCTCTTTGGTGTTAAAATCCCACAAAGTCCCAACCCACTGGACTCCCAAAGTACGTGACTCTTTGTCACGTCTCTTCAATGAAAATGCGATCGCCGTCATCGAACCCACTTCCTTCGTTTAAGCAGCCGATCGCCTTAACTATGGAACCATTGCGGTGCAACGCCTTTTTCGTGCGCTTGATTATAAGCACGTATTTTGCATTGACGGAAGGAAAGATAAAGCTTCGGGGAATGTTTTTGAAAGTTGCCGGTGAAGACGTGATTTTCTTCGTGGTCTTGGTGCGGGACTCGGTGGGCTGTTAGAGCAGTTTGTGTCCCAGCTCTGGAGCCAGGCGATTCGTGCCTCTCCCGTAATGGAACGGAACAAATCGAAATTAGGCACACACCGGCAGCGCTCGCATGGCTTGATGCTCGCGCAGGGCGTACATGTGGCCCCCCGGGTGGGTCATAAATCTCGCTCTCTGAGCGATCCCTTGCTTTCTTTGTGTGCGCGCTGGTCGGTCGTGGCTGTACCGCTTTATTATTATTTTTTTGCTTCGTTGTGTACTACTTTTGTTTCGTCGCTCTACGCTCGACCTGCTCTGTACATGCTCGGCGAAATAGACAAAAAAAAGAGGTGGCCCGCTAAACGGAAAAGAGATGAGAGAAGACCTCGCGACATGAGAAGGTCATCATATTACTCTCCCGCCGACCGTTGCCAGGAGACCAGTTGCCGGCGACGGCTCCACACGACAGCTAACGAGGATCGGATTTTCAAGTCCGCCATTTTCCCCCCAGAAATACGGAGCGAGATGAACATATCCGACACGGGAACAGCAGAGAGCGCATTGGTTGTCACGTAGAGACGAAATGAGCTGCCGCATTCTCGGCCGCAATATCCGTAAAACATTTGGCACATCCCACGTATCTGGGAATCAACTTTATGCGAAGCACGCGGAGGGAAGGTGGCCGTGTTTTTTTTTTTTATTGAGCGATACGTGATGAAATGACGCTGAATATATGTACAATTGTAATACACGGAGACATATGTTGAAGAGTTGCAGATGTTTATATAACCAGTTTTCCACTTGCACAACGATGTCAGCTGGAAATGAGTTTTAGCAACACCAAAAGCTGATATGAAGCGCTGATACTCGCGAAGATGCTGGCCTTGACCAGTGGCGCACCAACTCTTTCGCGAGTGGGGGGGGGGAGCAACATACCCCCCCCCCCAAAAAAAATGTTGTAGGCCCGTGCACCCAAATCTGAGCACATGGGCCTACAACATTTCCGCCTCCATCGGAAATGCAGCCGCCGCAGCTGGGATTCGAACCCGCGACATGCGGGTCAGCAGCCGAGTACCTTAGCCACTAGACCACCGCGGCGGGGCGTTTGAAATGGTGCGACGCCACTGAGAAATCAAATGTAAAACAGACAGGGCGCGCGTAATGTATTCCCCGAGGGTGTCTCAGCCGCCATAAGGCATCGGAAAGAAAGCGAGTGAACGACCAACGCCAACATACACACAAGGAACGCGCTGTGTAAATAAGGACCAACGCTTGGTAGTGTACGTCTCTCTTCATATATGCACAAACAAACTGCACCGGAAGCCGCAATGGCAAGCTTCTGTGATGTGGAGCGCCGAGCGCCACTGAAAATGTACTACAAGTATACTACGCTGCCTGACGTGAAGCCACTGCGTAGCAAAGCGTGTGGGTGCGACATCGAAACGCTATCACCGCTACCGGCTCTCTCATAGTGAGGCGAGAAAAGATCGTGCCAAAATTCAGACCTCCGCATCGTAGACACATGCTTGTTGTCCGCGTTGCACAAGTTGTGTCCACTTTGATGGCACGCGAGTGACGTGAGTGCCTTCTGTAGTTAAGTTCGGAAAACCTGGCTCTTTTATAGCTTCGCATGTGTGTCCTCTCTTTTTGGCGCTCTTTTTCAAATGCCATGTGTTTTAATGTGCGTTCCTACTTTGGCATGGTGGGCAAATGTGAATGATAAAAAGTGCTGCTTTGTCGTGGGACGAACAATCTTCTTTCAATGAAGGACGGAGGGACACCCTGAATGGCACATTTCCGAGCACCGTTGCATTCCTCGTGTCGCAGCTTTGCGCTGCAGGTGACATCTACAAAAAAGCTTCTCGCGACCTCAATGTGCTAACAAAACATTCACCAATGTCAATCACCTCTTGAGCGAAGGGACACCCTCAGTGCATGCATAGACGCAACCAAGGCCCAATCTGTGTTCTCTTTGAGACATTGCTAAGTCTTTTTGGGGGTTTCTTGAAGTGTTTTTCGTTCAAGGTATGGATATCGCTAAGCAAGTGTGTCAATTACTCATTTTACTCGTACGTGCTCCTTTCAATTGTATTTTAGTTTTACGCACCATAAACAGGCTATAATTATGAGGTTATATCCTTAGTTTAGACTTGGGATAATTTTTGGCACGTGTGAGGCGCTTAATCCAATGCACTTGAATCCAAGCACACGCTTGCATTTCACCTCCATCGAAAGGCGGTTGCCATCGTGCCCTCGTTCTTAGTAGTGCGAACAAACTGGTGGTTTGTTGTTTTGTCGGTCTGTTATTTTGTCGGCCTGTTGGACTTGTTTTGTTGGTCTGGTGGTTTGTTGTTTTGCCGGCCTGTTGCGCTGTTAACATGTTGGTTTGTTGGTATGTTGGTTTGTTGGTCTGTTTGTCAACCTGTTGGTTTGTTGGGCTGTTGGTTTGTTGGTTTGTTGTTTTGTTGGTCTGTGGGTTTGTCGGCCTGTTGTGCTGTTGTTTTGTTGGTCTGGTCTGTGTTTTGTTTGGTCTGTTGTTTTGTTGGGCTGTTGGTTTGTCGGCCTGTTGGGCTGTCGTTTTGTTGCTCTGCTGTTTTGTTCGCCTGTTGGGCTGTTGGTTTGTCGGTCTGTCTTTTGTTGTTTTGTCTTGCTGTTTTTTATGTTGTGTTGGTCTGTCGTTTTGCTGTTCTGTCGTTCAGTCTGTCTAAGCATGGCAATGTGCCTTGATTGTGGCTCGCTGTTCATGACTTAAATAATGTCACAATCCCGTCGCATACACCACCCTTTCCGTCAGACGTGTGGCACATACCCTTGGGCGAGTATCTATCTATCTATCTGTCTGTCTGTTGTTTTGACATGCCTTAGGGCGGGCATATGCGAAATATTTGGGCCACAGGTATACCGGTATGTGCCGCAATTGATTGACAGTGATGGAAGGAACGGCGAGAATAGACATTTTAACGCGAAAAAAGAAAGGGACATATAGCCCTCGTTACAAGGTGCTTGAAAAGCTGATATCGGTGGTTTTGACCCACTGAATGAAAATAGTAAATATCTTGGCCCCAAATAGAATCGAACCTAGAGAGAGTAAGGGAGAGAAGACCTTATTTTTTTATCTGGTGGACGACTATCCTAGCCCTGTGATCAGAGGGTCATCTCGATGCGGTCACAAGCGTTTTGCGTGGCAGTCAATTATTCTACCACAGAGCCACGCCATGTCTCGACAATGCCTTAGAAAAGTACGCTATTCAGGCGTAATTTTAGTTAAACATCAATTATGGCTGTAATGCTGGCTATCCAATTTCATAAACATTACAGATGTACTCTTATAATAGCGTCGTATCGTCTGGTCTACGTCAATTGTTGTTAAGCGCTATCCATTGAAGTTGATTTAGGTAACAATGTCTAGGGCTACTATCCTCGTCAGCACGAGCGTTACATATCAGCTCGCCGCTTCTGGTGTTGCTAATATCCATGTTGCTGGTGACGTCGTTGCGCAAGCGTAAACAACTGGTTATGTAAATTAGCAGTGGCTAAGCTGGGCTATGCCAGGTTATACGTAGTGGGCGCTATGAATGGATGGAAGGACGAATGAACGAACCATGGACGGACGTGGATGAATGGATGTATGGATGAATGGACAAACGGTGGACCGGACGTCTGGAAGACCAGGGATGGCGGACGGATGAACGAATCAAGAATGGATGGATATACCGCGACGGCCGCATGGATGAGCACGGATAGATGAACGAACCATAGATAGACGGACAGATGAAGAAACACCGATGGACCCAAGGACAAGCACGGATGGATGAACCACAGGTGCACGAACGACCCATGGACAGACGGGCAAGCACAAATAGATGGACGTATCGCGGGTGGATGGACGAATTACAGATGGACGTACGGATGACGGACAGGTGCATGTACCGCGGGTGGATGGACAAATTATGGATGAACGGACGAACGAAATGCAGACTGGCAACCACCGATAGATGGATGAATGAACGAACCATGGATGGACGGACGAACTAGCGAGCGAGTGGTCCCACGCGAGTCAGACGCCAGCCCGCTTGTGACACGTCACTTCAGGAGCTACCAGGCCTTCGGCGCGTCAGCTGTAAGCTGCGTGACGTCACTGCTCGTTGAGCTTGCGCAGAAATGGTCATCGTATGTCATGCGAGTCTGCTCAACTATGGCCAGTGCTAAAAAGTGTGCGCTACGCTAAAAAAAATATGCGCGACTGTTCAACAATTTCTGTGCGTACATTTGTACCCATTTTTCGTTTCGTAACGTATCGCTGAATAAAAATATTAAAACGCAGTAAGTTTTCCTTCGCAAGTTTTCACCGGGCGAGGTGGGGGAAAAGAGAATTAACCCCTGTCTCTTCCCACTCTCCGTCGATTATGATGGCGGTGACCGCTTGAAATCCTTGGACCCGGGCGGCATCTTCAGCTTGCCGGACGGCCCAAAGCTGGTCGGCCAGCTCTTCGCTGGTGAGTGCCGCCTCCCAGCGGAAACGCAGCTGAAGCCGGCCATCGGCAACAAGGACCGTAGCTGCGGCGGAGGCCGGCCCCTGCACGTGGAATATAATTGTATGCTATGCAACGGGAGAGTTTGTACATGTTAGGCTAAAATTGAAGCAACGAAGAAACGTCCACAGAACATATACCTTCAAAGAACGCGAATGGCGATTCGCGCTGCTCGGTCATTACACTTCGTACATGCGTTCCTGGCCTTGGTCCGTACTAAGAATAACCACAAGGATGAGAACAAGCTCACAAAACACACTCGTTTGGTTCGTTATACTGGGGTATTTGTTTCGACCAATGGCTGTCGTGCGTAAGCCATACGAAAGGTTTTACGAAAAAAGAACACATGAAAAAAATGAATTCAATACTACTAGGATCTGAACATGTCTTCTAAAAGAGCTGTAAGACATGCCCCTATAAAAACTCGCAGGGTGCCTTATGCTTAAGTGACTCCGAGACCAAAGCCAACGTAATGATTTATTTTATGAAATATGCACACCTATACGTCGCTGTTCTCTGCGTCGGTATAAGATGGTGCGATAACTAATAATGATGACGGGGAATCATGACTGAACCCTAAGTAATATGCGGACAGCTTGAACCAACCGCTAGTTAACCAGTGCACACTGCGTAACACCTGCGGGTGCGGTTTCGCACTGTCATTTCCTGCCAAGCAATGACAGGCTAACCAGTTTAAGAAGGTTACCCATCTTTTTTTTCTTTTTTTTCTCTTTTTGTATATGGTGCTGAAGCGAACAAGTGAGAGAGCTTTGTATATAGTCCAATGAAGTTTTCAATCAATCAATCAGTCAAAGACCTCTTGAAGTGACGCCTCGCACAACGTGACACCTCATCGGGTCTGGTTTCAAGCTCTGCCCTGGTTCTGTTAGAAGGCTCGACTGCGAATCAAGGTTTCAGGATGGGCTACATGGCAACAAACAGCGCAGATGTGGGCAGCGGATCAAGTAAGGCACAACGGCAAGACCAGCGCCTGCTTTTTAGTGTCTCAGCTGGTGCGTTGTTCGTTCCTGCGCTGTTTCTTGAAGAACAATTTCGATTCCGGCTCAAATCCTTGTTCGAAGGCGAAAGCCTTCCATGCCTCATCGAACGGGAAATTTGACCGTCGGTGGTGACTTTCCCTCAGCTCGAGGACGAGTGATGCTAAAAAAAATCACAGCATATCCACGAAGTGAATGATGATTGCTGGGGCGAAGCGATCGTCAGTCCGTCCGTCCATGCGTCCGTCCGCGTGTCCGTCCGTGTGTCCGTCCATCCGTGTAACCGTCGGTGCATCCGTCCTTCTGTGCGTCCCTCCATGCGTCCGTCCGTTCTTTCATCTGTCCGTCCGTGCGTCTGTTGGTGCGGTCGTCCCTCTGTCTGTCCGTGTGTCTGCCCCTCTGTCTGTTTGTGGGTCCGTCAGTCTGTCCGTCTGTTTAGTGAACGTGCCAGGTACAGCCATCTCACATTTTTTTCATAATGTATTCATCATATACCAGTGCCGCCATCCAGCGGACATTCTAAGGGCCGCTATTTCGGGCATGGGCCGCTGGGGGAACTACATACGCTACATACACATGCACGGACCCACACCCTGAGGAGCTTCGCCTCTAAAAAATCACGTGATGACTTCACCATATGACAACATGACATTATGGGACACGTATATTTGTGACTTAATAATGACGTAACATTGTGCCGTGACGTCATGACGTCTCAGTACTCTCCTTACGGTGGCGAACAGAACCGAAGAGTGTGCAAATGAAGACTGCACTAAATGGTGGTGGTGGTTAGAAGAAAAACGCGCCTAATTTCTGCAGCGAGCAAGGCTCAGCGCCTAGAATGGTTTTTGTCTTCGACTCGTCTTCGATTTCTCTTCATGCACGAGAACGTGTGAGTTTGTTTCGCACGCCATGTTTTAACAGCAGCGTCCCACGAATCACTTGATGCTTTCGTCTTACTAATCGACGTAGATGGTGGAGTAAGCGCGCTTTGTTATAGACCACGAAAACATTCTTTTGGCGTCCCTGTGTAGCACTTATTTGTCAGCCTTACATCAGTAAACATTGACGTGAAGACCCAGCAAGACACATGTTGTAGAACAATGCGTGAAGAGAATCTGGTTGTACTCGTTCAATGGAGGTGCACCGCTTTAAAGTAGCTTCGAGTGAAGTAGAAAAAGTGTGCTCCCACTGGGGGTTCGGTCAGTTGTGCGGGCGACAGGTATTCGAATTCCTTCTCGCTCAGACACCAACACAAACTGATCATTCTAAAGAAGGTAGCCATTGCAAGAAAAAGTAGACTTGATAAAACGAAGATGGCGCGGTCAGCAGTATTTTCCATCGGAAGAGATGTTCAACTGCGGTGCGATTGTGCCTGTCTGTCTCATGCTCGTAGAGAGCCGGATCTGTCAAAGTAGACGGCAGTTTACGCCGCGCTGTTTTTTTTTTTCATTCGGGTTTGTGTTTTGGGGCACCTCGCAATCACGCATGCCTGGGTGGTCGTCTTCGTGACTCCTGTACGTCAAACACCATTTTTTTTTTCTTTTTGACACGGGGTGGGCCGGTTAAGAGGCTGTTGCAGCATCCTCTCTCCTGGCCTATTGTTTCGTCGGGTCGGAAAAGTGGTGGTTGTGCTTTGACGCGATCATACGAATCCTGCTGGCTTCGTACTATTTTGATTTTTCCAGCATCCGTCAGCTTTGTCGTAAGCTTTTCAAGGAGTTGGCGTCCTTCTGGTTGTGATAGATTATTTTTCTCGCAACGTCTATGTACTTGTTTGCACGAGTTTTTTTTTTCTTCGTTCGGTGAAGTTTGCGTATAATTACTTCGCGCTTCAAGAAACACTTATGGATTGAACTTAGTATCTGGTTTTCGGAATTCGGATCTTAAAAGAGCGTCAGATGGTCGAAGTTCCTATAGTGAATAGATCTAAAAAATACTTTTAGTGGTGTATCGATGTGTGCTTATAGTTTGAATGCCCCCAAATAAATGAACGAATTTTAAACATCTCTTGAATACAAAAAGTATGCTGTGACAGGGGTGTGTCAGTTCTAATACAGCATATGCGTCATTAGCACCGAGTTTGTATTATGTCATGACATTCCACTACTCGGACTTGAATGACTGAAAACTGTGTCTTTCTCATGAATATCTATTACTGAAGTTAATCATTCCTCCACTTTTATATCACCCCAGTGGGACAGTTATGACTGCTTAATATTCACGTTGTATGAACTCATACTGCTTTTTATTCGTTCGTAACTTTTCTTGTCATGATTTGTGCACGCCAAGCCTGAAGTTTTATTGAGTCTGTTCAGCACGAGGGTGTGGGTTCGATTCCCGGTGACGGCGCTTGTACTTTGATTAGGTATAGTCCCCATGACAAAGCCAGCATGGCCCTTGTGCTGAGATTTAGGTACACGCTAAAAGGCCCCAGGTGGTCGAAATTAATTTGTAGTGCCCTAATTCGGCGTGGCTCATAACCGCATGGTGGCTTGGCAAGTTCCTACGGAGCAGAAACTTGTCGGCTTACTAGGAGGGTTTAACTTAAATTGAGGACGATGCAGCGAGCATTGGATAGTAAAATAAGTGCAACCATAAAGAACTAGAAGAGAACAGAAAAAAAAAGAATATCAGGGGCTCACTTTTTCTTTCTTTCCTAGACACAACGTTAATGAGAATTAACAGACAGTGATGCAAAAAAAAGTATAGGTGATGTTACCTGTGGTATCTATACTGTGAATGTGGACGAAAAGACAACTTGCTGCTGGCAGGGAAATAATCTTTTCGATAACTTCCCTTCCAGTATAGCTGAGATGATGACTTGACACCGGTAGAAGGCTAGATAACTTGACCTTCCAGCGGAGAATTCTCTTTTCTTCCACTTTACTTCATCTTTACATTATAATTACTACAAACAGCATTCAGTGTGCTTTCTTTGGATTTCTTGTCTCTTAGTTCTGAACAAACGGTTGGTGAGGACATTGTAGTCGGGTGTATGGATAAATTTTATTAATTGACTGGCTTAAGTTAATTGAAATCAAGCAGAAGAAATTGGCGTGAGTAGGGCACGTAGCACATAAGCAGGAAAACCGCTGGTCATAAATGACTGACTGTATTCGTAGAGAGCACGAATGCGGGAGAGGGAGAGGGGGACAGAAAGTTCGTTTGCAGATAAGATTAAGAAGTGTCGCGTAGAAGGTGGCATACGCACAGGACCGGGTTTATGGCGGCACATGGGAGATGCCTTTGCCCTGCAGTGTGCCTGGTCAGGCTGGTGATGACGATAGCATCAATTATTTTTCTCAACGTTATTTATCTTTATATATATACCTACTCATGCCAGTTCTTTCTCCCTGCATCTGCTGTGGTCGTTGGTGTGTCTTGCCCAGTTCGTGTGGCGCATACGTGAGCCCGAGTTTTGTCGGATGCCAACCTCGAATCGAACAGCTCCACTGTTGAGGGAGGTGAAATTTGTTAGTCTCGCCCGTAGCCAAAGCGAAAACAATGGAGGCTTAATAGAACGACAAACAACGGGAGTTTATTTACGAGTACGGCGAATGCAGAAAGTCGGGCCAGGGGCACGGGCCATGGAGGTGGCAACAGGCGTGGCTATTGCGGGTGGCATCTTCTGTCCGTCACAGCAGCCAAGGGAAGGTAACTATAGTTGCGCGCTCTAAACACAGGAACAAGGCAGACACAGACCAGTCCGTGCCCCGGTGTTTTCAGTGCGCATCTTATTTACCTGGCAAGCATGAACCGACTCTCCCAACAGCAAGTGTTATTGAGCAAATGGACTTCCGCCCACCGGCAGCTGCCCCTGTTAAACTAGTGGGCAAATCGCACCGCCACTGCGAAGCACACAACGCTATCTCGAAATGGCCGGTGCTTCCTACATATATTGTTTTGAGGGTAAACGGCTTTTTCTTGTAAGCAGGTATGTTTGTGTCCCTCAGCGATCATTAAATTAATGGACGTATGCGTTTGTTTTAAGTGATATATGAAAAAAAAAGAGCAGGGCCGTGTAAAGCTTGGCAAACAGTGAAGCTGGCTTATCTTAGGGGCTTAACGTGGCCTTCTTGGCTGACGCTTTCCTTAGAACAGAGAGGATAAAATTCAAGCGCGCCCCGCCGCGGTGGTCTAGTTGATAAGATACTCGGCTGCTGACTTAAAGGTCGCGGGATCGAATCTCGGCTGTGGCGGCTCCATTCTCTATGAAGGCGAAAACGCTGTAGACCCGACTTCCGAGATTTGGGTGCACGTTTAAGAACCGCAGTGGCCGAAATTTACGGAGCCTTCCATTACGGCGTCTCTCATAATCGTATATGGTCGTTTTGGGACGTTAAAGCCCACATATAAGTAAAATCAATCGAAAATTGAAGCACATACAAGGTTGTCCAATGATCCAGCACTAGAAGCAACGTGCTACACTGGTTGCCCGGTAGAAGCGCGGGTCGCGCGAACGCCGGGAAATGCGGCGCGCCGGCTGCGCTGGCTGTCTCAGTCGGTCGGCGTGGCTCATAAGCAATGACGCGGAAGGGTTTTTTTTTTTTCGAGCTTCCAAAGTTTTACCAAAGCTAGGTTAAGGGCCTTGCTCCTGAAATACCTGGAGCATGCAGTGTCGCTCGAGCAAACGTTAGACAGCGAAAGACATCCTCACTAGGTGACCATAATCTTGGGGGGTTCATTGGTAGCGAGTCATGTTTGCAGAAAACAATTGAAAGAAATGTTGGCAGTCATTTTGTTCGTAGATTGTCGGTGTCCTAGTTTAGTTTGCACTTAAAAAGCCGAGGAAGCAGCGCAAACTGCAATCAGTGCCCGCGGGGGTTGAAATTACATTTTTCCTTTGGATTAGAGTTTGGAAAGCGGGATGCGCGAAAGTTCACGTACGCGGTGCGCCGTCGTATACACAGCAATGCTGCTTTCTATGCTAGCCTGGGCGGGTCGCTGTTTCGCGGACACCGGAAGCATTCCAAGCCAAACGTACGGCAAATTTGTGGAAAACGCGCGTATTCGCTGCGCAGAACGAGAAGAACAGGCGGTGGTGCTCTCGCATTGTTTAAAAGCCGCATTGTACGTGACCGGACAAAATGCGGGCAACACTGCAACGAAGCAGAAGACGACTTTTGGCACGGAATGCGCAGAGGTTCAAACCACGCACGTCGCATCATTCTAGTGGAACAAGAGCAACTGCTATCCGAGAGAACAAAAAAGCGAGCGGTTTGACTGCAGTGTAATAAAATATTACGAGGCAGCGAAACGGGGGGAACATGGAACAACGCATTCTAGCACCGCTTTCCAGTAGAGGCTAACTGAACTAGTCATTCCGCAATGGAGAAAACACTAAGCAACGTTGCGTTGTTGAGTGGGGCGAGAATACAACGAATATTTTATTCTTCATTCGTGCAGTCTTTCTACGCAACGAATGTAACTCGAGGCAAAGGAAGCAGTGGACCGGAGAACAAAATATTCCTCTGACGATTTGACGAAGTGCCACACGACGCTGGCGCCACTCTGCAGCCAGGAGGCCAAGCGTTGGCGTAGTCACTGTCTTGTCGTAACCCTGCAGCGAAATGCTGCAGTGGATGTCATCTGCTATTCGCGGGTCAGAAATGCATTTGAGCTCGGACTGCTCGTATCCCTAAAATGGCTGCCACGGGCGTGTAAAGGGCGCATGCATCCTCGTAACCAAGGTTTCGTAGAGGGCAACAGAACGGCGGGCTCAGCATAACAACTTCTCTCTCTCTCTCTATTGGAATAAACCTCGTTTAAGGAATGAAAAATCAATAGGCTTCTCGATTTCAGAGGGAATCATAACCAGCGATTTGTGCGTTTCTCGACCATCTTGACCAAAGTGAAAGGCGATTGTACAAAAATTTCTGGTTCAAGGGCTGTCCTGTGGCGTACGTGCGTGTAGGTGAACGCGTTTACGGCATTCGTCATGACGACCCTCGAAGACGATATCCTGTACGAAAGAAAAGATGTGTAAACTTAAGGGCTCGCCTTTTCTTTGTTATACACATTGTCGGTAAAAACTAACAGACAATGATGTTAAGGAAAAATAGTTGGAATGGACGTGTGAAGGCAGAAAACTGGCCGTAAAGAAAACTTACCGTGGAAGGGACTAAACCGGCGACACTGGATAACGCGTTCGGTGCCCTATTAACTGATCTGCAGTAGCGGCCATCCCTCGATCTATTTATTTAATATGGTATGGATGTACAGCAGAGCATCGGACGCGTTATTTGAAGCTTGCAGGTTTGGTATCTGCCAGCGGCAAGTTCTTTTCGTTCACCTTTCTTTCTTCACACTTACATTGCAATTACTACAAATAACATCACCTCTGACTTTCCTTGGCGTCATTATTGGTTAATTATTTTTTAGCTCTATGGGAAACTAGACGAAGAGCGAAATTAAAAAGAAGTGGATTGATTGCACTTGAACGTTTCGATAAAGAAGAGTTCCAATATCTGACACCATCGAAGCTTCAGTAGTAAGAAACGCATCCTCTCGAGGAAATACTTACGAGGGACGTGCGTCACTTTTCTTAGATATTTTTTGCCACGGAATCGACTTGGACGAAAGTTAGGGCATCGTATGAAAAACAATACACACATATACTTTTTGTTTCCATCAATCACACGTTTTCTGTCCTAAGTGCAACACTCTACACATTTTGCAGGGAATGCTGATCCAATTTATGCATTGTATTGTTAAAAGTCATTTTTCACCATAGGCAAGTAAACTTGATACCTCGGGGAAGTGAAAAACCTTCTTGAAGTGCGCCAATGAGGCGAATTTCACGTATTTGTCAGCTTCGACTAAGCCTATAGCAACGGCAAGCTCATAAAAGGAGGCCTAACAGAATTAAGCCTGAAGGGAGGGCAGAGTTGGGCACCTTCTTTGTTGCCGCATTCTCTCTCGTTCTTCACTACATTTGTTTCTTCCTCTTTTTTTATTATTTCCCCTTTGTCTCTTTCTCGCCTTCTTCGGCTTTTTTTTTCTCTTTTGTGCGTGCATTTGCCTATACGCTACGCCACACGACGACAGCATACGTAAGACGGCCCGGGCCCTCAAACTGCCCCGCACCGAATATCATCATCAAGGCGCTCGAAGAACAAGCGACGACTCCTCCTTCGCTCTAGTGCGTACTCAGTATACGCTACAGCTGGCCATGCTACATGTGGTGTCGTCTGCGTTACGCCAAGCGACTACGGCAGCATACGACACCCTGGCCTCCTAAAGTGTTACGCTCTTAAAAAAGAAAGAAACCTGAAATGTCTGAATGCCCGTGGTCAACGACCCCTTTAGCTGCTTGGCGAGCTGCACACTCTGCAAGGCTAAAGCTAAGCGGTGCCTCGCTGCAGCACCCTCGAGCACGCCCGTTACCTGCTCTGCGCTCGCGCCATGAGCGCCCGCTGGAAGCACGCAAAAAAAGCTTCGAGGCATTCTCCGAACTACGCGTGTATCGCGCGAAAGGAGCGTCGTCACTTCGGCCAGGCAAAAGCAGAGATGAAAACGGGCAGAAATCTGCGCTTTGTGCCCGCGGCAAGAACTCGCCTTCCGAGGAACAACTCGGGATTAATCCAGCCAAAAAGGCTGGCAAAAAAAAAGACTCCTTCCCGAGGCGGCCATTAAATGCCGAAGGCGGCGAACGCAGTAGCAGAATGCCTTGCAGCGGCAAAAAAAAAAAGAAACTTTTATTGCAGTGAAAACAAGGTACAAGGAAAGAGAAAGAAAGCCCAGCGCGTGGAAAGGCGGGACTGAGACGCAACGCTTGGGAAGGTTTTCTTTCTTTCTTTTTTTTAGTGACAACATGGTTGCTGACTGAACGCCTGGCTGTGTGCGCTCTAGGCCAAAGGCGCCTTTAATAATGGGGCTGATGGGGGAGGGAAGAGAAATGATAGAGGTGGTTGACAACCGTTCAGGCAGCCATTCGGGATAACATGCAAAAAGAAAGCGAAATTATAATAAACAAATGCTCAGACGACAAATCTTTGGCGTCCTGGAAGATGGCGGGGGATCTTCAAACGGGCAAAAACAGGAGTAAAAGCGGCATTCGTGTCTCAGTAAAAAAAAAAAAAAACAGGATGGCGGCAGTTCAGGCGACAGAATCAATGAATATGAAAGAAACAGCTGAAAATGGTGGTAAAAGTATCAAGCGACAAGGAAATTCGCGCGATATGACGTGGATTTACCTTGGCGTTCCTTTATTTGCCACTTTGGTCATTGCATCATTAGCCTTTCTTTTGATTCCACCATTGTGCCACCCATAATAAAGACAGGATGTGCTGAATAGTCGATTTAGCTGCAGTGTTTCGCCCGTGGGCTGTGAAATGACAAAGTGTTGCTGTACGTGCTTCGGACCGCGTGAACTTCTTCCTATTCAATTTAGTTTCATTTCAAGGATAAGGGAAGGCTAGGGAGAAAAGTGACGTGTGTCCTTTGAGGACTACTCGAGCCTCGCCAATACGCGGCAAGCAACCAGGATTTGCGTAAACATAGATCAGGGAACATAATCCGTAAACATGTACCATCATATGTCTGACTCAGTACAAAAGAAAAAGAAAAATGCACTTACTGTAAGCAGTGGCTTACCGCACAAATTTGGAGGTTCAATGCGAAATATAACAAATACCAATTACTACATATACACTAACAGTATTATGCATATATATTGCACAATATATATATACATCTAGTTTAATTAATACTTGAACAGCAATTTCTCTACTTACGCAACAACAAAAAAAAGAAGTCTTACGCTTAGCACCGTATGGGCAGCACTGGAGTAAATCATGGGGAGGTCAGGGGGCTCTGAACCCCCCTCTTGTCGTGTCTGAGAGGGTCTTCTCTTGCAAGTGCTCTCTTTGAGATTTAGCTTTCGAACATCTCAGTTGCATTGCGTGGCAATTAAATACATCGCAGTTCAATTTAGCACTAGACTATTCCTACGAGCTATACGCAATGGTGAATGGAGCTGAAGTTAAGCAAAAGCTTACCTTAGTCTGCTATCATGTACCCTTATTCGCTTAACCAGATGTTAATTATAAATATGATGTAGCCCATTTATGAATTAAACTTTGAAACTGCACGTCACCAACGTACGTTCAGATATCGACTGATGATTTTATTTGATTAGTATGCGGTGTTTAACGTCCTAAAAGCACCATATAATTATGAGAGGCGCCGTAGTGTAGAGCTCCGGAAAATTCGACCACCTGATGTTCCTTAACGTGCACCCAAGTCTGAGCACATGCGCCTATAGCACTTTCACCTCCATCGAAAATGCAGCCGTTGCAGCCGGCATTCGATCCTGCGACGTGCGAGTCAGCAGCCGAGTACCTCAATCACTAGACAGCCGCGGCGGGGTCCGCTGTCAGCTGCTTATATCTGTTAGATGTAAGCGCCGTGGTCCAACGCCGAGGCCCATGCTCGCTTTATTTTATTTCAAGGTATGACTCTGAGATTTTCATAGCTAAGATTAAGATCTATATTTATAAAAAATGGCCGCCATGAGAAGATGTGTCCCGATTTGTGATTTTTTTAGGATTCACGCAACTGCTTGGCAGCACAGGGTGCGAGTGACGGGGAGCCACAGCGAGAAGCGATGAACACTGCATGGCGCTGCGCGAACATAGCCCGAGGCGCGTTGCGGAAGAGAAACAACGAGCGCCTCTGGCATCGCTGCGCGGTTTATCCCCGCGCCACGATGTTCTCCGCACGCCCGAGGTTGTCGCGCTCCCGACTGAAGCTCAACAATGGCCCTCGCTACGATGTAATGACACTGCGCTCGAGCAACATCCAAAGCTTGGCTCGAGGGGTTGGCTGGAAAAGAATGTCTTCGCCGGCCGTCTTCGTACTGGCATTCTGCTTAGCGCCATTAGTGAACTAAATTTATTTTGTTCATCTTTGAGTGATAATGAAGAAGAAAACGCCGCATACGCGTCAGATGTTCTGAAATTACCCTTAAAGGGCCCCTTGCTACACGCTTTCAAAGACGAGAGAGTGGTTTGCTCTTTGCCTTCGTTCCTACAGGCAATATGTCCTCCTCGCAACTTCTTCCTTAAAGTCACGCGTGCAGTGTCAGCACTAAGCGTTTAGCCTATCAGGATTTCGTGCTTATACGCTGTTATCTACACTTGCGCTGTCGCAAACTTACAATATGAAGTATATCAGTGGATCTCACACGACAGTCATGAGAGACAAGGAACAAAGGCTGGGTGGCTGCATGGCAAAGCTGTACAGGAGACAATTCACATCTGATATTTCGCGTCTATGGACTATCTACAGTAACGACGTCACGTGAATCACTGTTCTGCGTCACGAAGTGCGCAGACAAGCGATTCCAGGATACAACAATGCGCTCATAATTGAAGTTTTTGCGCACACACACAAGGACACAGAAGAAGGGAACACAAGGACCAGCGCAGACTAACAACTGATTTTTATTAAGTAAGAAAACAGAATATATACGCTTCCTTGCACCCCATGATCACCGCGCATGAGCAAAAAACGGCATCGTACAATCTTAAAAAACCATAAATATCACATGTTGTTCAGCAATTCAATTTCTTTTTCACTAAGCGATATCGACGGATGGCTGATGCACATATCTTTAAGTCTAGATATGTGCCACGCTTCTACTATTTCTCTTGTTGTCTGATTTGGGTGTACATACACAACCTTAGTTTGATCAAACAACGGCTTACATGCACTAAAAGAACAACGCGCACAGTGCATTGCTAAATGTGTTTCTGGCCTCCCCTTCAAGTTGGTCATGTGCTCCTTCAACCTCACATTTAAGCATCGGCCAGTTTGACCGACATAAAAGTTCCCACAACTGAAAGGGGTCTTAATAATCTGTACGAGGAAAGGACGAAGGATATCAGTGGCAATTGTTCCAAGCGTGCAGGTCATCAGGTGGTTGAGTGCAAAAGAAAGGTAGTTTATAAGACCCCTTTCAGTTGTGGGAACTTTTATGTCGGTCAAACTGGCCGATGCTTAAATGTGAGGTTGAAGGAGCACATGACCAACTTGAAGGGGAGGCCAGAAACACATTTAGCAATGCACTGTGCGCGTTGTTCTTTTAGTGCATGTAAGCCGTTGTTTGATCAAACTAAGGTTGTGTATGTACACCCAAATCAGACAACAAGAGAAATAGTAGAAGCGTGGCACATATCTAGACTTAAAGATATGTGCATCAGCCATCCGTCGATATCGCTTAGTGAAAAAGAAATTGAATTGCTGAACAACATGTGATATTTATGGTTTTTTAAGATTGTACGATGCCGTTTTTTGCTCATGCGCGGTGATCATGGGGTGCAAGGAAGCGTATATATTCTGTTTTCTTACTTAATAAAAATCAGTTGTTAGTCTGCGCTGGTCCTTGTGTTCCCTTCTTCTGTGTCCTTGTGTGTGTGCGCAAAAACTTCAATTATGCAGCAGTACCAACTAGCCCGTCTTTCCGTATTATAACAATGCGCTCGTTTGTTATCTTTCTTTAGAGGCCATTGAAAAGCTCTCAGGAAACACAAAATGTGACAAGATATTTGGGAGACAAATAAGAAGGCCATGCTGACAAATCAGTACCGTGAAAGGCTTGCAAAGAACTCCCGGCTTTGGATGAGGTTTTTTAAATACGGCAACATGCTGCCATCGTTAGGCAAGGAAGAACCGCATACCGCCTTCGCGAAACATTTCTCGCAAAAAAAAGAGAAAAAAGTGTTCGTGTGAGAAACAGTCATGTCAGTGTTTTCCTGAACAAAGGCCGAAGAAGAGGGGAGTAACTACATAGCAAAGGGCTCTTTTCGATAAACGCTCGCGCCGAAGACTCCTTTGTTGGAGTAGTATAGTAGTGGCAGTGGCTTTACGTCCAAAAACCACGATATGGTTCTGAGGGAGGCTGTCGTGGAGGGCTATGTATATTTCGACCACCTGGGCTCTTGAGAGCCATGGGTCTCTAGAATTTGACCTCATCGAAAGTGACCGTCTTCTCCACCTTCCGCTGACATTTCCAGGTCTTTTGTAATCACCAATAGATTGATCTGTTCTACTGTGTACCAAAGAGAAAAAAATAGGTGGCATGCATTCAGAGAGAGAGAGAGAGAGAGAGAATGAATTGAGAGAAATACGGGAAGGGTCATGCATTTAAGGTTCAGCGTTGTCGGCTGTCATTGGCGTGTTTTGAAAACAAACAAAAAGAGACGCTTTACACATGCGAGTCGTGTGTGGAAAAAAGTTTGCCTAGAAAGGTGATGTGCTAGCTCGCCAACGTGTTGATTAATCGCACGCCTTGATGAATTATAAAGCATGTCACCTAACACGGCGCAATATGTCATTCCACGTGACACAAAACCTGCGCACTTTGTTGCGCATGTGCACAATTCTTGCAGCTTCTGATCCGATCTCCGTTTGCCATTGAGAAAAAATATATGGTAAACACATTTTATCTTGTAATGCCATGATCTCAAAGTAAAGTGTTCCTTCATTTGATGACATGTCCCCAAGTGATTTCTGCACAAACTTTTCACTAAAGTTCTTTTTCGTTCATTTCTAATAGTTGTTCCCACCGAGGGGTAGTCGAGTTTTGATTGTAGGCAGTTTTCTGATGCCACTGCTAATAGGCTTACCATTCCAACTTTCGCGATTAGCGGAAATCGTCCCTAACATTGTCACCTATCGACTCCACTGCTGGCAACAATAGTAATCACTGTATAAAGGGTGTTTCGAGAAATGTGTTAAATATTCTTGAAAAATTGCACAAAGAAGGTTTCTGCATGCTACTTGCGGCGTTGATTTTCCTGTGGCAGAAGGCATCTTCCGATGGGTACAGACAATAATTATGGCAGGGAATATAGAAATTAACAGGATTATTTTTATAACTGGTAATTATACTGTCTTGCTCTCTTGCGGTCGTTTCATTTGTGCTAAACCAATATAAAGCAAGTTTGAGGCAAGCGAGCTCAAGATTTGGCCCTACTTAATGTCATTTGTTTTTGATATTTCATTTTCACTACATTTGTCTGGGTAGGTCTTTTTTTAGATAGGCTGCGAGATCAACGCTTCTTTTGACTATTTTAGTGTCAACCTTACGTGTGACGCTTTATTAATATGTTGTATTGTATAATACATGCATATCTTGGTATATATTAGAACTAAATTAACATTGTGCCTAACAATGAAAAACGAGTCTTCTAGGTCTCTACTTTCTATTGTCACGGGGTCGTGACAACGACGAAGAGAGCAGGCAATAGGTAAACTGTTTATTCAGCCGAACTTGTGGCCACGTAAAAGGAAATTTAGATTACAGCAAGACACCGACGCAGATATCGGCGAACTGAGCGTCGGCCGTCGATCAATTGACAAGCGGCGAAGCGCGTCGGCATTTATATCCTTGCCATCGAATACTCCAGCGTTATTGCTAGCTGCGACGTAGGTTCCTGAATAATCTGTGATGTTCCCGAAGTGGGCGTAATATTAACAAAACGATCTACTAAAGCCTCCGGGCTTCTCGTACCTCGTAGGTGTGGTTTGCGCGGAACGTACTGTTACGGGGTGATAAGAGAACTTGAAGAAAGGAACGTGGCACTATTATGCATTTTTTTAGTACCATCTGCATAAATACTGTAATTTTCTATGGAATCTATTTATTTTAAATGAACGAATAAATCAAATAACACAATTGATACCGTGACATGCCCTTTAAGCACAATACTCTGAGGATAAGAGTCCTTGTTAAAAATGGTTATTCACTCAATATTTTTGCACCATATTGCTGCGTGCATCCGCTCTCGGTATTTTCTCCTCGACAGTGTTTGCTTTCAATGCAGCGCACGTCGTATAGCCGCACAGGAGGAAGCAGAGCATTCACACCTACGCAATGCGAAAGAAACGACGTCGCGGAGTGCGAGGAAATATGACATTCGATCCTACGAGACGCCGCCATATTTTCCCATTTGGCTCTTCAACAGTGCAGTGCGTGCTGAGGGACGGCAAGCAGGCGAGTGGAGGCAACGTTGTAGCGAGCGCGCTTGGAAAGCACAATTTTCCCTGGCGACACGGCGAGTGCAATCTGGAAGGCGACGACAAAATGAGGCGGGGAGGAGTGGCGTCACTACTTGCAACACAGTGAGGCTGCGGACGCCGTTGTAGCTGGGCTGTTTGCGGTTGGGGAAATAGCGCCGCACCTTGTTTGGCGGCAGAATATCAGCATGGATGTCGTCTCCTTTGAGGGACCCCCGAACAACCTCTGCAAATATGGGTGCGCTATTCCCGTCTTTCCGGCACAATTCTTAGTGCAACAGTCTGTGCACGGGATGTCATGAGAAAATGTTCTCTCGATTAGCCCATATGTCAGCGATATCAGTTGTTATTTTTCTTCTGCCCTGCTTCGCCACCGAGTCGCGGGCCCGTTCTGCCTTGTTTCGCATCGCCATTGTGCGCGTTCAACGGACGTCACTTCGTTTCATGACACGTTTTTCGACGCGAAACTTTGATAGGTTCAATGCTTACTGCTTGCATTGGTTTTGTTTTACGAGTAAAAAATTGTCGAGCAAATAGCTCAGGTAGGGATGCTATGGAAGACGAGACAGAAACCACTCTTTCGTCCTTGTATTGAAAATGGTTTAGGGGCTTATCTAAGGGGGCTCTCCGACATCGTTCTTATATTCGGCGGGGCGCACACACTATCCAACTCAGACTGCAACAATGCGAAGCCTGCTCGCGTGTCTGAGCCGAGCATGCAAGCCGCTAGCCAGACAAATCAGATGGCATATAAGAAGAAAATGCCTCACCACGTCCTCCGTTGCACAGAAACCAAGTGCATCGGCACCGGGAAAACACAGCGCTTTCTGCCGCGACTGACGTCACAAAAATAAAACGAAACCTTGAAAAGCCACATTATCAGATTTCGTTGGGGTTGCGAGATCGCAAATGAGAAAGCCTTATAAGGGGTAATGAAGGTGAACGTGGCACTCCGATAGAATGAGCCGAGTGCAGTATGTAGAGCCAAATGCGACGCATGCCGCGAAAGCGCTGCCCCGACACCTAAATTCGCTTAGTACCTTTCGGCGCCAAATGAATGTTTCAAAAGTCATTATTGAATGACCTTGCTATTTAAGGTTAATTCAATAACCTGTTTCCATAACCTGTGTTTGCATAAGCTCACCCCATCAAATCACCGTTCTAAGAGCTGCGGTAAAGAGAATGAATATCAGATACCCGAGTCAGCTGTTGCTGACTGCAGATAAGCGTTAGCGTGGCTGGTCGAATAAGTATAAGGTCACCTTTGCGTTGAACTTGTAAAATGTCGGCAAATAGATGAATGGTTATAGAAGTTGTAATCCTAATGCGTAGTGCTGCGTCAGAACCAGAGTGATTTGAATAACTACTGATGCGATTATTAGAGTGTGCGTGTGCGCTTGTTTTGGAACACAAGATTACGATATTGCCAGCTAATTTTATTGTGCAAGTCTCATTTCCCTTTTTCACTATATATTTGAAATAAACATGACAAAAACTTCGCGAACACTTTTTTGGTCCCATAGCCTAGCTGGTGAGGGACGGGACCCATTTTATGACATGCCTATGTGACTGTGCACGCGGTTTCGACGATGACAAAAGTGCGATTGCATAGATATTTAAAAAAAAAAGAGAGAGGAATGCTTTGCTATACAAATGCCCACCTACTCAAATGTACATTCAAATATTGAACAGGAAGCGCTTCATGGCCACAGGAAAATTTTTCGCCTCTTTAACATCAGTCGGTGTGCCATTCCGAATAAGAGCCCCGTTAAATTCTACGAGTTTTCGACCATAGGCATTTCTGGCAACTGGTAAATTGAAGCAGTTGTTTGCTGCAGCCCTTGTACAGCGTGCGGGTAACGTAAAGATGCTTATTGGGAATGGGTCCTCATGTTTTATTATTTTGTACACTGCATCAGCAACACTGGGAACATGAAGAGTTCAGCGGAAAAACACGCATCAGTTGAAAGAGTGGTTTTGCACTATCCGTCCTGTTCGAGAAGGTGAATATCGTAAGTTCCCTCTTTTATAGGCGGCTGATTGATTTCAAATGGGTTTTATATGTACTGCCCCATGATGCTACGCAGTAGCTCAAGTGACTGTGTTAAATGCAAAATATAAGATGCGTAGAATCGTTGCGCTAAAGCATTCGTGGGCTTTTAGTAATGTGTGATATCCGTATCCATGTCTTTTCTATGTGTGACTTCTAGTTCATATCCTACTCAAACATGACCGAGGCCACTTGCTGTAGCCGTGCAGTTTCTAGAAACAAGTTGAACCTTGCATAATCTAGCTGTTTCTTCCTAGAGTGAAAGGACATATATCCAGTTTTAGCTGTGTTGATGTTTAGGCGATTTCACTTGAAGTGTAATATACTCTTTAACTCCTCGTTATTGTTACCTTCAATATCACTTAAGCTGTGTAATCAGTTTGATGGACACCACGAGGAGTGTTTTCACTGCTAGTGGGCTTCACTGCATTCGAGGCTGCATGCCGCATAGCACAACTGCACAGCGGTGAACCAAACTATTACAAATTATATGACAGTTCATGTACAGTCGTCAGCAAGCTTAACACTAACGCTCCACAGCGTGCCACGAAACAGTTTGATTGGCGCTTGAGCCGCGTAGCTTTGGGTTCTGTTGCCGAGGTGTTAGATATATGCGTACCAGCATGCTATCCAAGAATACTTCGGAAACAGCGCACAGCGCTCCATGGCTGGCATCAGTCAAGGTTGTCCAGGTCAGGCGCCGGAGCGTTCTTGTTAGGCTTTATGACGACTTCAAGTCGTGTAGACGTGCAGCGCATGGAACCTGAGGGGCACGGCAAACCATCAAGAGAGATATGCGCAAGGTGAGCGCCAACATTTGGACTGCGCACGGACCACATTTTGTTTGCCTCCCATAATTGTAGATTTATGTTAGCTATCTTCCCCGCTACAACATCTTGCAATTCTTAAAGAACTCAACGCCGTGCTGTCAAGTGCCGTCAGGACTCGGAATGACCCCTTGTCTAATGCGCGCGCTTTACAAGGGTTTATAAAGATGACTAATTGGTCGTCTTTTTTGCTCTTAAATTGAATATCAATCCGCTCAGTTTCACATTCTGCCGCAGTTTACCTAAACGGTTTACAAAAAGAGTTCAGCGCAATTTGTTGAAATAACAATGCTAGAGCACGAGTATGTTGTAAAACATTGACTTGTTCATTCTTGGTGCATCATTAAGGATACGAGAGATCGTCTGTATACTCCGGCCGCATTCCTGTGATTCCATTATCAGCTCCCAGTGAACAACTTCCAGTTATAAAACAACTTCTTTTAAGCACCAGCGTGACCTTTCTGTGAGCGCTAACATCGAGTGTTTTATTTCTCATTCAATGTTACTCTCGCGGACATAATTTCTGTTGCGACCGCGGCTTCAAATGGTATGCAGATATATGCGCATATAACTAGGACGCATTACTGCATATTCTATCCGGTATACTCTGCGAACGAGCTTAGCCTATCAAGCGTAGTCACCACCCCAACGAACCGTGGCACTGCAGCGTGAAAACATGTGTTCGTTTCCATGGTTTGTGCCGACACAATGGTAGGGGTAATGTATTTTCATTCTACCGTAACCAAAGTGGCATATTCTAATTTGAGCAGCGAACCCTGTTTCGTCAGACACAAGATTAGCATCGGGTACGGCACCTTCGAAATGATCGTTCGACACGCCAATTACGGGAAGAAAACACCGGGTGTCGTGGGCTGTACAATGAAGGCTTGCTTTCAGCACCACGCGTAACATTTAGTGACGTATTTTCGTGCAAAGCCTGGCGCCTAACTTGAATCCGGAGATTGATCTTGTGTTAAGGAGCAATAACGAGCCATAACTGTTTACACCAGTGTCATCAGGGAGTGAAATCAACGCCGGTCGATTGCAACCGCTCTATAGGTATCAGGATTGCGCGAATATTGAACTGTAGAATGGAATGGGAAACAAACTGAAATGATACTGAATCGAATACGAATAGGAATGGAATAATATTCGAATGTGTAGTTTTGAAGAGCTGAAAATTGCCGAAGAATGTACAAATAGCCCAACAGTTCACGTTTATGCAGCTTATTCTAGCATAGTTTCTCGAACAGCAAGACAACTGTTTGCGAAACAGCTGTCGATTAACATATCTCATTCGCTTGCAGCATTTCAATATTAACAAAGTAACATTATGATCAACTTGATTGATCGATATGGTGGGTTTAACGTCCCAAAACCACCATATAATTATGAGAGATGCCGTAGTGAAGGGCTTCGGAAATTTCGACAACCTGGGGTTCTTCAACGTACAGCCAAATCTAAGCACAAGGGCCTACAACATTTCCGCCTCCATAGGAAATGCAGCCGCCGCAGTCGGGAATCGAACCCGCGACCTGCGAGTCATGGTCAGCTTCATCCGAAAAAACTGCCACAATGATGTGAACCGGGTAAGCTCGTATGGATGAACGAAGAAATGATTTTAATTTGGCGTCAGTGTACGCATGTTTCCTGCGTCATATCCTCAAGCGTCCATAATGTAAGGGAGCCGAAACGCCGTGTGTGTGTGTGTGTGTGTGTGTGTGTGTGTGTGTGTGTGTGTGTGTGTGTGTGTGTGTGTGTGTGTGTGTGTGTGTGTGTGTGTGTGTGTGTGTGTTTGTGTCGACACACCGCGAGCGATGACTCCTATTAGTATTTTATCTTGGTTTTCTGCTTTTGTCATCCCGACCAGAGGGGGCTTCCGTCATACTTTGAATTTCAAGAACAAATATAAGTTGAAAAGTCATACAATATTATGCACGTGACCAGACTCTATGCTAGTAATTACTTCTCACCTGCGCCGCCGCGGGAGTCTAGTAACTGTGACGCTTGACTGCTAATTCGAAAGTCGCGGGATCGAATCCCGGTGGCGGCGAATGCATTTTTGATAGAGCAGACCGTGTTCGAGGCATGTGTATTTAGATTTAGGTGCATTTTAGAGAACCCCGCGTGGTCGTAATTTCTGGAGCCCTCGGCTACGACATCTTTCATAATCATATTGTGGTTTTGGGTCGTCAAAGCCCAGTTATTATTATTATCACTTCGTGGTTTTCTTTTTCGCCTCTATCGACAGCTATACGATGTCACGTTCTGGCGGTTTCTCTTTTATGCCTATACAGTAGCCATAAGTATTCATACAACAAACAAGTAATCAAAAGAAGAAAAAAAAGAAAGAAATCACGGTGAGCAAATATGGCCATCGCCCTTAACTTTCAATTGTATATATACAGCCAAGTTCGGTAGTCACTGAAGTAGTGCAACCGCAGAAACCTTCGAACATTGTGGCAATTTATTGATCGGTTATCGACGATTTGTGCATTGCTAAACGCACCCACTCACTAGTTTTCCGACGTCGCGTATGACGTGGCTGTTTCTTTTTTTGTTTCTATTATAAATAGCATCCCTTCAATGTCAGCTTTTATTGCAAAGTTGTCTTGCAGTGAAATAAAAGAAACATCGAGCTCCGTTTTGTGGACACTGACGAAATAGCAAAGGTTGTAGCGTGCAGCGAGGTTGAATGGAAGGAGAATGAAGTACAGTAATAAATTACGAGAAGTGGCGGGAGCAATAGTGGGCGTGAGTCGGGGCAGTAGTGGGCGTGGTGGGAGATGTACCTCCTGTCTATCCGTGGTCGGATTTACCCCCTTTCTGCGCCTAAGCCTCACTACGATCTATGAAGGAGGCTGGACTTTTGAGGCTTGACCAAGAACAGCTTCGCGGCTGAAACTATTTTGAAGCCAGTTTCGCCGTTGCAGACTATGACAGTGCAATCACGGAAGCAGACGTTTCAAGCTGTGGCATTTGCATGTTCGATTCGAATCCATGGCGCTCACGAATAAATGTGCGAAAACGTGAAGTGAAATGGGTTTAGCACCTGGAAATAATTGTTTGTGAACCAGTTTAAGAACAGAATAAGGCTTTACGAAATGAAGAATCCTTGAACAGGTGTTCTAGCGGGTCAAAGGGGACAATTGGGCCAGTTGGTGATACATGATCCAAGTATACTATACGTGGTTCGCGCCCTTGATAAAGAGCTTCATTATCTGGCAAACGGCGCATGTGTGTAATGAATCAGATATTCTGCCTCGGGATTCGGGTGTATTAAGTTTGTCGCTTGTTCAAATGCTAACTTGCTAGCTTGTTCAAATGCTTGTTCGAATGCTAAAAAAGGGGGAAATTTCCCCCTTTTTTAAATCCTGGTTGTCTTATATACATGGAGTGCGGCATAATGCGTTTGTTCTCGCGGGGCCAACGTTTTGATGAGCAGATTCGTCTCCGTCAAGGTGCGTGGAGGAAGAAGCGTCCCTTTACATGTGTGAAGTTTGAAGTTCAAGATCTTTATTTCTTGTATTGGCCTGAGGGGTTTTCCTAAAGTCAATAATCATTGGCCGTGTGTGTGTGGGGGGGGGGGGGGGGTCAATTGTAAGCTTGAAACTACATCTTCTTTGTCTATTCAAGGAAATCTTGTGCCTTCATAAATTTCTTGTCATATCAATATTTCGGCACCTAAAACTGTGCACCGAATCAACGCATCCCGTGACAACTGGTCACGTGAATTAAAATCACGTAACAGCTGACCACGTGACGCTTGTGTAGTGTGAGCAACCCACCGAAACCAAAAGATGGCCAACTCTAGCCGTCATACAAAGTCTTACCAGGAAAAAAAAAGAGAAGAATTTGTAGCAATACATTGACACCACTATAGCAAAAACTTGTAAAAAGCTAGGTCTGATATTGTGGTTGAAGGCTTACGCCACCAGTGTAAGCTGCGCCTTTTTTTTTTCTTTGAATGAGAGGAGGAAGAATGAATCCCCTGGCCACTCCACTAGTCAAGAGTATCGCGTTCTGCATGCTTTCGGTGGTAAGCAGATAACGGAATGTCTGTCGAAGCCGGATCACGTGTTACGCTTGCCTGGTGGCTCGCAAAATCTTTTTCGAAGGCTGGCGAAAGCTGGGAACCGCAACTGTTGGAGACAACAAAGTTGGCCTTTCGAAACCAGCGCGCGTACGTAGACCTCGTTTTTCTCCATCAAAATTCAAAACGCGTGACGAGGATGACTCCAAGCGGGCGACTGGAAGAAACGAGCAATCCCGCGTCGATGCGAATGTATACACTAGCTCCGCGCGGTCTGCATTGTGATCTGTCAAAGCAAATGAAAATACTTCCAAAACAAACCGTCTTTTTTTTTTTGACTGCTGAGACGCCGCTTCGTTTGCGAAGTCTGGGACGCTGGTATATATCAAGCAAACAAGTAGGCGCAGGGAAGCAACGCCCGAAGCAACAAGGTTAAGGATGGGGTATTCGGGAGAGCATCTAAGAACAAAGAAGCGAACAACTACAAGGTGAGGGCATTATGTGGAAGGACAAATAGCGTACTGAAATCACGACATGTTCTTGAGGCCACGAAAGGGAACACGCGGCGTGCATTTTGTGGAAGCCTCTCCGTCTTCCGGCAGGCGGTCGAAACATCGAAAAGCGCGTGGCGAAATTGAGAAACAAGCCACGAATTTATTCAGATTGTTCTTTTTTTCTTCTTATCGCTTTGGGTTTTCTGGGCTTTCTAAAGCGCTTTCGAGACCTGAAGTAAAGAAGTATCCTACAGGCCGTCTTCGTACTTAAGTGCATTTTATGCGCTTCGAACACAGTTGCTTGGCCGTTGCTGACCATGCTTTATGGAAATTCTAGAATTATACTCTTGCCTATAACTCCATTCCTCCTATAATTTCATTTATGTCCGTAGAAAAAGATAGGTGTCACTAATTCAAGTATTCTTCGTGCGCGTGGATGCACGCCGGCTGGGTTATACTATAAAGTTTCAGCAGGAGTTGCGTGCACGTAACAACTTGACAGACCCCGCAGATCCAGAAATGTTTCAGGGCCTTTTCCGTGTTACCGTTCTATTATAATGTACTTTTCCATAAGCATTCCGTGGCACTAAAGAAAACAGGTACCATGAAGCTTGGGTGTCGTTTCGTTAAACACGACGTGACGCTACGTAAAGTGTTTGCACCGTGCAGCCCCTAACTTCACGCTATCAAAATACACGCTACCTCAACAATGAGCGCCTCGGTGGTACACGGTATAGTTACGATGCTCGGCGTCTGACTTGAAAGTCGCGAGTCCTGCTACGGCGCTAGCGTTTCGATGGAGGTGACGCGTTATAGGCTCGTCTACTGTGCGATGTCAGTGCACAATAAAGATCACCAGGTCAATACTTGCGGAGTCCTGCGCTACAACGCCTCTCGTAATCTTATCTTGGTTTTGGCAAGCGCAACCCCTGGTCTTCTGCACTAGTTTCGCCCTAGCTATTCGCCGCTGATATATCTGTATTGATAAGGACATCTGTATTGGTAAGTCGGTAATTAGTTGGTATTGAAAAGCCGTTGCTGATAAGCGTCGAACACAGACTAGTACCACGGACCAACAAGGACTCGACTGCAAGAGACTTCCAGTCGCCAAACACTGAAATCGTAGCAGCAGCGGCCGTATAAAATTTTCATCGTTGCAGCACATCATGCCCGGCCGTGTCCGTGCGCTCGACGGCGCAAGATCTGCATGTGAGTGGGCGAAATCTCGACGCGAAATCGACCCGAGAATTCGTGCTCTGGAATGCATGAATATTCGATCACGCGTAAAGGTGCTTTAATGCTTGTATTTTTTGGGTTTACCTACTGTGTGTTGATCCATTTTGTATTTTTGGTGAAAACTGTGAGGCAACCGGCACATCTGTACAAGCAGTGCAACGCTACATATGAAGTGATTTGTTACACAAGTGATGTCTTTCGTGTGAGCTATTTGTCAATTAAGACCGCCGCAGCAACAGCCGCTGCCAAACAACGTTACGGGGGTCCCACAAACACCTTTATTTCCGCTCTTCGCTGCGCACGCGGTGAACATGTAACGCTCAGCCTAAATAAAACTCTCCTACACAGCTATCCGTACTGACAAACTCGGGTTTCAGATTAAAAACTTGCGCCACGTCGCTAAAGCCTCGAAGAGCAGCTCCGCAAACTGGAAGTTGTTCCGCGATATGTTTCTTTTTCTTTTTCAAACATTCATAGCTGATTTGAATCAGAAACAATGCATGAAATCATCGATGGCGAGGTTATATTTCTTCCAAGTACAGAAAGAAAAAGAAAGAATAATCAGCTTTCCTGAAGTAGAATTCTGCTGCTGCTTTTTGCTTTTCGTCAGTTAAGGAGAGCGGGCTTTTTTTTTTCTCCCTGTTCCAATAGCCACTTGTGCTCTCTTGTTAGGAGCGTAGTTTCTTTTCGGCATACATCACAGTGGCATTAAGAACCCTGCACAGTTCAGTGGGTTTCTTGGGGTCTGAAAAAAGAAACATCGCTTTTTTCTCGGGGACGTTCGTCTTTGATTAAAGCGAATTGAATGTACTCTGTCTATTGTGCGTGGATGTGCAGACGAACCGCGCCGCTTCCACGCACAAGACTATTTGCCTGATTGGATCTGGTCGCGGCCTCAGTTTCATGCTACGGAGAAGGACCCTCTTCGCTTTGCAGACATCTTAAACGCAGCGTTCAATCGTAAGAGGAACCGACGTCATTTTAAGCATTTTTCTTCTATTTTTTTATCGATAGTTTTAAGAGAGCGTCACGAAACGTCGGTAATCACAAAGTACAGCAAACTTTGAAAAGTTCGTGGAAGTTTGCAGGGTTTATTTGAAATATGTTCTGGTATGCCCTCTCGGAGGCCAATTTGGAATGATTAGAAGGGCGTGTTCCTAATGAACGCTTCATTATGTTCTCTTTTTTTCGTTGCTGTAATTTCTTATTAGTATGAAATATACGCAGGAGATAAAAACTGTTTAATACGCCACTCCGGCACGTCTTGCAGTAAAAAAAAGAAAGATTAACGTATTGCCGAAAATATGCACGCACTAAGTCGATAAGCGGTTCGTCATTGCTGCGTAGGAAATATCTCATTTCTTAACTGCGCACTACTCGGTTTTTGTCTCCTACTTTGATAAATTTTCCATCATTCTTGTTCAAGTTCCTCGACTGCAGTCATAGTACTTCGCTGTAGCCATACCGTACATTAGGCTCACGGCAGCATGTTCCGTGTGCGACCAACGTAGCGAAACACATGAATATTGATTCTTTCTACATTGAAGAATGTAAGAACTCTTTTAGTTTGGATCATGGTCGATTCAATGAGGTCATATTTCCTAATTTAACTACACGAATTCATAACACAAAGACGCCGTTACTAAGGGTTCCAAGTGCCTTCTATTGCGGTGAAGTTAACTGTGAGGCGCTGGGAAGGCTGTTCTTTTTATTAATCGTCTCCAATGACACAACAAAATATACAGCACTCTTCACTTCAAATGTGTGTGCTTATTCTGGAGTCATCGCTCGCGGTGTGCCCGCACACACACACACACACACACACTCACACTCACACACACGTACACGTACACACACACACACTCACACTCACACACACATACATACATACATACATACATACATACATACATACACACACACACACATACATACATACATACATACATACACACACACATACATATACATATATATATATATATATATATATATATAAACCAGGGGCAGCAGTAAAACTGTTGTGCCTAAAGAGTATATAGACATTCCACTCTCTCAGAGATAATTAGAGCATAAACCACTTTCACTCCCTCCTTTCATACAGAGTGAACATGTGTTTCACTCCATCCCATGCTTTGCCAGAGTAGAACACTCTGAAGAGTAAATCGTCCTTTTTACTTCGGTGACCGCAGTGTTTAGAGTGTAACTGTGACGTCATGACACATATTGAAATCCTTTTTTGATTTCACCGTTCGTGTTCACGGTCCCCTTTCGCGTTTGATGAGACCTCAAATGTTTTAGGTTTATGAGTAGTGCTCGCAGGATATAATACAACTGATGATGCTCTCAGAAAAGTCGCCTGGTGCTCACACGAGTAAAAAACTGGCCCTCTTTTTCTTTCTGCTCTCAAACTCGCTGCCTTCGAGCTCGTTCTCTTGTACTAGACCCTTGAGATATCTGCCTTCCGCAGACCCACTCATCGTCAAAATGAGCTCAAATACTCCAGCAGCGGAACCGTCCTCCAAGCATAAATTTAGTTGACTACTTGCAAAGTGATCTCGTCAAGTGCGTGTGTGAAATGCATGACTCGAAGTTTCAATCGCATTATTGCGTGGCTTTACAGCTTCACGTACCCACATGTTCCTTTTTTTCTTTTTTTTTTTCAATATTCAGCAGGGATGGATGGATGCACGGTAATTTGCAAAACTACTGAAAATTGACTCGCGTACTTCAAGGATAATTATTGGCCCAATCCGAGTGGACTGATGCGACATTTTTTTTTCAGTACTCTAACTTTTCGGTTCGTGGTTCCTCAAAATCTTTCGGCCTTCTGACTCGTATGTGCGTTCGTTTCACATCTAAATAAGCTCATTAAGGGGCCAGGCTCCTCACGCCATGGGTCGTTCTCTCCTCCCAATGTAGTATGTAGCCACCTCTAGATTATCACTTGCTCAATAGATGGCGCTGTGTGTTTACGTCCTTGGTAATAATATAACAAGATGGCGTTAGTGCTTTTCACAGCATATCAATGGAGTGTATATCCATAGACGGATGGACAGAAGCGCAGACGCACGGATGGATTCACGACCGGACGGATAGATGAATGAACGGGCACACGGATGGACGGTAGCATGGGACGCATGGACGGACTGACGGACGGATGGACAGAAGCACTGGCGGATGGATGGATGCAGGGATGGATGGACGCATGGATGGAAGCGCGGATGGACGGACGGACGGACGGACGGATGGACGGATGGATGTATGTATGGATGGATGGATGGATGGATGGATGGATGGATGGATGGATGGATGGATGGATGGATGGATGGATGGATGGATGGATGGACGGATGGACGGACGGACGGACGCATGGATGGATTGATGAACGGACGGACGCATGGATGGTTGGACACACGGACGTACGCTTTGCCCCATTCGTCATGATTTATTTTGGTGTATGCTGTGATTTTTTTAAATTGCGAAGCATTTCTGTGTGCCTGTCTGTCGGTGTGTCTGTCTGTCTACATCATATGGCTCTTGCGCTGTTTCATCAATTTTATACGTGCCAAAATCGGTATCGCACCATTTACATTTATGACGAACGTGAGTTACTGGTCGTAACACAAATATCATGTCACACATATCATCTGCGTCATCATCAAATGCAAGAAATGGTCCTGGTGCATTCGCGGCCGTTTCGTTAAGTTGATATATTTCTTAATTGGGCATAGCTTATTAAGTTTTCCTTGTGTTCTATTTTGTTCTAGTTTCTCATTTCTTGTTATACCGGAGAATTGCGAGAAAGGTGAATTCACTTCACTCGGTCAACTTGCGCTTGTCTCACAAGTTATTGTCACGCAACGGCCACTTCCGTTGCACTGATCTCTGGCGTCTTAATTCGCGTGCATTCGGTTTCGGCTTTGTCTCTGATATAAGAAATAATGTGACAGCTTGCAAATAACTCCTATCAAACAACTCGATTCTACATGGGAACATACTTGTGTTATTCTGCATGCCTTACTTCGCCTCTGTCTTAGAAAGCGCAACCCTGCCAGTATGTGATTCTCACTCGTGCTGCGATTTACTGAAGCATGTCTTGCATACGCATGAGCCAGGAACGTAGCGTTTCTCACACCACTCGCGAACTAACTTTGTGGTAGGCTCGACAAAGGAGTTCAACGTTTAGCCTTTTTGTCTGCGTTACCTGCTAAAGCGGGGTCCCAAAAGACAACTAATGACGTATCTGCGCATGTACACAACGCATTTCACAAAATTCTCGTTCGTTTCCCCCGTGTGGTGGAGTTTCAGCGAGAGCAGATCGAAGTCTGATACGGAGGCTTCCGAACAAGAACTTTGCTCAACCTAAAGTTTCTAGTCTTTCCGGCCTACAAGACACGGCTGATTCGATTTGCTACAAGCTCCCAAACCAGACGAATCTGCCGCGCGGAACGCCGGGATCACCAAAGCAAGCACACACCGGTCTCCCCAATGCGGATTTGTACGTGGACGACTCCGCAAAGCAGCAGCGAATTACTGGAGCCAGGTCCGTGATTTGAGTTCGAAAGCACCGGCATGCCTCGTCGCTCTGTGTCCCCACATCTCCTCGGTGTTCCCGGCTCGCGAAGAAATTGCATACAGCGTAACGCCATAGCCAACGCTGCCATGCTGCTGAGCAGGCTTTCATCTTGGAGCGGCGATTGAGTCGTGGGTGCAGCGCGAGGTCTTCCAGACATCATGAAAACGCATTCACGACAGGACGCTCATACGTCAACGACGCCGAACTCGCTTTGCTGGTCCTGTGGTAATGTGTCCGTGAACGTGTATCCGCATCAGTGCACGCAACTTGTGTGACCCGAACGCAAGGACCACGAGGGAACCGTGTTTGACGTTCTCATTGCTCGTTAGCGAATACGCGGCAGCTCCCCCCTTCGAGAGGCGAGGAGCGGCGCCGCACGGAAAAGAGCGGGAAAACTGGCGCCTCTGCTGCGCAACTTTATCCCGAGAACAAGGCACGTACGCATCGATTTGTCTCCGAGAGAACAGTTCGTTTGACAAACGGTTGTTCCACCTTCCCGTTCGAATCGATGCTGCTTTGCAAGCCTTGCGTTTTTTGTGTTTGGGCGAGCGACTAGCTAACTTCGCGACAGTTCAGGAGGCCGTTCAGTTTCTCATCGTTTTCCTGAAATGTAATGAAATTTATAGGGCCTAAATTACGCACGCGTACGAACAGCATGGATGCTCGACTGCTGAACCGAAGGTCGCGGCATCGATTCCCAGCCGCTGCATTTATTTCGATGGGCACAAAAGAGGCACGCGTATTTAAATCTAGGTGCACGTTAAGTATGCTGTTCTGGAATGGGGCACTGTGCCGTCTTCACAGCAATCCAATGGAAAATTGGTGGTCGCTTTTACGATGTCGCCACTAGTAGGGCGCCACCATCGAGGGGTGTGCCCAACGTGTGTAAATTAAATGTCTTTTTTGGACCTTTCTGTGGTTTTGAGTAAAGTAGTCAGATAACACGATTGAAATTAAAAGTATCTGCAAGATTAAAACACATCCAACACAAAGGAATACAATAATGAGATACCTAATGCTAATTCTGCAGAGCTTTAGCTCGCGCTATTTCTACCGCAGAACAGAAACCCGGACCGTCTCTTGCTGACTGCTTTGATTTCAAAAATCATAAACAAAGCACTTGGGTATTTATTTGATCCATATATACCCCTGCCGAGCTATCACACTAACTTTAGAGTGTGTGACGAAACACACAAAAGGTCCTGAAGGATACCGTTATCAGGTGAGTTTGAAGACCGCCACTTACCTGCATGAGTCAGGAGAGCAATAGTCGCAATGTTTAAAAGAACACTAAATGACGAATACTGGTTTACTTTATATACATTTTAATCATCTAAGGGGTGCCAAAGTCAAGAAACGCAAATAAAGGTACCCAGGGTGATGGATATAATTCGTGTGTAAACCTCTGAACAAAACCCCTGGTCTGCAAAAACTGCTATGCATCAGCCTTTTGCAAATACCCTGTGTTCAATGCGCACGTTAGAACTCCCTGACGTGTTATTAGATACAGACGACGGTAATCGACGAGTTTCACCGGCACACACTTGACCAATGTGGCAATACAACTACCAATCTCAGAGGCTTTGTATCTCCGCTTCTCATAAATTCCTTCAGGGGGCGCCGACAGGTGGCGACACAGTAGTACGGTGTGCCCAGAGACCCAAGAGGCCCTCGTGAGGCTAGTAAGGACAGCGACCCGTGCCAATGGGATCCCGGACAAAGGAACCCACTCACCGACATTCCTTCCTTTTTCACAAAGAAATGTTTTTTTCTCTTTCTCTCTTGGCACCACTGGCCGTCATCGCAAAAAAAAAAATCGCAGCACATCCACGGGGTGAATAATGATGAATCGGGCGAAGCGTACGTTTGTCCGTCTGTGCGTCCGGACGAACGGACGGTTGGACGAACGGACGGACGGAAGCACGAACAGACGGATGGATGGAAACACGGACGGACAGACAGACGGACGGATGGGCGGGGGGATGGCTGGAAGCTTAGATGGATAGACAGATGGACGGACGCATGGACAGACGGACGGAAGCACGGGTGGATGGACAGAAGCACGGATAGATGGACGGATGCATGCATGGTTGGATGGAAGCACGGAGGCAGGGATGGACGGACGGAAACGAGGGCGGATGGACATACGCGAGGACGAACGGACAGACGGACGGGTGGACAGAAGCATGAACGAATGGATAGAACGGACGGATGGAAGGATGAACGCACGGGTGGATGGATGGAAGCATGCACGCATGGACGGATGGACAGAAACACGAACGGACGGATGGACGCATGGATAGATGGCGGCACGGAGGCATGGATGGACGGACGGAAGCAAGGGCGGATGGACAGAAAGCACGGACGAACGGACAGACGGACGTGTGGACAGAAGCACGGACGAATGGAGAGGGCGGACGGATGGAAGGATGGACGCACGGGTTGATGGATAGAAGCACGGACGGATGGACGAATGGACAGACAGAGAGACGGACGGACGCATGGATAGACGGACAATAAGCAAGGCCAGACTGACGGATGGGTGGACGCACGGATGGATCGAAGCATGGACGCATGGATGGAAGCACGGGCGCATGGACGGACGGACGGAAGCACGGGTGGATAGACAGAATCATGGACGGACGCACGAATGGATGGAAGTACAGGCGCATGGACGGATGCATGGACGAACCGACAGACGCACGGATGAATGGAAGCACGGAAGGGCATGCAGCTGAACGGACGGACGGAAGCATGGACGTGCCATGTAGGGCTAATGCGTGACGTCGTAACCGCTTCTGGTTGTGACGTCCTAATATATTCTTTGTTTGCTGGTAGTTGTCCCGTCCTCACGTAGATGACGACGGTGACAACGAGCCGCCGACTACTGGTTCCATGGGCTTCTACGGAAGTTGTGCTACCAGTTTACATATTTCTTGCAAGTACCGCCATCAAGCGGGCATTCCAAACACTAAATAAGAAGTGGCTACTTACCTATTACTACAAAAGGCCAACGACGCCACAACAAGGGTGACCGCGCGTGTACAATGGTCATCCAAGTGAGGCAAACACGCCGAACCCTTGCAACATTCAAGTGCGTATATGGAAACGAGCTTGCAGCACACTGCTCGCAGCATGAGTTGCAAGCCGCCAGATAGTTTCTTATGCAAACGGGAACTAATGTTTGTAAGAAAATTAACTGTAGGTCAGGCCACACGCACCCAATACCGGCTTTTCGCGTTCTTCGGCCGATGTGAAAACTTACGTGCAACTGTCGTCCTTTCTTTCAAGACGCACGTTCTCTTCTCGGTTTTAGCATCGTTATTGACCCGTTTCTAACATCGTTACTAACCCCAGACCATTCATATCATAATAGTATGTGGAGTTTTATGCCCCGAAACCAGAATATGTTTATGAGAAACACCGTTGTGAAGGGCTCCAGAAATTTCGACTATCAAGTGTTTCTTAACGTGCACTGACATCACACATGGCCTCTGTACCATTTCGCCTGCATTGTAATGCGGCCGTTATCGAACCAGTGACCTTCGGGTCAGAAACCAAGCACACTATAGCCGCTTATCCCCCGAGGTGGGCTAGTTAACGCCTTTAGGCCCCTTGATCAAATCATTGCAGGCCGTCATGGTTTAAATATCGAGGTATAGCCTTCCAGCGCTGAATGAAAAAACACAGCTTCGCACTAGGTGGACCAAGCCTGAAGGAGGTGCAGAGTTGTTTGTTCGTACTGGCACATACCCACTCTAGTGTATTGGCCAAGAAAGCTTGTAGTAGCCTGTATGTACACACTATACAGTAATTGTCAGCCTATTACTGAAATGAACAAAGAGAAAAAAAGGATGGGAAATTATCTTTCAAAAATTGTGCGCAGCTGCACAACCTCCCTTCTTTCTCTTCAGTTTTCTTTTCTTTTCCTTCTCTTTGTTTTCCTGTTTATTTGCTTTCTTTCATTTTTTCTGTCATCGATTTTTCTCGTTACTTCTATTTATTTCTTCGTATATATCTATTTCTTTATTTCCCACTCTCATTTTTTCCTGTGTCTCGTCTCGATATATTTACTTTTCTTTTTTGCTCTTTTCTATTTTTCTTTCTCTCTCTATTCCTGTTTCGTGCTTCCTTCTTCCTTCTCTTTTTTTTTCTATTTATAGATGATTCGCTCACGCTACGTGAAGCGCAGTAGTTCTTAGGGATAGTTATGTGTGTTAATCATTTGGTAAAATAATAATAATAATAATAATAATAATAATAATAATAATAATAATAATAATAATAATAATAATAATAATAATAATAATAATAATATAACACCTGGGGTTTTACGTCTCAAAACCACGATACGATTGAGAGACGCCGTACAGTGGAGGGTTCCAGAAAGTTTTATTCATCAAGCCACTCGAATAGCGAAATAGGTAGAAGGCTTCACGTCGGTGCTAGCGTGCGCTAAATATAAGCCACACATTTTTTTCTCAAGTATAATTTTCAAAAAAAATCAACGTTTGCGTTATTGCTTTCGCAAATATTTAAATATGTATTTTTTGTTTAGCTACCTTATTCTTGGCCTATCTGATATACAGTGGGTGTGAGCCAAAAATTTAGGATCCACATCTACATGAGCACCTTTTTTTTTTGTTACGATGCTGTTTCCTAGCTCGTGTAGGTATACCTTGCGCATAATAATACCCGTGCAAGTGGAAAACCAACAAGCGCTCCTTGACACAGAAAACCCAGAACATCTGCGCACAAAATGCTGTCGGACGGAAGGGAAGACAGAGAAATACAGCGTCACTTTCGACCATCTCATCGTCATTCAATTAATCTACGACAAATGCAGCACGACTTACAAAAATAGCTTATTTCGCTTTTACACGGGCCCTTTTATGCACCATAGCTGGCTATATCAGCCAAACCATTGATAAGAAATATAAAGGAACGAGACCAGAAACAACCAGAGGTTCTGTAGGCAAAAAATAAGTCACATATTTACAGCGACAAGGATCCTCTTTACACGAAGCAAGCTACTTCAGAAATGAGAATACTGACAACGCTGCTAAGCAGTTCGAAAACACGCTGCAGAATATCAAAAAAGAATATGGGCAGAGCGTGAATTATCTATACCGGTTCATGGTGATAGGTGAAAAACTGCCAACAAATGAATATACCACCTACATGAACACGGAAAGACCAGGTGAGGATGAAACGAATGAATATTACTATCTACAGGAGTGCTCTCAGCTTCCTTGAGTAAAAGCGATAGTGCTTGCTTGCGTAATTATCGGGAAAAAATATAGTAAAGCACAAAAATTAAACATAACAAGGAACGAACCAAGGTAATTGAAAAACAGCGTTGTGGTGCGGGTCGCACAGCTCGAAAACAAGAACTACCCGATTCGTGTGAAACCTAAAAGTGTCAGTGATTGAGCAACAAACAACACGTAATTGCACATGAGGTTGAAACGACAAAAGTGAAGAAAATCACACAGAAAGTAACTCAGTCTCGGTTAGCAATTATTCTAGCATGCCGAAAATGTTAATTAGTATGATTATTTTGTTTAAAAGAACATGCACCATGCTGTTATTATTTTTTTTTGCAAAACAAGTATTGCGCCGCAGTCGTCCTTCATTTCGGGATAAAACAAAAATATATTTATTCGAATATAGACTTACTTCTGTTGTGCTATATTGCTATCGCTTGAATATTTCGCTTCGCTCCGTCGTAGAAAAAAAAGAGTAAACACAGCCATATTTCGTGTTTTCGCCCTCCTTCAGACAGAGCTCTGGAAAAGAATGTGCCAGTGCCTCTCGAAGTTTTCAAAATTTGCTCTGCTCACGAAATTGAAAACAAGAAGAGCAGTGGTTATAATGAGATGCTGAGTAACCGAGAGTTTAGCGTCGATTTTTGTTCCCTTACTTTGATCGTACTGCAGCGCAACGTAAAACGTAGAGTCAACACGGAAAGCTGAAAAATGATGATCTCGCGACGGGAGAAACTCGCGATGCGTGATATGAAGCCGTCGGAAATTTTCCAAGTGCCGTAAGCCGCCTTTATCACATTTTCCGTGGAGGGAAATTACTTTGGCAAAGTCGGGGACGCTTCGACGCCTAGAGCTTATGAGCTTTCGCGCTCGAAAAGTAAAGCGCACCAATGCTCGAATAAACTGCCTCGGTGCTATGTTTCCAAAAGTAACCACGGCCATGGAGTGTTGCTCGTTTTTACGTGGATAAACTCACCAAGGAATTGCTGTACTCGTTATGTGCAGGTTTTAGTTTCATTCTTGCCACAGTGCACAGGTCAAGAACACCCTGCAAAGAACGCGTTCAATTCAAGAACAACGGCATAATAAGCGCCGGAAATATTACGGATAATTAGTTGGGCCTTCACAAGTGATCGACCTTAAAGGGATCAATAAAAAATTTTTGACGAAGAGTCATGTGGCGGTAGTGGCAGAGTCCTTCAACAAGTGAAGCTTCGTTGTAACTCTATGGGAGAGCTCTGTGCGCAGCAAGCGGAGGCCGCGGGGCGGCGCTGCATCACCGCGTGGGTGATGCAGCGCCTCAAAGTGCGTTGCTCTTTGAGGCGCGGGCTGGCTGCTTGAGAACTCTAACTTACAGGAGCAAATATTCGTCACAGGATGAGACATGTGTTGGATGTGGCATAAATAAAAAAACAATCGACCACATAGTCATGGAATGCCAAAATATTCAGCCGGATAGAAATGGGGGGAAGGTCACACTTCCTGAGGCGCGGGGCTTCGCGGTTGATGGAAGCATTAACTGGTCAGCAGTAGGTATTACTAAGCAGCGGCTGGAGTATTGGTGGAGGAAAAGCAGAGAAGTCGATAAAATAACATCCCAGCCAAGGGTAGCGGCTGGGCAAAATTAAAAAGACATCCGAGTTGAGAGACAAAATTTAAACTCGAACTATTAAGGTAGGCTAGATGGCGCATGCCGTCACCCCGATTCAAAGGGGAGGCCTATAATCATCATCATAATCATCATCGGTGAAGCAGTGCCGAACCAAAAAGAACTATCGGTTAACAAGAAAGTGAAGGAAACGGAGACTGACATGCGGAGAATGGGCATGATTAAGAAGTCCGCACTTGAAATCTATAGAACATTTAAACAGGAAATTGCCAAGGAAAGGATCTATGATAATACTCGGGGTAGTTCTCTACTGTTTGAGGCCAGGACGGGAGTACTGCGAACCAAGACATATCGGGCCAAATCCGAAAGGGTAGACACAGTATGCAGTGCGTGTGGAGAGGAAGAAGAAACTGCCGAACACTTGATAATGTTCTGTAAAGGGCTTCACCATATAGTTCAGGATGATGGTGCAGAGTTTTTCAAAGCACTGGGGTTTAGGGACCGGGAGTGCAAAATAGACTTTAAGCTGGTAGACTTAACTAGGAGGTTATCTGATTGGTGGCTAAAGTCAAGGCACGAGTGAAAATTAAACTCTTCACTGCAAAGTACGAATCCTCAAACTCACTTTTTAAAGAAAAAAAAATAAATATAGTTTTTGGTTCATTAAGTATTACGGCTTGGTGGCGCAAGCCAGTGCCCGATCTAAAGGGTACAGGCATAACCATCCATCCATCCATCCATCCATCTGGTGGTGAGCTTACGATACAGGAGGTCACGCTAGAGATAACGAATAAATGCAAATATCTAGGCGTATAGATAAGAAATGGGACCGAGTACCTAAGGGAGCACGAAATATACGTAACGACTAAATGAAACAGGAATGCAGTGGTGAAGAAAAATAGGGCACTGTGGAATTACAATAGGTATGATATGGTGAGAAGAATTTAGAGAGGTGCCATGGTTCCTGGTCTAACTTTCGGCTATGCGGTCTTGTGCATGAGATCAGAGGTTCAAGCAAGATTAGAAACTATAGCAACGAGTAATAGGTAGGCTTGCTTTTGGAGCTCACAGGAACACACCAAATCAGGGAGTACAAGATGATATGGGATGGACATCATTCGAGGGCAGGGGAGCTAGCAGCAAGATAAAATTTGAGAAGCGATTGAGAGAAATGGGGGAGGAGCGTTGGGCTAGGAAGGTTTTCAGGTATACTTGTACATGAGGCATGTTGGTACAAAATGGAGAAAGCGAACCAGGAAATAGACGGGTAAATATTTAGAAAAGATCAAGGGACCAAACCAAAAAGAACTATCGGTTAAAAAGAAGGGAAAGAAATGGAGACCGATATGGGGAGAATTTGCATGATTAAGAAGTCCGCACTAGATATTTATCGAACTTTCCAGCAGGAAATTGCCAAGGAAAGGATCTATGATAATACTCGGGGTAGTTTTCTACTGTTTGAGGCCAGGACAGGAGTATTGCGAACGAAGACATATCGGGCCAAATACAAAGGGGTAGACACGGTATGCAGTGCATGCGGAGACAAGGAGGAAACTGCCGAACACTTGATAGTGTTCTGTAAAGGGCTTCACCCTATAGTTCAGGATGATGGCGCAGAGTTTTTCAAAGCACATGGGGTTTAGGAACTGGGAGGACAAAATAGACTTTAAGAGGGTAGAATTAACTAGAAGGAGGTTATCTCATTGGGGGCCAAAATCAAGGCACGAGTGAAAATTAAACCTTTTACTACAAAGTACCACTCCTCAACTTCACCATTTAAAGGGAAAAAAAGATACATCTAGTTTTTGGTTCACTAAGTATTACGGCTATGTGGAGTTGGCCACCGCCCGATCTTAAGGGTACAGCCATATATCAACCCTTGCATCCACCCATCGGGCAGAAAGGAGGGAAGCTGGCTGCTGGCGCCGCTATGAGGTAAATGAACAATATCGTGGCGGGTCATCGCGTAGTTTTTCACCGTATGCTTACTATTGTGCCAAGTGTGCTGTGCCTGAAGATCGGTAAGAATACCGTATACCTTCTGGGTACCTGGTTGTCGATCCAATTACTAAAGAAAGAAATGACGAGAAAGTCTCCGCATTCTCGCTGCCTACAGTGATCTGCGAGAAAAGTGGAAGTGCGCAATGCTGCGACAAGATGCTGGTTGTTTCACGTTTGCTCCCCCGAAGGTGCACGTGTGCGAAAGCACTTCGACGAGAGTGGCATCGTTCGCGTGGACCAGTGGTTACTCGGTGGCGTTGTGTTCAAGTCACCGCGCGACTGCTAGTACACTCTAGTCGTGCCGAGGATTTTCCACGGCCTTGTGACGTATTGGTGCAAAAGGCGCAGATCTCGTCCGCCTACCAAGCTTCGACGGGAACCATCAGCGAGGCGGAGACTGATGAGGCTACATCGGACTGTGCATGAGCCCTCTTGATACAGCTGCAATGGATAATTACGCAGGTAATGAAGGTGAGCATACCGGCCGCCTCTTCCTAGTTCCATGCCATTAGGTAATACAGAAGCCCAATGAGTGAAATGCTCACAGTTTTCGTTTATACTGGCACTGCGAGGTAGAGGTGATATGCCGAACAGGCGGAGCTGTACATGCAGCTCCTCACAGGTTGAAAAAATACAAAGCGCACATCCGTTGCATGCAACGGAGACTTCGTCGTTATATGTTTGCTATGGTGACGGTGCAAGAGCGGTTGCACCATAATGCCGTACGAAACTTGCGCAAGCTGTAAAAGTGTCCAAAGTTAATTTTCGATATCAATGCGTCATGAGCACGAGAAGATAACATTTTGCGCCACATGTTGACGCCTCCGGCGCGGGACGGGGTCGGTCAATTTTCATGTTTGAGGAGTCACGTAGGGCTTTCGCCTTTGCTGTAAAAACAATAAAGAAGAACAAGGAAAACACAGCATGAGTATAAGCTACACAGCAGAGGGAGTAAAGGACTGAGAAACTACACTGCATGACCATCCGAACTTCGAACGCGCTAAGGCACCGTAGTGAATAACGTACGAAACACAAAATCGAGGCAAATGTCATAAAGAGTATTGCTTGATCGGCGTCACTTGCTGAATTAAAAGTACTGATTTTTTCCAAGTGGCCGTTGGTGTAATAAGTGCGAGGCAATTTTAAGATATATATCTTCGTATATAGAAACAAAGAATGTATATGCAGGGTGTCCTACGTACCTAATTGAGGCAGAGTTTAAAAATATGCCGGAACACGTAATTACGATGCGACCAAATGCATGTAACTCACCGTTTCCTGGAGTTAGTCAGACTATTTTCTGTTTTCTCAAATATTGTTTCGTTAGATATGTTTAATTGACTTTTCAAGAAACGAAGGTACTTAAAATAATTTCATTGAGAAAGCTGTAGATCGGTTTGCAAACCGTCTGATTAGAGAGTTTCTAACTTTATATCTGTTAGGTAGTAGTGTTTTTCTGCCAATTACAAATGCCCGCGAAATACAAAAGAGAATACCACGTGACAAACCCGCTCGCGCGTTAGTGCGCACGATGATTCTAGTGCTCTCTAACGTTCCGCGTACGAACGACACGCTTTCCTCCAACGGTTCATGACAGCGATAAGCGGTTACAGTTGTGATCTTTTTTTTTGTGGCCGATAGCAAAACGTGTTCATCGTAAAGTTACCACCATCGTTGCGGCCCTGCCGAGACAGCACAATAGGGCAAATGCTATGGTCATACTGACAGCACTGACCTTTTCGTGAAATGTTAGAGGAGGAGCTCAGCGTGGCAGCAGTAATAAACTACTGATTTTTCAAAGAAACTGTGCTTGCTCGAAGTGCGTGCTGGCGCATACATATGTGCCACTCCTGTTCAGGCACTGCTCGGCTGCTGACTTAAAGGATTCAAGCACGGCCACGAGCTGGTCGAATTTCTATGAAGGAGAAATGGCAGAAGCCCACGTACTGCGCAATCTCATCGCTGTTAAAGAGAGGGTCCAAACTCCTGGAACCCTCCACTGTGGTGGCGGTCATGATGACAACGTGGTTCTTGGAAGGGAAGTACGAGCAATCACTATAACTCCTGCGCAGGTTCTGAGTAATATTTCGTGTGCAGCAGAATATCTTACACTTTCTGTACGTTGCTAAGGCATTCAGCTTCACCAGCGGCCGCAGCCTGTCGCAGATCCAAGTTCGTTGTTTCAACTTGCAAGAAACAGCAGGGAACACTTATCGTTGTAGAATTCTCGATTGCCGGTCGACATGCATAGCTAGCTGTTTGTAGGTGAGAATTATGCCGTCAAGCAGCACACGAAGTGATCTTGCGCGAAATGACAGGTTCCGACACACAAAACGTACTGGAAGAGAGCGGCTAAACAGACAAAAAAAAAGAAAAGAAAAAGGAACCTCGGAAAAAGGAGGAGCGGCGGGAAGACTGCCGCAGTGAGCGAAAACGGACGAAGCCAGTGAGGTGGCCGAGCAAAGCTTCGAATACCAGCTTCTCTCCTCCCGTTTCTCACGAGATTTGACGAGAAGATTGGAGCCCAGTTGTCTATCGAGCATGGACCACGTTATGTGTCGCTTCCGCTGTGCGATCGGACGCGTTTATTTTGTTCCCGTTGATAAGCTCGTCGAGCTCTCTCTAGTTGCGCAGCTTCCCTGAGAAGCTTTGGCGGGCTGCTGCCGTTTGTCCCATGCGACAGAATATCGGTGCATTGTTGCAGAAGCTGCTCACCACAGCTGTGCGTAGCAGGCGCGAGGTGCCGTATTGCACTTGGTTGATTTTGTTGTCTTCGTCGTTGTAGTCGCTGTTTCAACTGATATGGCTCTTGTGAACTGTGATGCGCAAATCATCCCTGATTTTACTCTTTTAGTACGACACCTAGGAAGTCCCTTAGTAACACCTCTGCAGTGACGTGAATAGCATGTTGGAAACACAAATGTTGATATATAAACCATGCTTATATATCGCGTTGCCGTTGCCCAGGTCATCTTCATGTGCTTTTGTGGAGCTTCTCTATGCTCTCAACACATATTGTAATTCATTCGCTGCATCATTTGTAAGTAAATTTAAAACAATGATGCATTCAACCAATTATGGTTGCATGCATACGCGCTGGCAAGACAGTCGTCCCTCTCTTGTTCAGTTCCACAAAGGGTTCATGTTTTCTTTTCACGCAGTGCATGCACTCGCGTAGATAAAAAAAAAATTGTGCACTCTTGCCGACATCACAGGCTTTTTGCGGCGCAAAAAGACTTCTTCTTCGGTGATGTTCTACTGCACTGCGACGCGACCAATGTGTTGAGCTAACGAAGCGAATTCGTGTTGTGCCCGTAGTTTCAAGTTGACTGTTCTTGTTCGCCTAACCACTATGGCCTCTGTAGGGAATTGGCAAAGAATTGAGTGGTCTTATGTCCATCTCTTTCTTACTCTTCTCCTTCTTCTTTCTTCTGTATCGTTTTTCTTTCGAATATTCACCTCTACCCCACCCGATTGTAGGAAGCCAACAGAACCAAATTTTGGGTAACTTCTCTGCCTTTCCACTCTATATTTCTCTCTCTCTCCCTGAGACGTTTCAGGCCATTTTGTTTGGAGCTGTTGATGCTATTCGTGCCACTAAGTCTTGCTGTGCCCTTTGAGAGTTGCATAGCGTCGCACCACGACACTCCTTGTTACGCTGTTCTGCGATATTACGTCTAACGTGCAAAATACATGGCGTTTCACGCAATGGCACAATCTTTATTGCTGATGTCATATTATCGATGCACTGGTATATGTGCATAGCACGACGTCATGATATCCTTTGTTTATTTATGTCACGAAAGGAATAACAGTTGACTTTTAGAAAACACCGCTAAAGCACTTGTATAGAAGTTATTTCGGCGGGAGGCACATTACGGACAGCAGACATCCCAATTTTCCCTCCCCGTCTACCGCTGTCGCAAACCCGAGGGCACTTTGGTGGCGCAAAAAACAACAGTAATTAGTGTTGTACATTAATTAATGACATAATTCTGTGGCAGTACACCATTTTCTTTTCCGTTTAAATAGGGATTCGTACCGGAGCATGCTGGACGAAAATGAGCAGGAGCGCCTTCGCCACGTTTTATTTGTCTCAGAATTCGCAATTCGCTTTTAAAAAAAGAAGATAGCATGAACACAAGGAAGTCAATGTTTATTGCATTACTATTAGTTCATTTGAATATTTTCCGTGCAGCCTTTCTTCTACTCTTTGATGTGGGCGTCTTTAAAACATAGCGGAATTCTCCACCAAATTCCTTAGTGGGGTAATAGACCGATATTAAAAGTAAAAGTAGATGTCATGGTAAAGAGAAACTTTTGCGCACCTTTTCTACACCGTCCTTACGAGCCGTTTCCTCAGTCAACAATTCCAGCTCGAAATAGTACATTTCAAAATTCTAATTAGAAAGTTTCATTGGGTCTTTGGGTTCTCGTGAATAGAATTCAAAAACGCTGCCGCTCTCATGCGAGGCCATAGTCCCCACTGCTGTATGATTCTGGCGTATATATGCGACAATGGGCGCTTGCAGTGTAAAGCAATATGACCTAAAAGAGAAGCGACGCGCAACGAAACGATAGGGGAGAAGCGAGAGTGCTTCCGATGTCATTACCCGCCAATGCTTTCACCTAGACTCCGTTGTCGTCCATTTGTTTCCAGTGAGAACGCGTGTGGCGACAGAATAAAGAGAAAAGCTTCACGCGTGTCTTCAGCGACGCTTTTAGCTCGTCTGTTTGACGTCGGCGCAGAACGAGCACTCAGTGAACGTCGTCCTCGCACTCAGTCTCGATGACACTTGAGGCGGACAGGCGCGGTGCCGGCGAAACGCCCTCGGCTGTACTCTTCCCGCTGTGCCAACGTCTCCTTCTTATACTATTGCCGCGTCCTCCCTAGCGTATGTCCGTTTGTGTGGATTTCTTTCTTCTGCAGTCTTCAGTGGCGTTTGTAGGCCAACAGTTCTTCTCCACAGCTCTTAAAGGCCGACTAAAACAAAATTTTCGCCTATAGAGAAAAGTGTGTTTTTAATAATGAACCCAAAAAAACGTCACCTATATAAAGTTGGGCGTCTAAAATACGAGCCGACGCTTTTTGTATAAAATTTTGTGAGAAGCCTGCTTATAAAAGCACGGGTGATTTTTCTTTCGTTTGTGCAGCATTAATTGACCTATGAATCAGTCTCGCGAAGCGCAAAAGTGTGCGTTCACGGTGAAACGAGGCCTGCACGCGTTGCTGAGCTATTTCGATCTCCTGCGTAACCATAGCCGTAGGAGGATTCACGTGTGGATTACTCGATCAGCGATAACCGTGCAAGATATCTCTGATTGCTGTACATTCCTGTACACAATTTCCGAAGATGGGCACCCTCCCCCTATTAGAAAGAAACATTGGACCTCTCAAAAATGTATGGAAGTGGACTAGAAAGAAATCTAGTGGTAACGTATCTATTATGCAGCAATTCGTCATCGCCGTCAGCCTGAATACGCCCACTGCAGGGCAAAGGCATCTCCCATTAGCGATTGCGTAGTTCTGAAACCTACAGTAAATGCGGCTCCACTGAACCTAAGAGTAGCAAAGGCATCCAGCGTTTCCCGTTCGTAGAGCTCCCACCGCTATACGTTTGTCCAACCGTTGAAGACGCCCAATGTGGCAGGTGAGCATCTATACGGTTTCCCCAACGCGAGTAGAACATTGGCATAGAGCACAGGCGCCTTCCTGTGTTTAGTTTCGCTACTCAAGATCGTTTATATGTCAAAACACCAACTCTCCCAACAGTAGGGCGACCTTGTTAGGGAAGTTCGTAAACATGGTAGGTGACACTCTTTGCTGCGCTTTATCAATTTGCTTGCCTTTACAGCAGTTGAGCTGTTGTTAGCAGCGAGCTGCGTCAGGCTGTTCACGCTACGAGATGTAGCCACGAAGCGGCGCCGCCTAGGCGCTAGTGGGAGGAGCGATCGCGTGCCTGGTGACAGTGTGGCGACCTCTATAGCGTGGCGCAGGGGTTAGCCGCGTGTTTTCAAAGCGTTTTCAGGAACTTTAAATAAATATACTGATTATTACGTCTTGCTTATTTCTGTTACTTATGCTATTTTTTACCTTCGTTTATTTTAACCTGGTTTTGAGCATATCTATAGCGTTGTTCCAGGCCTGTATTGAGCGCTTTATGGTGAGCGTGATCACGCCTCATGAAATCAACATGTAAGCGACAAGCCACGCCCCTACAGTACTACGTAATTAACTGTTAAAAATTGTTCGTCTCCTTAATGCGCTGCTCAATGCGCACATGTATATTGGAAGAGAGGAGTGTTCACGTTGACATTTCGCGTTGAACAAGCGAGCGCAGATGGAGATACACTTGACGAGCGCTTTTTAAAAGCAGCTTTTATTTCTGAAACAAGAGACTTTTACACCATATGTATTTGTGAACAATTTTTCAAGCGTAAATCTGGAACGCACACAGCAACCACGTGATTTGCCTCAGTTCGATGCATTCGGAATAAAAAGCGACGCCTTTTCTTCAGACAGCGCGGCGAATTGGTGTATCACGCCATCATCCTTCTTCCGTGATATGTCCTATGTCATGCCTCGATATTTCATTACAATCTCTTAATATAATTGCCGTGTTATGAAAGCATAGTGTGAAATTACACGCAATAAAATGTAAGGCCGAATGTGCGTTGGGCGTCTTTTTAAATTGTAGACGTGCTTCTGTGGTAATAACGTACCTACCAGTTCGTCAATAGAATACTTCTCAATCATAAATATCATAAATAACGATCATATCCCGCCTGCTTGGGTATCCTCGCAGGAACGTTTCTCGTTCACCCAGTTCAACGAAATTACTGCTTAATAAAACACCGGTTATCTCTAAATAGAATATTCTGCATCTTTCTAGAGTCCTGACATTTATTTACTCATTTCTGACTAGGAAGCTGTGCCTGTCGTATCATACTCTCTATCACCGAACAAGTAGCGTAACCGCTATATGAAATCAAGCTTATACCTCCCTCCTCTCTCTCATCGCATGTCTGCAGTTTCGTTATGTCTGTTATAGGGGTGAAGCTCCTTAAGGCGTGGGTCTGTACATCCTCCGATGTATGTAGTAGTAGTAGGTAGCCACCGGTGGCACATGAGCGCTCTAGAGCGGGTATGTGCCACAGGGGAGGCAGGATGTGAGATGGCGGTTCACCAGATGGACGCACGGACGGACGCACGGAAGGACGCTTGGATGGACAGACAGACGGATGGACTCATGAATAGACGGAAGCAAGGACAAACGGACGGACGGAAGCACGGATGGGCTGACGGACGCTTCGTCCCACTCATCATCATTCACTCCGTGGATATGTCGTGATTTTTTCATAAAATTTACTATAATAGCTACCTGAAAAACAAGATACTCGCAAGACCCTCATATATATCAGCTCACACTGATCACCGCAAAAAGGTTGGAATTCTATTGTGGCATACTAAATGTTTTCATGACTCATTCATACCCAGAACTTGGGTCAGTTGGAATGGCCTCCCCTTTAACATCGCTGACATAACTGATATTACTTTGTTCCATATAACAATTGCTAATCTGTGATTATATTTATGTTTGTTACTGCTTGCATAATTTTTTTTTTCATTATCAAAATTGTTTCCTTGTACTCCTGCTGCAGCTACTTCTCTTTATTCGTCTTGATGCGAGTTTTTACCGTCCACTTTGTAGTTTCTTTTTCCTTCATGCTATGATGTTTTTTTCTGTATTCTTATGTATCCCCACTCCCCTCTGTAATGCATTCGGGCCCTGAGGGTAAAATAAATAAATAAATAAATAAATAAATAAATAAATAAATAAATAAATAAATAAATAAATAAATGCAACTCTTTTCTGTATCATTTGGCGTACAAGTTTACTTCACGCTTGGCTCATGCACACACCTTTGTCAATAAGTATGTTACTTAGCTAATATCGTGGTATTCTTTGAGTAACAAAAAGATACGAGTAACTAAATAGACTCCATTTTGTTCGTGCGGTTTGAACATCCATGCTGTTGACTGCTAAACCATCGTCCTGACCCAATTGTCATAGCGTGATTACACATACGTTTTGATATAAGTTTTTAAGGCAAGTTTACCTGCAGTCGCGCGATCGTGGGGCCACCTTATCAATGTATAGTGACGTACTGAATGTGAGAAAATGAATAAATAATGTTGTCAATCAATCATCATCATTATTAGCCTGACTACGTCCACTGCAGGACAAAGGCCTCTCCCATGTTCCGCCAGTTAACCCGGTTCTGTGCTTGCTGCTGCCAATTTATACCCGCAAACTTCTTAATCTCATCTGCCCACCTAACCTTCTGTCTCCCCCTAATCCGCTTGCCTTCTTTGGGAATCCAGTTAGTTACCCTTAATTACTAGCGGTTATCCTGTCTTCGCGCTACATGCCCGGCCCATTTCTATTTTCTCTTCTTGATTTCATCTATGATATCTTTAACCCCGGTTTGTTCCTTGATCCACTATGCTCTCTTCTTGTCTCTTAAGGTTACACCTACCATTTTACTTTCCATTGCTCGCTGCGTCGTTCTCAATTTAGGCTGAACCCTTTTTGGAAGTTTCCAGGTCTCTGATCCGTATAGCTAAGTACCGTAGCTTATTTACAAATAGGCTGTAGAAAATAAAGGTGGACAGGTATAGCATTGATACACTGGTGCAGGTACACAGAAATATTGTTTCGGCTACGAACGTACACAAGTAGGCACCCTCAGCTGACGTGACCAGGCGGCCGCGCTCGCAGCCCTCATCGCTAATGACAAACACTGGTCTGCCATTGTCACGTTCGCTACCCCTCGGAGCGGAACCGGCCATCAGTAGCAGCTTCATGGCGAAACCTATATAAATGTGTGCATTGTTACACAAGTTAGGGTTCCCCGAAATTTTCCATCTCCCTTGCTGTAAAATGTGACTGTTGAGTTCGAATGGTGTTCGTGCATTAGGCTCATGCAGTTCGCGGTGGGGATTGGCTGCCACAACGCTGCACGCTTCAAGCGAGACGCTCGGGGGCACCAATGCACGATGGGTGACGCGACGTTCACTTCGGGAAAGAAGGTTGAAATGGCTCGTTAACAATGAGCAATGACGTTGACGAGCTGGTGAACATAGCCGGTAACTGCCAAAGAGCCCTCGCAACTACAACCTGCATCAAATCCATAGATGTCGTACTGGTCACAGATTTTTGATTGCCAATGTCGCCACGTCGAACACCGAATTAAGTGAGCCGCATTGACGTATGTGGTTAGGAAACTTGTTAGGTGAAGGAGAAGGAATAAACGTTTATTTTTCGAAACGGTGTAGCGGATTAGGTTCCGCGTCCGCCTTAGGTGGTAGGTCTCCTCATTCCAAGAGCTTCTCATCTCTCTGCAACCTCTATGCTCCCCTCCATCCCTTCCCCAGTGCAGGGTAGCAAACCGGATGTGCGTCTGGTTAACCTCCCTGCCTTTCCTTGCATCTTTATCTCTCTCTCTCTCATTCCAAGAACCCTCTGGCCTTCGCTGCCTCCTTGACCCAGGCGACGAGATGTTGTTGGTCCAGGTCCTCCAAAGCGAGCTTGGCCTCCCACGTTTTGAGAAGGTCGCAGGTATTCGGTGGAGGCGATAGATTTGTATCCTTGAGTGTCCTTGTGAGGTGAAGAAAAAAAAAAGACCGTCAGGCCATCGAGCAGCACGCAGCACAGTCACAGCGAAAAGTGAAAAATCGGCCTTACAGAACCTTTCCTAAATACTCTTTGGGTAACAGCTACAAGCGCACTTACTGGGTACCCACTGCGTCATAAATACTCATAATTTTTGTGTAGTAGGCTGGCATTTGCCATGCTATTCTTCGTCATTCTTCAGAGAAGCGTGGTATCCTATAAACACTCGCAACAAATTTTGTGCGAATTTCGTGTTGCATTCAGTGGCTGACGACGAAGTGGGTATGAGTCACAGTTAATAGGTGATGATCAACTTTTTGTAGTGGGTTGCAGCATTGGATGACGGACTCGTTACGCAATTCGCATTGTATGACTCCTGGTTGTTCCTTTGCTGTTATAAAAAATGCTTGATTACTCATATTGACGTGAATTCTTTCTCGACATCAAGCCTGCCTAAGGCCAGTTTGCAAACGTGTTCTAAGCAATATTGGGTGTAGTGCCGCGTACGAAATTCTAAAAAGTAATAGTTTACAGGAAAGAGGCGCTCATGTCAACCACTTCTTCTTACAAGAAGTAGTTTACAGCGCGCCTTTTTCCTGTCAACAGTCCTTATAATTTTGTGAGCGGCGCAACACCTTGTATTGCAATGAAATACCAACTGGCCTGCATTGACATCCTTGTGCAGTGTTATAAGCACCGGCGTGGCTCAGTGGTAATATTGCGCTGGCACGCAGGGGACCGTGTTCGAATCCATTTGTGTCCTTGGTGTTTTATATTTACTGATTTTTTTTCTTATTTCGTGTGATAGTGGTTACGGATACCGGCGGTGGACAACTATATTCGTTGGACGCGAGCAGTGTTGTAATCTGATCACAGCTTTCGCTGAAAAAAGAAAAAATGTGCGAATCTTGCTCTGCTCGCACTTGAAAGAGTCTGAAAACTAATCTTGTTGCTTCTATCTTAGGCGTTAGCTGCGGGCTGTTTGTGCGTTGCTTCTAGATCAGTGCTAGGAGGTGTTTCTACCACAATTTTCAGCGCAGGATGTTTCGAGTTAAAGCACAAACAGACAGAGACACGTCACGGCCACGTTGGCGTCGGCCTCCATCGTTTGTCAATCACGCCTCACCCTCTGCGCTCGTTCTCCCGCCTAACATAGCTTTTGCGTCCCAGGACGAGCCAATCGGCGCCCATGTTCTGGGAGCGAGGCTGAAGAAGAGGAAGAAGAGAGCGATTGTGATCTCTTCTGTTCACCCCTCGTTTTTTTCTCTTTCTTTTGTATGTTCATATGTTTTCTTTTCAAGGTTCTTTTTTTTTGAAATGTAACACCTTTTTTATTACCTATATTACCTAATTAATCCAACCCTCTCTTTCAAGAAGTGAATTAATTTAAAAAGCAAGGCACCGTCCCATTCATGGCCTATCCCCCTAGGTGGGTTGCGCCAAGGTGTTGAGGAACCAACCAACCAACCAACCCTCGTGGACCGGTGCTCTGCTTAAACAGCTCCACTGAAGCGCCCGATTAAGTAATGAATATATCGCGGAGTCTAGCTGATCGTTACTGTGGGGGCACTTCGACTAAGCACGTATTGACCCGGCTGTATCTGACGTCACCTTCTAGTGTTCATCTTGGGGCATTCAGGAGACTTGGTTTCACCGATATGACAAGTTATTCATTTTCAACTTATACTGTTATATATACGCTGTCATGGCTGGTAGTAGTGCCGGCCAACACTACCAGGTTTTCACTCACAGAAATACGCGATAAAAAGAACGGGAGGGTGACCTCCGCTCTAGCTCAGTGAATAGAGCATCGGACGCTTTATAAAAAGTTTTCAGGTCCGGCCCCTGCCGGTGGCGAAGTGGCGTTTTAGTCCAGTACATTTCTCTGTGATTTATGTATGCTGCAGTTACACTACAAATAATGTTCCCCACCGTGCTCGACTGCTGACCCGAAGGTCGATCCCGGCATTTCGAAGGAGGTCAAATGCTAGTGTCGGTAAACACTAAGGAAGTCAAAATGGTCAGAATTTTCGGAGCCCTCCACTACGGCGTCTCTTGGTATCATACCGTAGACTAGAGCTTCACGGATTATTATTATTATTATTATTATTATTATTATTATTATTATTATTATTATTATTATTATTATTATTATTATTATTATTATTATTATTATTATTATTATTATTATTATTAAACGTTCGTTGTCGGCGTTTAGCGAAGGGACGAGCCCTCGGTTCACTCGGTTAACTGTCGTGCGTGCGGTATACACGCGGGGTGCAAGCTGTGACCAGTCGTCGTGGCGCCATTCCAATTTCGTGCTTTGCTAAACAGACCTTTGTGGGCTCTCGGTAGAGCAGGGCGTTTTGTAAGCAGAGCAAGCCATTGATGCATAAGGCCGGGCAGCAGCAGCCATTGACGGTGGCGACCAGCGCCACAAGAGCAGCGCGTGGGAGGATCCACAAAACGGCAGAGGATCATTATACGTTTCCGCTGGCTGAGTTTCGGTGAACGCCTCGCCCCTCCCGATCGCACGAAACCTGGACGCCAGCGGCTCGGAACAACAAACGATTTCAGGGGGGAAGCTCAAACGAGCACTCAAAAGGACAACTCCGATTAACTTGCGTGCAGCGGGCTCCAAAGATGTCCAGTCTAGTGATCTGCGGAGTCGGCTCATCGGTGACGTGGCTTTAGCAGTTGCTTTGTTCTTGCTTTGAATTCTGGTGTATCGCGTGTGAAGGATCGAGTCGTTTTCGTCCGTATATCGGATTCTGCTTGCTTGACAGAAAAAATAGTTTTTTTTAAGGGCTGGCTCCATCGCATGTGAGAAGTGGCTCCTCCGGCAACTCGAGAGCTGCGCTTTTCACTGAAAATGATGATCAGTTAGGTAACGCAGAAAAGAACCATTGCCACTTCATAAGATCAGCGCTTGCTCCATTACAATGTACTCAAAGGAGAGAGAGAGAGAGAGAGAGAGAGAGAGAGAGAGAGAGAGAGAGAGTGTGTGTGTGTGTGTGTGTGTGTGTGTGTGTGTGTGTGTGTGTGTGTGTGTGTGTGTGTGTGTGTGTGTGTGTGTGTGTGTGTGTGTGTGTGTGTGTTTCCTAATTTGGGGTGGCTTCGCTTTGTTGAAGGATATGCACGGTTCACAACTCATCTGCGGCCACCGACGAAGGTGTACTGGTAGAAAGGTCTCTACTATTGTACATTATACTTCGTAGTAGGTCTCATTACACTTACAACACGATCATGTTATGGCCGATTAAACTTTTCTTTCCTTCAGTCTTATTTGTTTCAAGCAATTTCATGTTTGCACGTCGCTGTCTTCTCTAAGAATGTAATCACTCAAGAGAACTGTTCCCATTTCGAGCGTGCGCTTCATTTGCTGCTGCAAGTTTTCTCATAAACTGCCGGTGATTTCGGGCGCGCTAGCAATCGGTCGCGATGGCCATTCGATTGGTGGCAATGTAATCAATGCTCAATTTAAACACCACTTTCACTGGAGGTGAAGAAGATCAGTCTCAGGTAGAAACATCAGCATATATGTGCGATCTCTTTTTTGTATTTGCTTTTGTCTTTCTTTTTTTTGTTTTACCTTCACTGTGTCTATTATCGATACCATTTTTCTCCGTAGGGCCACGCCATTCATAAATTATGCGCAGGCGTGGTGGCAAAAGCTACTGAGCGTCATCGTACGTTGCATGCTTATTTTGCCAAAGCGAGAAAAGCTGTGCAATGTTTGCGCGTTAATACTAGGATGAGTAACGCTCACTTGTGCATTCTCTAAAAAATGTTGCAAAAAGCCTAGTAACTGCGACATTTAGCTTAACTACGATTTTAATAAATGCTAAACAGTTTTATGATGCGCCATGGCACATGTGTGTGCCACTAGCAAACTATGAAAATCCGGGTCTAAAACATTGAAAGTTATATGTGTAGATTGATTATTAGCCCTTCTGTACAAGATGGGCTAACCCAAAGTAGAGTTGATTGAATTATATGTGGGGTTTAACGTCCCAAAACCATTACATGATTATGAGAGATGCCGTAGCGGAGAGCTCCGGAAATTTTGACCACCTGGGGTTGTTTAACGTGCACCCAAATTTGAGCACACGGGTCTACAGCATTATCGCCTCCAAAGTAGGGTTATATATATAATATTTCCATTAGTTCGCTGTTACAGTGAGTGCCTTGCAAACGCCTTGGTATTCTGTACGTGTATATGTGCGTTAATTGGTATACTTTATTATAGGAAGATGTCGTTGGTGTGGTTATTTATTTACCAGGTTGATCACATGAAGATGTAGTACCATACGTTCTGACTTCTTTTTTTTCCAATTTGAACTTGCGAGAGTTGTATTAAAGTACTACTGTGTATAAGAACTTCCCTGTTGGTAGTAGCCCTAAGCAGTAAGTGTCCTGGTAGTAAAGGTACTAACTTTGCAATTACTGCTTTACGTTCCTGCGTAAGGAGTGAATATGGTGACAAAAGTTTACCACCTTAATGTTAGTAAGTACTACTACTTTTCACAATAGTACACAGTTAATCACAAGGCAAATGTCTGCGGAATAACGACGTGAAAAACGAAGTATGGTTTGCCTCATCGCAAACGGACGCACCGGCTCAAGTCGACTGCTCTTCACCACTGACTTCCTGCAGGCCGTCGTCATATTCTGGAGCAGACAAATCGACCGTGCACTCAACTGTGCGACCATGACAGAACACTCCGTGTGGCGAGTAAACCCCGACAGCGCAATTGCCCGTAGCCCGGGGACTTTCGGGACAGACTGCGCCGGTGGAGACAGTCCGGCCTCACTAATGGCCGCGCAACCGAGGCATTACACGGACCAAATGGCAGCGCTGTGTGCGCGAGCGAGACCAGGCCGAGCGGAACGTTTAGCGGACGAAAGGCTGGGATGCCCGCTTTAAACGGAGATTTTCGGCTTAGGAACCAACCGGGTGGCCCTGGTGCACTGGACGCCATGCCGGCCATGCAACCGTCCTGCTGGGCTAACACGACCACTGCGCCGGGGTGCCTTCGCGCTTCATTTCGTCAATGTTCCTCGTGTGCCATTTTCAAGGGCAAACTGGGAATGTACAAGTATCAAGCCCCGAGACTTCTTATTGGTGTGGTTTTATTGAAGGCTTTCTATTTATTTGTTTACAGGATACCTGCGTTGCCTCAAAGACATTATTGCTGGAGAGGCAGCCTTAGGACAACATCCTACATGTTTTACCCTGGTAGGAAACGAAATATATAAAGAAAAGCTGACATTAAAATGAATCAAGTGAAAAAGACAGTAAATTACATTTGCAAGGGCAACAGAAAGCTCAAATGAAATAATGGTAATCAGATATTGTTGTGAATGCAATCGGGGAATCAAAATTATTATCGATACAGTAGCGTAGTCTTCCGGTAACAAGTTCCAATATTGTATCTTGTGGGAAAAAATACTTCGAAAAGTGGTTTGTATCACAACCGTATGCGTGTACTCTCTTGGAGAAGACATGCCTAGTCGAAACAGGGTGGGTCTGGCAGGTAACGTTGCGGTATGCACTGCCTGCCGCAAGGAAGATGTTTTCACGGATGACGGTGAACTCGGGTACCTAGTCGGGTCTCTAAGACTGAATGATTTGCTTGTGTTCTGGTGTAAATTTCGGAACAAGTGCAATATAACAGTGGTGGGTATACAAAACGAGTACTTTCAAAAATAAATGAAAAAGAAACGTGGAGGCTGTATAATAGCCATATAAAAACCCCATTATTATCGATGGCAAATGCCACTGAAGCGCAAGTTTTTGCGTAGCTACCAGCTGTAAATGAACGAAGCATCCATAGCGTTTTGTAAAAATTCATCTCCTCAGTTTTTACCCTTCATCGACGTTGTTATCGACCCCATCATAATACACTAGATGTGGTTTTGAAAGCTAAGAACACTTCACGAGATCTTACATTAACAATGGTGAACTCCACATTTATTTATTTATTTATTTATTTATTTATTTATTTATTTCAATAAGTACCACTGTTATTTTCCGTGATCGAAACGGCGTTTTTTGATGGCCTTCTAGAGGAGTTCAAGGGTAGTGGAAGAACTATAGCTTGCGAACTTATTACAAAGTTGTCATAGCCATTTTTAACATTTAAAGCATACTGTCTTGCTCGGTCATTGAAGCATTGCCTTTTCTTGTGAGAGCTCATGTGAGCACAAGGGTGAGGTCAGCTTTGAAAACCACATTAGAAGACTAAAGGATGCTAGATATCCCAACAGCATTATCACACCCGTTTGCGAGACCCTTCTGCAGAAAGTAAAGTTAAACAAAACAGGACCAAAATAAAAACAATGACCAAAGAAATTTGCGTGTTATACCCGTACGTACATAATGTATCTCGCAATTTAAAGAAAATAGTGAGCAGATATGATATTAACATGTTATTTTCCGCCCTTGCATGCTTTCAAAAGTATGTGTACTAAACAACAACAGGAGTAAATCTTGCACCATTCGTCACGAGAGTAGGTTTACTGAATGTCAATCTAATGTTGTTAATGAGATACCGTTGATATGCTGAAAAGTAAACATAGGGCAAATGGAGCAATGCTTCAATGACCGTTGAATGACCAAATGTTAAGAACGGCTATGCTAGTCTCATGGCCGTACACTGCAAAGAATGTAAGTGCAGTCCCATGTTTCATAAGACACGGTTTTTGAAAAAAAATCAACAACGAAGTATGAAAGAAAGATTATAGAAGCATTTTTTATCATGAAAGCCAAGGATCAGTGCATCAGTACACCTTCACTTATACTTTCCGAGAGAGAGTATTCTTTTCTCAGTTAAGATTACTTTGTCATGGTCACACATGTGTCGTAGTGCACGAGCGCTGCTCTTGCACTCTGTATGGAAGCGTTCATTGCCCGTTCTATAAAATTAAGTTGACAGTCCGCGCTCTTTCCTGTCCTTTTTGTCTCTTCCTGCTGCAATCACGCTGTTACTATAACACAACCACGATGAACTAACTCGCCCAAATCGAGCTCTTGTTATAACAAAGGTGTGTTTTACAGTCTTGAAAGCATGTCCGCAAGCCCCGTTATAGCATCTGCAACACTCGCGTAGACTTCTTGCCTGAATATGTGCACTCTTTCAGCACGTTGGCGTTGATACACCAATTTTCAAGTAAGAAATGATCCGGGTCCTTTTTTCCTACGATGTCTGCTAATGCATTATTTCTCTGATGTTGAACTCGAATCGACGGGCACCTCGGTTCGACGTAAGTAACTTATCCTTTGTGGTGTATGTTTTTACTCCGAGGCTTGGGTCGATTATATTTACGTTTGCGAAATCGGACGGGGTTGTAGTGGAAGATCTATTTATGCTGACAGCCTCGTAAGCGCAGAAGCCAGCAGATGACGCCCACTGCGGCTTCTATAAACCACCGTGGCTACAACGGGTGGGCTCATTTACAACCCGTCCTCCCTTTCGGCAGAAGCCGTGCGCGTCTCCTTTTTCGACGGGGCCAAGGGGTGCTCACTGGAGCGCGTCGCCGAATGAGTCAGTGGTGGTTAGCGATAGCCCGTTCGTTCCGCTCGTTGCGCATTTATGGGCGAGCCAGGACCGTTTGTCTTTCGACTTCGCCCGGTTGACATCGCGGAGAGAACTGCCCACTGCACCTGGCTTTCGACCTCCGCATCGAAGTTAAAGCGCGTACAGTTGGGAAGATATTCTATCCACGCGACATCATGAGCGTCGAGCTTGTATAATATGGAGCTTTTTTTGCGTTGTTCCATTACTTGTGCATTACAAAATGTAATGTTGAGCAGGTGCCAAATCTTTAAGAGCCACCAGCATCCTGGAACAAATGACGTACTTCCCTAACCTGGAATGACTACAGCGCAGGAACGTAGTCTGGAACATGGTCTTCGGCACCTATAGAGTAAACACCTCATAATACTCGAAAAAGTATTATTGTGTTTATCACCACATAATATTTCTCTCGGGAGGTTGAATTAACACTCCAGTTTCACCGGCTTGAATACTAATGAGGCGCTAACGCTGCACATCGCAGACGCACCAGGACACAGTGCCTACGTCTTTTCTTGTATTCTTTGAATAGGCGGAGGAGCTCTTTCTGAAGCTCTTATACAAGCGGTAGGTAATGGAGTCAGGTGGCGATCGATGTTTGGACAAGGCAAGTATAGCCTACAGCAGCGTTCCATAGAAACAGTCTACGCGTGACGTGGGATCAAATAGTGCTTGAGCTTTGGAACTCTTTTATCTGAGCTGGTCTCGCCAGCAGTCGTTTGGCTGAAGGTGTCGCCGACGTCGATCTAGCTGTACTGCCGGTGAAGAACGAGGAATGGGTAGCGTTCATGAAACGCAACATGTACGAAAAAAAGCTCTCTGGAAATGCTGCAGAGCCGGAAATTCTATTCGCCATCTTGTCCAGTCGCTACTAAAAGGCGAACAGGAGAGACGGAAAATATATTGACCACTTTACGATACGGTACACCTCAAACGACTTACACGAACTCGTGGCTATAGTGCAATAACAGAGATATTGCTCATAATTTAACTAATGTAGGCAAACCAAGTCGAATATAGCGATGGCATTCCTGCTTTCATTCGCCCAAATACATTTCCCTACGGGCGTCTTCCGAAACGCAAATTATTGCACAGGTGCCTCTTCTGTTGAGGCCTCGCAATTCTTTGCGGGTTCGTGCATTTGGCCTGGAGAGGCTACATTGTTCGATCAGTTTAAGGCGATCATGCAAGCCGGACTAAACGATTTCTAGTGAATATATAACTTCAATAGTATATGTGGACCTAACCCGCGGATGTCTTCAACATACCTTGCATAGACACGGTGGTGATCGACAGCGTTAAAGGGGTACTGACAAAATATTTCGTGGTTGAGACAGCCGGCGGTGTCGATTCTCGTGAACATTCGTTTATCATCTGCAAAATATCAACAGCGTTTATATATAGTCTAAAAAGTCAAAATTAATTTTGAAGTTTGCGGGAGCGCTCGACTCCATCGTGCCATTGACACCTTCTAGGGGGACCCTTTGAGGACCCCCTACTCTCCTCGCGTCACCACGCTGCAGTCAATAAAACGAGTTAAGAGGTTGTCATAGCCGCTGTTTTTCTTTTTTTTTTCGCATTTGTTCTCGCAGGCTATGCTTTTCGGCGGCTATAGTGCGATATGGCTGATTGGGCGAACTGGTGATACGTGATGGTTTGAAATAAGAGCGCGCTACTTAGACACGGACAGAAAGACAGGGACAAGCACTTACTACCAACTGAAAGTTTTTTTTTTCGGAAAGCTATGAAATATAAATGAACAGATGAAACAGTGTGCTAGTGTGAGTTCGTGGCCATGGCGCACGCTTTGAATGTTTTGTGTTTTGCGACGCTGGCGAAAGTGCGGACCGTGCGGGTCGCAGTACTGTGTGCTGACGTGGTCGAGAGCTGTACACTCTATGTGGCGATATTGTTGCACCCGGCGGCTTCTCATTTTTGGAGCTCTCTCAAACCGAAACTAAGTGATAATCAGGGGCGTGTAATTATTTATCTATCGCATGCTGCAGCAAGAGATGTGTCGTGTTATGACTAACAGGCCCCCAGCAACACATTGCAGCAGAAAAACGCGAGGTCAATGAGTCAGTACTCCTTGTAGCAGTACTGCGAGTCACCACTCCGCGCGTTCAGTTGCGTGGTCATCGAACTGCGCGACTGGTCTCACTCGTGTCTCCAGGCAAAGTAATCATTCACAGCAAGCGTTTGGGCGTTTACTGTTTTATTAAAAACAATCAGGTGCAGCAATTCTTTGAATACCCAAGCAATGCTGTGTATGGAATTCACATCGCTTTCATGCAGTGCTACATCCGCTAAGCGGCTTATGCTATCGATGAAACATTACGAGAACATGCGTGCGGCCGAAAACACACCTCATCAATTATCTTGCAGAGTCACTGCAATAGATGTTAAAATGTGAAACATTCTTTAAAAATCGCAAACTACCAGACACTTACGCTGAGCCAGAGCCAAATGTCTGAAGCCTTCTGCAACCAAAAATTGGAGAATGTCCTTGTTTTCGCTTTGCCAAAATGAAATGATGTACCTATCAAAACAGCCTCTTAACATTGCATACGATAGCTTCTTTTCCTTGATATGTATGCTTGTTGTGTTTTTTTTTTTCATTTATATACTGACGTATACGAAAACAAAATGAATATAGTTGTTAATGTGTAGAGTACCAACGAAAACACGGCAGCCCTTTTCGAGCGTTTCACAACTTTGTTGCAGTGTTGGGCATGCGTCGAAAGCGGTGCTCATTTGTAGCTACAAACTATAAAGTATCGTGCTGAATGGCGGCCTTGCTTTAAGCACAACTAAACTTCTATTTTCGTGAGTTATCTGTGGTGGCTTGCCACCAGAATTTATCCGTACCTTACAATACATATTTATAGAAGGCTAACGTTTTGTTGTTGTTGTTTTCTAAACTGTCCATGTGTCTTGATAGTGGCTTTATTTACTGCGCGGTATACGCCATAGATGTGAATGAGTTTCCCGCAAAAGTTGTGGCGTTGGATGAAGGGTGGAACGACGCCTTCGCGTCCTTATTCAAAATTTAAGCCTCGCGAAGCCGGAACAACGACGACAAATCGAGAAGCCCTTTGTGGAGATAGCTTTGTTGAGCCGTCGTACACACTGCAACAGCTGCTTCGCGAGCATTGCACAGAAGGTGGCAGCACAGAGGTGTGCGACCTACGCGCTATACTGAGAAGAATCATTACGATCGGGCTGACTGTCCCCGGGGAAAAACGGGGCCTTTTGTTTCCGCTTGCATGTGCCGCGGGGCTGTTTAGACGCGCAGGCGTCACTTTTAATTAACCCGCCGGTTTTCCCACCCTCTCTCTTATTTGTTGTCTCTTCCCCGGCTGCAGTCGCATCCGCTAATTCCAGGCCGGGCCGCTGTCGTCCTGGGCAGCGCGTCGTTTGGCGTCTCGCCTCGGTGTTCCTGACTTCTTACGTCTCATTACCCGGATGTTTGTGTCCCCGGAGACTCGGATGTATGAGAAGCCTTTTCACCCGTTCACTTTTCCTTGCTGCTCTGAGTTCTCCTCGTTTGTCCTATACAAACGTTCTGCGGAACATTTCGCATTTCGTAGCATTAGCGCGGTGTTTTTTTTGTTTATTAGTTGCTGCAAAATCTTCTGGCTTCTCTCTTCGGAGAGCATTTCGCATGTCTCCATAAGCGATTTAGCGACTTTTCGCAACAAGAGCACTCTGAAGTGTTGATAGTTTGGCGCTCTTTTCGGTCGCTATTTAATTTATTATTTTTCTAATTACTAGCCACACACTTCAATGAAAACATGCTCTGTGACCACGAGGGTTCGATCCGCCGTCTCGACGGCCGCATTTAGGTAAAGGTCGAATTTGAGAGATGCCCGCGTATTCGTGTGTCTAGAAATTGGTAATTTTCATTTGTTGCCTTGAGCAATAAGGCTGCATTTCGCCAGTTCAACGCAACTGCACTCGTGCAGGAGCTTTGGTCATGATTCGCATGCTTGAAAAAAATAAATGTTGAAGGCGCAGTAAGGGCAGGGGAAACGCAGGGATCGCGCAACAAGCCATGCCGACACGATCCAGTGTTCAGTAGCTCCATCCACTGCAAACCCACTTTTTTATATTATGCGAAGGTGTTAATACTAGAGTAAACATTTTAGACGATATTATTACCCGTAATGTAAAGAAGTAATCTAGCGTTTTCGAAGAGGCGAGCTTCAAAATTACAGACTGACGGGCTATTTAGTGGAGTGAAGAACATTATCGCGAAGAATCATACGGGCTACAACAGAGAGTGCTGTTCTCCGTCTTTATCGGTTGTCGTTAGTGTGACCCTTTGCGCTACTGTTCGGAGTTTTAAAGAGGCGGATCCCGTATAGTGCTGAGTATCACGTTTAGCGGCACATGTGCCTGCTCCGTAGCGGAGATATCCTGAGCTTTAAACTTCAAGATCAGCGTCATATAAAAAAAAAGGTCTGTTTGACGCCTTGCATGCCCAGATAATCGAGGGCTGACCGCTTGCTACTACAGCTATAGCCAGGCTCATTATTTAGGGTGTTCAAATCCTCACTCATTACCACCATGAAGTTTTTTGCATTTTGTTCGTTTATATAAACGCAAGCGCTCATGCAAATATTAGGCGCACACAAAATAAACACACGCTGCCATCGTATGTAGCTCTTACCTCCAAAAAAAATAACTGACAACTACCTGATTGTAGCACGAAGCCGCTAGAGAATCGATGCGGATTTCTCACAAGCAGAGCCTTTTAGCGGCCGAAAATTCGTTCTGGCCCAGGGATCGAACCCGGAAGCAAACATCCTTCTGGGGTGATTGTTCTAGCGACGCAGCTAACCGCGGAAAGCTATAGTGGTTGTCATTACGAGGGTGAATGTATCGGCAACTAGAAGTGCTTGGACACATAATATGGCAAATCAGATCGTATGGATCCCGCAAGGTGGCAAAAAGGTTAAGAAAGGAAAATTGACAACTCTTCTGCTTTATCTGTTACCTTTCTCATTCCTTCTACCACATTGCGGGGTCGCGCAGACATGGTTTGTTCGTGGCAAAATATCTTAAAAATAATCACCTTGCAGAAGATTTCGTGACTTTTCTTTATGTGTATGGTAGCCTTGTGATAGTGTGCAAGTGCGCTTCCCTACGCTCCATACTGGCCCTACTAATGGTGGCTCCTGTCGTTCCGAAAGAGGAGACCAGGTCTATAGTTGCTTGTGCTAGGGCTTGTCTTTCATGCGAGTTCATGGGAAGAGAGACGAGTCTGCATTGTCCCAGCATCTACCGCAAGCAAGCGCCGCTTCAACACACTGTTTACAATAAGCGACCAACCACCACTAGTTAGGCAAACTGTATAGCAGGAAAGCTAGCTTTACAATTATAAAAGGGTGTACTTATAAGTAGACATGATATATATTGTTACGCCACGTATGTGCCGGACGAGGAAGGAAAAAGAAGCAAGGAGGGTGGAAGAAGAAGATCATCATCATCTGCCTGCGCCGATACGGCTCGTCCCCTCGAACCGTGTATGAATAAACCCCCAGACGCCTACTGAGGTCGTAACAGAGTGGTGGAAGGTGCTGGGTATAGGAACCAACGACGGGACCGCTACCCCTCGGATTTCGCCGGAGTCGTCGCCTCGCCGGCCTGCCTCCTTCTTTGGCCATCATGCCTGACGAAACAGAAGCTCGGGAACCAGTCCCCAGCAGTTCTTGGCCGTATCACAGAGAGCCACGAACCTTCTCCGGGAGGGCCAACGACGACGTGGACTCATGGCTCAAACATTTCAAGCGAGTAAGCAACTGCAACAAATGGGATGCTGCCTCCCAACTGTCACGCGTTGTTTTCTACCTCACTGATGTTGCCCTCGTTTGGTATGAGAACCATGAAGATATTCTGACAACATGGGAACGCTTTGTTGAAGAAATCAAGAAGTGTTTCGGCAACTCAGCTGCAAAAAAGAAGCTTGCCGAGCAGAGTCTTGCACAGAGGGCCCAGCTATCCGGTGAGACCTGCACCGTGTATACTGAAGAGATTTTGAGGCTGTGTAGGGAGTCGATTCCAGCATGTCGGAAGAGGACAAGGTGGGGCATTTGCTGAAGGGAATTGCAGAAGATGTTTACAACTTCCTTATTAGCAGGGAAAGCCTGACTTCAGTGTCTGACGTTGTACGGCACTGCCGCACGTTTGAAACCCTGAAGCAGCGCAGAATAGCGCCTAAGTTTGGTCGTCTGGCAAATGTCACCTCAGTAGCCAGCATAGAAGCTGCCTCAACTGTTGACCTTTCGGCAACCATCCGCCAAATTGTTCGGGAAGAGTTACTCAGACATGGCGGAATGACACGTGAACGGGCAGCTGCCACGTCTCCATCCTATTTCCCGCAGGACACCACTGCCCCACAGCTTACAGTTTATGAACATCCATCCGTCAACGCAACGGAGGTTGCAGGGCCTCGGCGTATTCAGCAGTCAAGTCCGGCTTTTTACGAGCGATCACAGTACCCTCAACGTTTCCGTTCCGTACGCTCATACCACCCACCGACAACTGATTTCATTGAATCTCGGGCTTACGCGAACGCTCGCAGACGTGAACACTTCGAAGAACGGCGACGACCTCGTCCTGCGCCTGTGTGCTACAACTGTGGTCTGACTGGTCACATATCGAGGTATTGCGATCGTTCGCGCATACCACGCTATGATCAGTGGACAAGCTTGACCGATAAACCTGCTGTCCCACCTTTTCAAGGACACTGGCCCACCGACTCAAGACCCGGCAGCAGCTCCTGGCACGGACACTGGCGCAACAACTCCCCTGCCTCTGATCGAAGTGTGACGCCACCTCCTGCGCCTCGATCCCACCGGTCTCCATCGCCACGGCGCCGCCCATCGTCACCACACCAGGAAAACTAAACAGTGCGGCCGATGGGGGTGAGGTCGCTGGTGACTTGCTGCAAAACGAAATACCCCCGTCTGTGTTGATGTTCAAGAACAAGGTAGAAGTTTTTGTTGATGGTGTGTGTACGATGGCTTGGTGGACACTGGTGCTACAGTTTCGATTATGAGTGCTGCTTTTAAACACCGTTTAGGACAAAAGGTGATGTTTTTGTGGGAGAAGGCAACAACATTCTGTGGCGTTGGTGGTAACTCGCTGTGTCCCATTGGTGTCTGTACCGCAGAAGTGTGCTTGGGTGATCAAGTGTTTGTCACAGAGTTTACGATTCTTCCAAGGAGCACACACGACATAATCCTGGGGATTGACTTCTTCGAATGTGTGGCGCCACTGTTGATTGTAGAAATGGAGAGGTGTACATATGTGATGCTGCCCCTGGAGAACTATTAGAGAATTCAGACAGGGAGCACGGTGCGCTCCGGGTCAGTGAAGATAGCATTGTGCCGGCATTCTCTGCAGTATGTGTTCCTGTATACTCTTCACGCATTGACAACAATGACAGTGCGTTCGACGCATTGGTGGAGCCCTTTCATCTCAGTTGCATTAAGAAGAACACATTGGTGCCGCATTGCATAGTGTCAATCGTTCAAGGACGCACAGGACTATGGGCGGTAAACTGTTCAGCTGAGTCGGTGGTTCTACCAGGAGGACTGAAGCTTGCCAAGTTCAAAACATACTCACCGATGGCAGTGGCTGCCTCAGTGGTGCCCCGGGTGGGGCCTCAGCCAATACTTCTACGGCCGATTCAAAACTTTTACCTATGATCGACAAGTCACTTACTACTGACAAACGCCGCATGCTTCTGGACGTTTTGTCAAAATACGTGACGATTTTCGATTTTTCCCATGACCATGCGCCCTCGATTCCCGCGTCTCGGATTCTCCACAGGATAAACACGGGAACAGCACAGCCC